>JAHTLZ010002592.1:0-29414 GCA_023846285.1 Phrynocephalus versicolor
TTTTTTTTGGAAAGCAATGCAGTGTAAAAAAACATTTCCCATCTTTGCTCAGGGTTGTGTGTGGGCTGTCCAGTTGGAACTAGTTTCTAGCATTCTTAAAAGGACTTCCAAGGCAAGTGAGATGTGAGCAGTTCTAGCTCAATTCTCATGGAGCTTCTGTGGTCAAAGGGAGATTTTAACCTTAGTCTCCTGAATCATAATCTGTCATTGTATCCACTGGACCAGAGGTGTCCAAACTTCAGACCTCCAGGTGTTTTGGACTACAGCTCCCAGAATTCCAACCCTAGATTGCCAATGACAAAGGACTATGGGAGTTGTGGTCCATAACATCTGGAGGGCCAAAGTTTGGACACCACTGCACTAGACCACTTTGGTTCAAGCATAATGCATTGTTAATGAGTGGATGGATTTAAGGCCACTTAGGTCATCCCATGTTCTGCACTGCTGCTAAGTCTGGTGCAGCAGGAGGAGTCAGGAGTTCTAATGCTAGTGCTCCACTCCCTGGCTTGTTCCAAGTGGCCCAATGGGCCCAGCTACACCCACCCACCAGCTCTCTCCTCAGCCCCTTCCCTTTGTTCCTGGCTTTTTGGTGTGCCAGTGTATTACATGTGCAACACACCTCTGTGCCCTTTTTGACTGAACGAGCAAGGGTTGAAAACACCTAGAAATCTACTGAAGTGTAGGCTTTAAAGCACAAAAATCACACTCTCTTCTCTCTCCTTTGCCTGAAATTTGCAGACCTGGTCAAGTGTAGGTCGTGCCATTGCTCTGAGAACTGGTAGCTCTAGATCAGTGGTTGTCAACCGGTGGGTCCCCAGATATTCCTGGACTGCAACTCCCAGAAATCCCTTCCAGCACAGCGAGTGGTAGAGGCTTCTGGGAGTTGCAGTCCAGGAACACCTGGGGACCCACCAGTTGAGAACCACTGCTCTAGATGGATGTGAGCCCACCAAGGAGTACAACATATCTCCACACAGGGGCATGAAAAAGTCCAGCCTGTAAACTCTGACTGCCAGTCAGAGTTGATAATCTTGGGCAAGATAGACTATTCCAAGTCAATGTGAAGCAGCTTCCTATATTTCTTTGAAAGCAAAGCAAAGTGTGCTGCTTATATACTGCCCCAGAATGATTAAAGCACTCTCTAGGCCAGTGTTGGTGAACCAATGGCACAGGTGCCAAAGATGGCACTCGGAGCCCTGTCTGTGGGCACTCAACATCACCCCTTCACAGCCACCTGTATTCGGATTAAATTGCTGTATTGGCACTTTGTGAAAAATTAGTGGGTTTTGAAACGCAGTTTGGGCACTCGGCCTCTAAAAGGTTCGCCGTCACTGACCTAGGCAGATTACAAGTCAATTTGCATGGTACACATTGCCCCCACCCCAGCAAGCTGGGTACTCATTTCACAGACCTCAGAAGGAGGGAAGGCCGAGTGAGCCTTGAGCCAGCTACCCGAGAATGAACCTTGGGCCGTGAGCGCAGTTTTGGCTGCAAGACATCGGCGTTTATTTAAATGGTATTATCTTTATTTATAGTGTATTACCTTTGTTTATTTATACGGTATTATCTCCGTGGAATCTGTACCTTTTATGATTCTTGGATTCTCACTTCGGATCTCTTAGGATGAGGGGACATTTTTAAAATGACTGATAGATATGTTTGTCTAGATCGCTGATGGTATTCACATTCGGAAAAAAAGAGGGATAAAATCCCTTTACACAACAGAGCAAAGGGCATAAATAAATAAAAAGAGCAGGTCTTGGCATTTTGGCCTATGCTAGGAGTCACATGGGAAGGCCCTGAGCAGGGAGGGGCAGCCCCTCAGCTGTCAGATTATTCCAGTCCCATCTGCTGCCTTGCCTCGTCATCCATCTAAATCCTTTTTGTGTAATTCTGAATGTTATTGTTAAAAAACAAACTCTCTTCTCCTTAATATTTGTGTCTCATTTCTGGTACTTATTTTTCCACCATATAGTCTGACCAGTTTTCCCCCTCCCCCTTTTGTTAACAGACCTTCTTCTCAAGATGTTGATTCATCTTGTAATTTTAATTTCAACAGCTTTCTTCCTGCAAAGGCATCTCTAATGCATGCTGTGTAGTGTCTTTCAGAAAAACGAGAAAACAAAATGTAAGAAAATCCATTCCTCTCCATCATTGGCTAGGTTTATAAAATAATTCCCTATCATTTGCTTGGCATCAAGACCACAGAGAAAAACTACTATTTGGAGATTGTAATGTTGGTAAATCCTGTTGATTTTCCTTTGTGGAAAGATTCATCTCTGTAGGGGTGGGGGGAATCCTTGATTTTCTTCTTGTGAAGAGGATAGTTTGTATAATACAAAAAATGTAGGGCTGAGACTCAGTGTGTGTTCCCCTAGTCTTGCTTTGTTCTACGTAAGCAGTCAACTGTTGAGAAAAAGTCACAACATGCTATTTGTCATGCCCCAAATTTAACACAATTGGCCTTGTTCAGTTAAAAAAGTAAAATGTGAAGTCATTTCACCATCTTTGCTATTTTGGTATGTTGTGGAGAAGAGATACCCCCTCCCAATATAGAATTGATGGAGAAATAAATATGGCAGTCACCAGCGGGACTAGATGTAAGGTTTCCACCCTATAGATATTTATCCAAACAGTGCATGGGACAATGGTTCAACCCTGCATGTAGCTGGTGAACCAGAGCTTACAAGAAGAAGGAATTCATAAGTTTAATGTATGAACCCCATAACCATCCCATGGTTTGAACTTTGTAATAGTATCTCAACATCTGAACTGGCAAACCACTCCAGTATTCCTGCCAAGAAAACTCCATGTACATGGAGTTACGAAGAGTCGGTCATGACTGTAACGACACAACACACACACACACACATCCCACATAAAGATGGAAAAAATTTTGAACTATAGTTTTCTGGCTAGAGTGTTTGGGCTATAAAGAAGGCTGATCGCCACAGAATCGATGCTTTTGAGCTGTGGTGCTGGAGGAGAATCTTGAGAGTCCCCTGGACTGGAAGGAGATCAAACCTATCCATCCTGAAAGAAATCAACCCCGAATGTTCACTGGAAGGACAGATTTTGAAGCTGAGGCTCCAGTACTTTGGCCATCTCATGAGGAGAGAAGACTCCTTGGAAAAGTCCCTGGTGTTGGGAAAGATTGAAGGCAAAAGGAAAAGAGGACGGCTGAGAATGAGATGGTTGGACGGTGTCATCGATGCAACCAATATGAATTTGACCAAACTCCGGGAGGCAGTGGAAGGCAGGAAGACCTGACGAGCTCTGGTCCATGGGGTCATGAAGAGTTGGATGCGACTGAATGAACAACAACAATCCCAAAAAGTGGCTGGCCACCCGGAGACCACTTGGCAGTGGGGCAGTTGAATTTTTTTGGTAAATAAATAATAAATAAATCTCTTCTAAATGCTATCTCTAAATCTAGTTTCTCAAGCTTTGATCCAAACAGCCGGGTTCAAACTGTTTCACGACTAGCCTGCCTAACAGCTTTCCTTGGGAGATTCTTCTGCAGGTGTAACTGAGTGTGTAATTTGAAGACGAAAGGGTTGCATAGATGATTAGCTGCTGCAGTCTTCGGTTCCAAACGCTGCATTCCCATTGCCATCCTCACGACCTTTATTTTATTGCAGGGAAGAACCCTCCCTTCATGGCGTGCTCGCTGCTTTCCCATCAGCCTTTTTATTTTTTGCATATTCAGAGCTGAACCCCTTCCAATTGCATCCCGATTTTATCTCCTTCACGGGCAGATCTGCCAGCGATGCTTGGATGAATAATTGCATTCGTTCACCAGTTAAAGAATGATTCATTGTTAAAAAGTCAAGATTCAAAGTAAATAACATGTTCAGAGGAAGGCCGCTAGAGAAAAGGGAAACGAGAAAGGTTTTAGTGAAGATGTTGAGAAAGTGAAATCTATTCCATGTGATGCCGTAAATTGGCATTTCACAAATTATTACCCTGAGTGGAGGGCTTTGGACTTAAATAAATAGAAATTATTGCTGTCTCTTTCCCAGAATTGTGGATCATACTTTAAGAGTCTTGAAGGGTGTTTTCACCCATTCCTCCTTTCTCGGTCTCTGTCTCTCTCCCTCCCCTCCCCCCATGCATGCACAGGAGTGCACCCACATACACACAAACAGAGGGGAAAAGAATGAGTCAGTGTGGTTTTGTCTGTGCGTGCATGAATGAGAGCCTGGGAACCCCCTTTTCATATGGGTTTGCCATAGCATGGATATGCTAGCTGGAGTGAGTTAGGTACCTGGCTGTGGAGTCAGAGGTCGGGGGTTCGATTCCCCACTGTGTCTCACGAAAGAATAGCAACTTGGGTAGCCTTAGGTAACCTTTACACTCCCAAAGTGTTCCCAAAGAAAGAGATTATTTGGAGATTATTTTTGAGATTATCCGGCTCTTCTTGAGCACTCGATACCTTGAAAATCTTAGAAAAGGATGCCACAAGTTGGAACTGAAAGTAAAGGCCAAGTATCAATGATGTGTACCTCTGTGTACTTTCTGCGGTGGCCATGGGGCCTACTAGCTTTAAAATGCAACAGTGTTGGCCTATTTCTACTTCCCTTTGAGAGACTTGGAGGGTGGGGAGGTTTAAATCAGAAATTTATTTATTTATTTATTTATTTGACTTTTATACCCCCTTCTAGTCATAGGGCAGTGTTGACGAACCTATGGCATGAGTGCCAAAGGTGGCACTCGGAGCCCTTTCTGTGGGCACCTGACATTGCCCCTCTTCATACCTCTTCAGAGGAAGATGCCGTATCTGTGGTTTTAGTCCATCTTTACCTCTGCTATTTCCATTCTTCAGTAGCTGCCTTGATTCCTGTTAGGGAGGCATGGTTTTTTTCTTTTTTTAATGTTGGTTCTTCTGAGATTAGAATCAGTCTGTTTCTATTTATGCTCATCTGAAATACGTGTAAATCTGAACATTCCCAGCTGGCATGTCAGGAAGGATGGGAGAAAGAGGCTTGATTTAAAAACATATACCTGAACATCTGTAGATGGACATTCGACTTCAACCAGGGCCACTAGCTATTGCTGACAAAAGGAAAATGTTTTCCTTCTATGACAAAGCCAAGAAATTGCTTTTATTTATGAAGGGACTGATGCAGTGCTTTTAAATAGGGCAGACTCTCTCCTTCTATCTTTCATCCTCTCCTTAAGCCGATGACCAGGGAAAGCATCATAGGCTGAATTTTTGCTCATCTATTTAAAGGATTTTTTAACAAGGGGGGGTGGGGTAGAGGCAGCCTACTGCCATTCACCTCCCATTTTCCCAGTCACTGTCTATCAATGAAGGTGTCTTATTTATGATTCCTGATACTTGCCAACTCTTTGTCCCCGTTCTAGTCTATCGCTTGCTCTGTTCTGATGCCACGTTGTAGAAGAATTGGTATCAGTTAGTCTTTTAGGATGCAGCTTTCTTCACAGGTAGATCTCAAACAAGGCAACCCTTTTTTGTTTTTACTCCAAAGAAAGTCCCACTGACATAAATGGGGCTTCCTCTGTGCTTGGGCTGCAGCCAACAGGGCCGGCGCGTCCATTAAGGTGAACTAGGCAGTTGCCTAGGGTGCCAAAATGGACAGGGGGCGCTGCAACCTGCCGCCCCCCACTGCCACCCGACCCCCCTTGCCGCTGCCACCGCTTGACCCCCCTGCCGCCGCCGCCGCCCAACTCCCCCTGCCGCCGCCACCGCCCAACCCCCCCACCGCCTGCCCGCTGCCCCCTGCCGCCGCCGCCCACCGCCCCTGCCACCGCCACCGCCTAACCCCCTGACCCCACCCCTGCCTGACCCCCCTGTTGCCGTCCCCCCAGCGCTACCCGCCCACCACCCCCTGCCGCTGCCACCACCGCACCCCCAGTGCCCCCCGCCCGCCACTGCCACCAGCCCACCCCCCGCCACCACCCCGCCCCTCGCCTAGGGCACGAAAAACCCTAGCGCTGGCCCTGGCAGCCAACATGGATGGGCGTACACCTGGAATGATATCTGAATGCACACAGACTAAGGCAAATTCATTACAATGAGAATGCTATTTCATTGGAAGGAAAGCTTACAGTATATAAAAGGGCAAATAATTATTGATATTGTATGATGATTTCCATCTGGATTATGGTAAAGAGAAGAAAGGGAGCTCAAGCGTATGCTACCCAACCCATCCCTGATTCTGCTTCTATCTGAAATCCTCCTTCAGATCTTTTAAAATTCTTTTTGGCATGCTGGCTGCATTCATGTAATCAACTGGTATCCAGCTTACCCCTGATCTAACTGTCCTGCAGGCTCTCCTTACCACTTGTCATTAGTCTCGGCTGCAGCACTACTTTAGCACCATCTAATATTAAGCTTGATCCTCTGTTTTCCAGCATTTGTGTTGGGGAAAGTTGAAGCAAGCAGGAAAAGAAGAACAAATAAAGGATGGGTCCACTCAAATGGGGCATGGTGGCTCAGTGGGCTCGGGTGCTGAAACTGTTGGCTGCAAAGTGAGCAGCTTGGCGGTTCGAATACTGGGTGCCATGCAGCAGAATGAGCTCCCGCTATTAACCCAAGCTCCTGCCAAACTAGCAGTTCAAAAGCATGTAAATGCAAGTAGATAAATAGGTGCCACCAGCAAAAGCGGAGAGGTAAACAGTGTTCCGTGCTCAGAAATGCGTTCAGCCACAACACTGTCTCTTTGGCTTAAAAACGGAGATGAGCACTGCCCCTAGAGTCAGACATGACTAGCATGCAAGTGTGGGGTGAAATCTTTACGTTTTACCACTCAATTAAGTAAGCCACATCCCTGAGTTTGGATGAACTGAGCAGCACTCATGATGACAGTAAGTTGGAAGTAATTTGACAGTCCGTAACAATTCACACCCATGCTGTTCCCACTTTTCTTTTGGTTCAACCCAAAGGGGTGGGACTATGAAAGAGCATGGCTGTGAGTGAAGAGATCTGAATCAGAAAGAGCCAGAGAGCTGAAGAGGTCAGAGCTACTGTTGCAACTTAGACTGACAAGGCCCTTGCCAACTTGGTCAAGGAATAATTTCTTTATGTTTGTGTTGTGTCGTAGTGGTGATGCCACGTAGTGAATTCGTGTGTGTACAATAGAACTGATGTTTTATTCTAGGATTCTGAAGACTTTTTACGTGAAGCTGCCTCTTCTATGTTAAGTAAAATCAGCCCAGCTGAAGAAGATATATTTTTATCTGGCTTTGAATTCAAAGAGACACTGGAACTTTGCAGTTTCTACAAGCAACTCCTGTATTGGCCCTGCTGCTGAGGATGTAGGTGCACAATTTGTAGCATGTGGTTACAACTGCTCATGTTTTCTCTTAGGGCCTTTTTACACAACCCCTAAGATCCGCTGGTCCCTTAAATTCGGACCAGAGATCTTGAGGCTTTGTCGCTCTCCCTGCGTTCCCACCCCCTCCGCACTTCCTTGTTCTGTCTGCGTGAGGGGAGGGAGGGAAAAAAAGCCTTAAAAAGGCACAAAAGCATAAAGCCTTACCTCCAGTGCCGGTGGAAGTTGCTCCAAGCCCCAGTCACTTCCTGGTTCCTCTTAAAGGGGCGGGAGGCAAAAAAAAAAAACCAACAAAAAGAAGCGAGGAGAGACCGGCACTCTCCGCATCAAAATTTTTCACTCTCCCAGAGCAGGTACTTGAAAGGTGCGCTGGGTCGTGCTTAGGTGGGCGGGGTCGCACTTAATTTTCTGTTAGCTCCGGAGCTGGTGGGGAAACATTTTAAAGCTCTGGAGCTGGGAGCCATTTGCAGCGGAGCTTATGGGTCGTGTATAAACGACCTTAGATAACTATTAATAAGAAGAGATTTGTTTTGTGAAATTATGTTTGGAAGTTTCACAAAATGATTTTGTGTGCCTTAGTTTGCTGTTGGGAGCACAGCATCCTGTTTTAAATCTAATAAGCAGACATTTGAGATACCCACAGAAGAAAGTAAAATTTTTATTAGTTGTGAGGCTAACTAGGATTTGTTTCTGAATAGTACATAATGTACAATTCTTCTACAACGTGGCA
The DNA here is from genome assembly GCA_023846285.1 of Phrynocephalus versicolor. Lineage (NCBI taxonomy): Eukaryota > Metazoa > Chordata > Lepidosauria > Squamata > Agamidae > Phrynocephalus > Phrynocephalus versicolor. The sequence goes on from JAHTLZ010002592.1 coordinate 8,029, forward strand.
TCAGAACAGAGCAAGCAATAGACTAGAACGGGGACAAAGTGCATGCACAATGAGCTTTAATTAGCATTGGCCCATTGCAATTAAAACAGATTTTTTTTTGTTTTGCATCCACACGCATCCTTTCCTTATGGTAATGAAATGCAAAGAAAAGGCCAGAAATTCTTTGATTTGGTTTTACAGAGAGAGGCAACCATGAGGATTATGATATGTTAAGTCAGAATGCAAATGTGTGTGTGTGTCTCCATATAGCTGTTTGTAGAATCCTAGTCACTTATCTAGTGATTGGCTTCCAGGACTGTCAATGATGGTCAGTCATGGACTTCTCTGGACAGCAACACATAGAGCTGCTTTGGATATGTGAAATGTAAGTAAAATGTGCATTAGAATTCCCAGTGCATAGCAGTAAGCTGCTGTATGATAAATATTTGATTGGTCTGAGATCAATAAAGCTCATATCCTACCCGCTGAGGTCTTTATAAAGGAGCATTGCCTTGGGAACAAAGATGATTACAGTGCATTTCTGAAGCTTGATTTATATCACAGCCTGTCGACACACAGCAAGCTGGACACACCTCCTCTATGTCAGCAGCACAACCAGCTGTTCTGGCATAGAACTGCAGACACGGGTTTGTTTAGGTGCCGTTTCTTGACTGTCACATTTCTCGCCTGGGTAGCTCAGTCGGCTGAAGCACCTGGCTGCACAGCCAGTTTAGGAATGTAATCATCAGCGTGCTTCCTGGGATAAGAGCTAGCCAGGGTGACCTTGGGCAAGCTGTACCATTTCTGAAGAAGAGATTAGTAAGCTACTTCTGAATTCTTTATACCTAGAAAACTCCGAGAACAGTTGCTGCACCCTGGAATTGACCTGATGGCATGCAGTCATTAATTATTTCTATCCTGTTTTCACAAGCCGCCTTGGGTCCTTTTCCAAGGAGAAAGGTGGGGTAAAAATACTCTAAAATAAAATACATAAAATAATAAATATTGCATAGGCCAAAGTAGATGATAATACGTGGCACATCTCTTAGAAGAGATACTCCTGAAGATGGTGAAACCGTGTCTGCTTGCCATGTCAGGCAATATTCTTTAGCTACACGTGTGGTTTCCAATATATTTTGTAACACACCTTTAATGTGTACGTCTGGTATTGAGGCACATGTATCCAAGGAAATATTCCTGGAAAGCAGCAGAATGAAAAACATGATCTGACATGAACCAATAAATAAAGCATTTACATCTAAGACAAAATGGTAGCAAGGAGAGATGGGCAAGAAACAAAAATATAACATTTTGTTTCATTTCATTTAGTTTCTCATGGAATCATAGAATCATAAAGTTGGAAGAGACCTCAAGGGACATCTAGTCCAAACCCTTGTCATGCAGGAACCCCCATCACAGGACTCCCGACAGATGGCCACCCAGCCTTTGCTTCAAAACCTCCAAAGGAGGCGACTCCACCACCCTCCGTGGCAGCATATTCCACTGCCGAACAGCTCTAACCATCATCAAGTTCTTCCTAATGTTCAAATGGAATCTATTTTCCTGTAGTTTGAGACCATTGCCCCACATCCTAGTCTCTGAAGCCATGGAAAATAAACCAATCCCTTCTTCATTGTGTCAGCCTTTCATTTTGTTTCATTACTAACAAAATTTTTAAAAAGAATTTTCAGAATGAAACAGAATGATTATTATATATCTATATAATGTATATAATATATGATATAATATATCTATATAACTACAGTATATGATTTATATAATGGATCCATGGGACCTCATTCCAGCTCTTCCAGTTTAGGAAGATGATGATTACCTGCTGTGGCCTGCCAGTGCCAGGGGTCCTTATGTCCTCTCCCCATTTTTGTCTTGGGGTATGCAAAGTCATTTGCTGGAGAGAACGTCTGCATATGTGTGTGTGTGCCTCTTTTCTATACAGCAGATAGGCAGCTACTGTGAGCCACTAAAACCGGTAGCCATAGAGGTTGCCTGGGTTGGTGGCAAGGGGAGGGTGTAGCTCATTTTCCATGTCCAGAGCTCTGCCATGTGAGATCCTTGCTTTGGCTGGGCTCATGCTAGACTTGGCTAGTTGTGATCCTAGCACTGCCTTGCTCCGAGAAGGTTCCGGAAAGAAAAGGGGCCATATTCTACAAGAGTCCTATTCTTTGGCGGTTACTTCACATCTGTTTTGTCTCTGCTAGTGTTGCACTTAGGAGCAGTACAAAAATACTACTTCACATCCGTGGCGCAACTACTGAAATTTGTCTCAACCACGCCCCCAGAATGGGTGCTAAGCATGACAATACTGTACCTGGTGCCTGGGTAGGGTTTTCCCTTGTCACTCTTTGTTCCCGCTTTCTGTTCCGAGACAAGACACCGTGTAGTAATGGCTGTCACGCAACAAAACATTTGTTTCTCTCACAAAACTGTGTTCTGTTTTTTTTTATTTTGACTTTACAGAAGCAAAATATCGAAAAAGAATTTTTTAAGCCCCACCCCCCACACAAAAAAAGAAAGAAAAAGGAAGCTAGACAAATGCAGTGTTTGTCACGGTACAAGATCATGAGGTAACACTTGTCACGAGACAAGTTATCATGACCATGGGAACACTGAAACGGGAACAAAACCACGTGATCACAACCAGCGCTGTCATGGTACAAAACTAGTCACGGAACAAAGAAGGACGGGAACACTTTTGTCAACACTTGGCAGGCACCCGTTCCTCCTATCCCTGCACCTGCAGTGTGAGTTGGACCGATCAATCTCTCTCTTGACGCAACAGTAAAGAGGATAAAAGTCCTAATATGATATGGACCTGTTATTTTGACATAATAGGCCATTTAGGGGCAGGGGGAAATTGCTATTGATTTTCTGTCTTTCACCTAATCCATTTTCGTTCATGCAAAAGAAGGGGAGCTGGAAGGGAAAACCAGCATGTTCTGGTTTTATAACGGCTGCAACACCTCTGCTGCTGAAATGCATGAAACGTTCGCTCTGAAATGTTTCTTCTGCCTTATTATCTTCACCATTGTTTCCTGCAACTGCTAGTCAAGCATCCATTTGGCAACTGCTTCCCAAGTCTTGTGTGCAAAAAAAAGTGAAATATCTGGCATTAGCAAGTGATCGATAGAACTTACCCATCCCCCTGCAATGCTCTACTGTCACAATGTAAAATGCAGGAACAGGGGGAACATATAGAGAAAAGTGTGTGCTCTCTAGTCTATTGCTAAAAGGTAAAGGTAAAGGTAAAGGTAAAGGTTCCCCTTACATATGCATGCTAGTCATGTCCGACTCTAGGGGCAGTGCTCATCTCCATTTCCAAGCCAAAAAGCCAGTGTTGTGTAAGTCCGTAGCCGTGTGGCCAGCATGAATAAATACATTTCTGCCCACGGAACATTGCTACCTTCCCACTTTTTATGGCAGTAGCAATTAATCTACTTGCACTCACATGCTTTTGAACTACTAGGATGGTAGGAGCTGGGGTTAACAGTGGGAGCTCACTCTGCTGTGTGGCACCCAGGATTCGAACCAGTTTCAATAAATCTTGCCCTCTTGGTAGACTCTACCTCTGCAACTCCTGTAAACTCCCCAGTCACCATGTAGTTCAAAGAGGCCATATCGTACTGCTCCGTATCTCCTCCATCTGGCATGGTCATGTTTATGACTTATAATGAAAGAGATGGAACCTGGTCGCTCATTGTGTGTGTGCTGTGTCGTTGCAGTCGTGACCGACTCTTCATGACCCCATGTCCATGGAGTTTTCTTGGCAGGAATACTGGAGTGGTTTGCCAGTTCCTACTCCAGGTGCCTACAGCAGCTGGTATTCCCTGGTGGTCTCCCATCCCAGTACTAACCAGGGCCGACCCTGCTTAGCTTCCAAAATCAGGTGAGATTGGATGTGCTTAGGGCATCTAGGGGTATCTAAAATGTGTCTCATTAGGTGTGCTTAAAGTATGTAGGACATCACGGAGGAACAAATGCTCCTGCTTCAGCAGGATGAGAGGAGGTCTGTTGGGTGTGTTGGCCGGGGTTTGAAAGTAGCTGATGTCCAAACATATGAAAAGCAAACAGTTGAGAGCCACTGTTCCTAGAGGTATCTCTAGTGCCATACCAGTGTATAGAACCTTTTACATAGTTAATTTACAAATATCTGGGTGGAAGCAGAATCCTGTAGTCATGGTTCAACAAGTGACCTCCTCTTATTTGTAGTACACATATCTCTATTTCTCCTTCAGTCTGTGGGTGACCCCCAGCTTAGGCTAGCAAAGGTCTGGTGTCCAGATCCTGACCCCTAACTGAAGACTGATGACTTAGAACTTCTCCAGGCCACTAATTAAAATGCCGTATGCAACTTCTGCCAACCATGTATTGCTCATTCTGCAGGCGAGAGGACAACACTTTGCGCTTCCTTTTGACCCTAAGCCTGGCAAGCTGATTTATGTTTCTTACCCCAATGTTCGGTAGACTTTGAAGCTAGAGTTGCCACCCATCTGCGGAGAGCCTGTTAGATAGCTGGCAGGTGTTAAAATATGCACCACTGCTGGGAGGATTAACCCAGTGGAAGAAAAATGAAACAGATGGAAACTGTGGCAACACATTCCCCACACCCACTTGTCAACTCAGTCCCAGTTGGGAGAAGTCCTTAGCTAGGCAATGTTCCTGTGCTTATGGATTTACATTTACACATACATAGCTAAGCTCTGAAGGAGAGGAGCCACCTCTAAGTGAGAGTTTGGCCTGATTCCAGATGCTAGTGTCCACTAAACCAACACTCTTTTTTGTTGGTCAATCAACACTCACATGTATCTCATTCATGCAATGGGTTATTCTCATTGATGCAATACTCCAGAATGAGATGCAACCTATTCCTATAATCACCACAAACCCACTGAAACTTTGCTAAAGATTGTGTGTGTGTGTGTGTTGTGTCGTTACAGTCGTGATCGACTCTTCATGACCCCATGTCCATGGAGTTTTCTTGGCAGGAATACTGGAGTGGTTTGCAAGTTCCTACTCCAGGCGCCTACAGCACCTGGTATTCCCTGGTGGTCTCCCATCCAAGTACTAACCAGGGCCGACCCTGCTTAGCTTCTGAAATCAGGCGCAATCAGATGTGCTCAGGGCATCTAGGCAGCTTTGCTAAAGATTACAGTATGCTTATTTCCACAAAAACCACCTATAGTTGCCTGCCAGAATAGGTGGCCTGTTTTTCTACTAAATACACAATACAGGCAAACAGGGCCAATACAAGAAGGAAAACAAACGTAGGAGGCTATGGAATGTGAAATAAAGTTGGAGAAATGCATAGATATTCTCCTTTGTCTTGCTGTGTCATAAGTCAAATGGGCTGCTTCCAGGTTCAGACATCCCAAGCAACTGGTGGAATGGGCATCTCTTTCCCTCTGCTCTTTGCGGAAGGATTCCCAGTGGTTTAAACTCAACTAGGAAAGTGTTGCTTTGGGGGCACCAACCTCCTGAATTCCATAGACTCTAGCATGGTTCTGGTAATTATAGTCCAAAAAAGGAGGCAGTTTTACCAAGATGAGCCACAAGCGTGTCTGGGACGTCTACAGGATCTCAAGAGTGTTCCCCATTCAACGAGCCCCTGAAAAATCTGTGAGGCATGTTGAGAGGGACTTAGGCGCTTTTACACGACCCCTAAGATCCGCTGGCCCCTTAAATTCGGACCAGAGATCTTAGGGGTTTGTCGCTCTTCGTGCGTCTCCACCCCTCCGTACTTCCTGGCTGCTGGCTGCGTGAGGGGGAGGGAGGAAAAAGGGGACAAAAGAATAAAGCCTTACCTCCCCGGTGCCGGTGGAAGCTGCTGGGGGAGCCCCGGTCACTTCCTGGTTCCTCTTAAAGGGGCGGGAGGCAAAAAACAAAAACAAAAAGAAGCGAGGAGAGCCCAGCACATCCGCATCAAATATTTTTCACCTCCCAAGAGCAGGTACAAGAAAAGTGCGCTGGGTCGCGCTTAGGTGGGCGGGGTCACACTTAATTGTTTGCAAACTCCGGAGCTGGTGGGGAAACATTTTAAAGCTCCGGAGCTTGCAGCCATTTGTGGCGGAGTTTAGGGGTCGTGTATAAACGCCCATAGAGCCAGATGGACCTAACTGTGATGAGAAGGCAGGAGAATTCATTGGTTGAGGCATCTGACCCTGTTGCATGCACCTCAGTCTAGATTAAAGTCAGCATTAAGTGTGAAGCAGCCTCAAGGAAATGCAGTCCATTCCTTATTTTGAAGCTGGAAAAGCATGAAATGAAAATAGTACACAATTTCATATATGCATGCTTTGCTGTAGGGACATGCAGTGTGTTGCTTCCCTCAGCTTCCCTTCCTGTGTGCTTCCATGCAGTAAAATCATGCATTTGGAATGGTCATATGTCTTCACCTTTTTGCTGGTTGAAGCACTGCCACATGAAAAGAAAAGAAAAATGCTACCTGATGGGGTCCTGCATGAGATAAACTCAGAACAAAACCAAATTGTTGAATACCTTTGCACCTCTGGAATATTTTGTTTTCTGAAGCAAGCAGCGGGATAGTAAGCACTACAAATATGTCCTGTTTGCTTTGGCCAGGCTAAACAGGCTGCCCGTTTCGGTTTGAGTTCAATCAAAGCCAAGATGCAAATACAGTCATTCGTTAATTGTCTTATATACATGATTAATGCAGCAATCCATTAATCCTGTAGGTGCTGGTTAGTCCTTTCACCCCACTGGTCAACTGCAATGCTTATGATTTGTGGCTTGGAGAAGTTACTTTTTTTTGGACTCTAAATTCTCAAGAGTCCCCGCGAAATGATGCAATGGCAAAAACATTAAGAAGAGCATGGTAACCTCTAACTTGCCTATGGCACAGTGGTTAAACTGCTGCACGGCAGCCAAAAATGTGCTCACAACCTGGGGTTCAATCCCAGGTAGTCAGCTCAAGGTTCACTCAGCCTTCCATCCTTCTGAGGTTGATAAAATGAGTACCGAGTTCGCTGAGGAGTGTGTCAATGAGTAGCCTGCATAATTACTTGTAAACCACTTAGTGCTTTAAGCCCTATAGGGCAGTATATAAGCAGCACACTTTCCTTTTTCCTTTTATTTTTAAAAAACATGATCATGTCCTCAGTACGCAGCCTCCAAAGTTCCCCCCCACCTCTGTTCAAGGCCAGTGAGATGAGGTAACTCCTCTCGTGAAGCCTTTCCACACTGTCGTGAATTACAGGTATGGGCCAGATAGGGAGACTGGAAAAAGATTAGTGGAAAGAAAAATACATCCACCGACCTTCTCCAACTTGAAACAACAAGGTAAGCTCAAATCTTATGTAAATTGTAAAGAATTCTAGAAGGGTTTTTTGAACTGAAGTCAAAAAGAGAAGTACCTTTCAACCGCCCCACTCAGCTCTTGGAAACCCAAGCATATGTCTAGACTTATGCAAAAGTAAAGGCATAAATATTTAACATGGGCTGAAATTCCCAACATTTGGAAGGGGGGAAAAGGTGGTTTTCTTAAAAGCTCTCCATGTTTCTCCATCTTATCTACTCTTGGTTCACCATTCTCGGTCAACTGCCATTGTGTTCCAAACCGATTCATTTCAGAAAATTGTCTTACTGTGAGAGTTTAACGGTCCTGCGGGAGATAATTATTTTCTCTCCCTCATCTCTTCTACAGATGTGAAAGAGAGGAAATCTTGGCAGCTGATTCACAAGCTTCATAAGAGCTCAGGAATAAATGTCCTTGTATGCCACGGAGGCAAACATGAAATATTGCTTTCATTAGCCCTAAACCATGGACCTCCAGGAAGGCATAACAAACTGTCGAAAGAGCTTCATGTATTTATGGAGATGCACAGAAACACCATGCCTTTAATTGAAAATTACAACGCTTTCTCCGGTAAACTAGATTTTCATTGACATTTATCCTTAAATGATGCAGTATTGTAACATCTGCTCACAGGGAAAATTTTGTGCTGCATGTAGAAGTAATCACTGCCTAGCTGTGTGGTGGTTGATAGTCAACACTGGCATCTTTTTCCTGTTCCCTTTTTGTCAGATTTATGATGGCGGTAGCCAATATTACCTTGTGCGAGGCTGTTAATATTAATGAATCTCACAATGAGGACATTCCTAAGGATTTATTCCCTTTTATTGATCTACAATCATAACCAAAAACTGAAACAGAACCACTTTTGACTAAGATTAATAACGAGGACGGGTCTTGATGAAGATCTCATCATTCTGTTCAGCACACTGAATAGATAGAACTGTGTATGTAAAAGAATTACACATGCTTTGTTAGATTTTGCTAAATTAAATGCTGTAATATTCTGGTTTTTTCCCCTCATTTTTTAAAAAAATAAAGTTTATTCCATGGCCCAAGTTAGGTGGAACTTGAAAGCACTCTAGAGGCATTGGGATGGGACATAAGCTATTTATATTGCTCCAGTTCACACTTAAAGTTTCCAGTACTTGGCCTTTGTGAGTTAAATCTAACAATGTTAGAAACACATACGGGGTGGTGAGGTGGGGCGTCTTAAAAAGAAAACACCGAGAACTAAGGCATGAAATATTTAAAACACACCACAATACGTGGAATGAATATTTCTGATTCTGATATACATTATATGAATTTTTATGAGCCCCCACAGCTAAGTTGGAGAGAGCTTGTATTGTTCTGCATAGTGAGAATCTCTGCCAATGGATCAAGCAGCCATGCCCAAATCTAGACCTGTAAGTTTGTGTCCCCCAGGCTATGAGCCCTGACGCAGCATACGGTAAGCAAAATGTACTGCTTGATGCTGGCAATCCCATTCCCTTGCTGGAAGCTAGGGAACTACTTAGCGAAAAACAAAAAAAAATCCTTTTGAAATATGAAAGATCACTTTTCAGTCCTCCAAGACCATAAACAGATCTTAGAGAGACGGAAGAAAACATTTAATCGGCATTGCATAACTCTGTAAGTTAGAGAGGAGCTCATGCTGTGACATTCAGACCCTCAAATTTGTTAAGGATTCCCTCTTCCGGTCATGGGCTATCTAGTCTAATGTCTGTTTCTGGCCTTATTGAAAAGGTGTAAAAGGCTCTGCCAATAGATAGGATTTCCGAGTTTGGGAAAGCTACACATTTCCTTAACCACCAAGGCAAGTTGTCATGCTGGCTGAGCTTGTTGGATTATGGACCGGTCTAGGGTCCCTGACATGCTTATAGTGCTTAGAGATCTAACCCTTTGGGAGCTCCCTCCATTTGGATGGGTTGCAAACCTGTCAGGAAACCAAACTATGTAAGTAGAAGTTCTTTTTGGCTTATGCTTGGACTTTTAATGTAGGAACTGCCAAAGCAATGGAATGTGGACAATGAAGCAGAGTTTGGAAAATATGACCACTAGCAATGCCCAACTGGTGGGTTCTATTTGTCGTCTACAACAAAAGTAATGGGTCCAGGTTTAGGAACTTATTTATTTATTTATTTATTTATTTATTTATTTATTTATTTATTTATTTTAGAGTATTTTTTACCCTGCCTTTCTCCTTGGAAAAGGACCCAAGGAGGCTTACAGTAATGAGGGATAATATACAGTCCAGTACAATTAAGACATGCTCAAGTATTTGAGAACAAAGAATTGAGGGACATCTTACAACATTAATAGACAACATAACATTAAAGCAGCACGGTTATAAGTAGTTATAAAGACAAAGTCTATGTGAACCCATAGATTCATATAAAATACACATGGTAGTCTATCATTCAGCTGTGAGCTAAACTTGAAATAGGCGATTCTTTCATCCAAACATAGTTGCTTTAGATAAGAGGTTATTAGGCATCATCATGTTGCAGGGAGACATTAAATATATGTTGTGTTTCATATGTTTGTTCTGTCATAATGAGTTAAAAAGCATCTCTGGTTTATTTTTGGAGGTTTGCCTGCAATTTTAAAAAAGCACACAATTTATTAGGAGCAAGGAGTTGTGGGCGCAGTTCCTAATGAAACTTCAGCGGAAAATAAAATGTGGTCATCAGCAGCTGAAAATCACCGTCAAATCCCAGTAGGGTCTGAGAACAGAAAAAGGCCGCATGAAATATTGATCAGAGGGATACTTGCTGTCTGTAGGAAACAAATTTTCAAAGGAAAGTAGAACATTCTCATGGTTTTCCAAAGGAAATGCAAGCCTTGAAGAAATGTTTATTGGGATCTGGGATTGAGAGTTATTAGAAAACAGTTCTGGAGAACTAAGCAAGGACTGTGGGCGCTCATTTGGTCGAACAGGGTGAATTCCTTGAAAATTAGCTCTACTGGAAGAACAAGGAGAGACCCTTGAGAGTTAGGATGATGTGTCAGCAGGAGACGAAGATCATCTGTATTATATATTCTTGCTTCCTCCATGTGAAGACCCTGAAGGAAACTGTCAGAAAAACGAAACAAAACTTGTTTGTTAGTCTTTCTCATTTATCGGTTTCTTTTCTCCCTATAAGGGGTCTTAAGGCAGCTCACAGTTAAAGATCAGTTTGATCAAAACATGCTGTTGGACCAGGTTTTCATGCATATTATAGATTTTCAGATAGAGAAATGGGTGGGTGGTCGATTGAATTAAGCTTGAACTATGTTCACAAGCAAAAATGACTAAACTAAACCGTTATACATTGTGAAAAGACAAGAATCACATTGGAAAAGCCAATAACATTAGGAAAAATAGAATACTAAACACAAGGTGGCTTGACTCAATGAACGCAGTCATGTTTTTTCGTTTGCAAGACCTTTGGTAGTCGTCAGTTTATATATTGGGCGTGACTTTATGGCACATATCAACAACAGCGGTTATTAATTTTCATACATTTTACAGGTGAGACCTCTGTTCCTTGTTGATGGACCTGGAAAAGATATTCCATCATGGTTAGATATCACGGTGAGATGTTTTCTCTGGGTGGAGGTGGGTGGTTCTCCCGCTAGCCATCAGTGGAATAGGGCTTGCTGGATCAAAGCATAAGAACTTTTGGATTAGAGGTACAGATATCACCAAATACATACATAAAACTTCCATGTTTCCTCTGGATTTAGCTCCAATCCTCACAAAAGCAAGGGAAGGTCTGGGTTTCCTGGTGCATTATCCTGACCTATTCCAGTAATAATTCTAAATATTTTGGGCAAATGGTCAATTGAATGCCATGAATGGTCAGTAAAGACCTCTGTGAAGATTCTCAGTCATCCAGGGGAGTTTATCTGGAAGCTGAGTCATGGCTACAGGAAAAAGCAGTCCAGTAACCATGACTCTACTTCCAGATCAGTTAAGACCTATTGGGGGAATCAAATACCTGTTTGTAGTAGTACTAGAGATAGAAACTGCTGCAACCGGTTTGTTGATAAGTATACATACAGCTGATGTCTCTACATTTTTGGACTCATCTAAGGACCAGCAATTTTTCTGGCTGGTCTAGCCACTACTTGATATGACCACAAGTCATTTATTGATGCAGAGAAAAGAGAGATAGAAAGAAACAAACCAGTTAGGCATCTTGTAACTGAGCACAATAAGCCCATAATCAAGAGAGAAAGTGAATTGATTAGTACTGTATGGCCAAAAGTATTAATTAAGGATAGACACGAAACAGAAAAATAATGTTTCATTTCGTTTCGTTTCATGCTCACCCCCGTTTTGTTTTGTTTTGTTTCTTACTATTTTTTAAAAAAAAATCATACAAAATGAAACGAAACAAAATTGCTCCCCTGGTTCCTAGAGTCTGGCCACTGCTCCAATACCCCTTTGCCCTTAATATTTTCTGGTTATATTGATAATAATAGGCACCCCAAAAGAAAGCGTGATGGTGATTTTTCCTTTCTGGCTTTCTACAATCTACTCAGCTTCTGCGTTTCCAGCGAGGTTCCTGCAGATGGAAAAAAATGCAACTAATATTCTAAATCATTTCCAGTGTCCTGGATAGTGCTTTGTTTGGGCTCTCTGTTGCCCTGTGTCTTTCATAAACCTGGCTTCCAAACTATCTCATTTATGATGCTCCTCTGACCTTTTCTGTTTCTCCAGCCTCATCTATTTCAAAGGCCTCTTCCTATCTTAACTCATCCACCTGGACTGACCTTTTCTCCTCTTGGGACCGCATTCCCCTTACTTCAGCTTTTGTATTCTCTGAAAATGCTACATATACAAATCACACTGACGGGCTCATTAAACTTCTGTCTGAATTGTAGTTGGGAGAGCCAGTGCGTGACCCTGAGATCGCAAGAGAGGAAAGCAAAAGAGCATTTTTTTTTTGGTCAAGATAAGTTGGATCCTCTCATTGTGAAGGCCATCTGATGCCATCTAGCTTGGAAGAAGCGACGAAACAACGGTCATGCAATTTATACAGGGTCAGAGAGGACCACAAGACTGTCTTGCAAAAATACAAGGTCCACAGAATGCAGGGTCAGCTCTACCATTAGGCAGAGTGAGCTGGGTACTTCAAGCAGCAGGTGCTGGAATATGATGGTGACAAGATTGGATTTGTATTGATATTCTGTAATTAATAATCAATAAAAATGGACACGTATAACAGCTGGGTGTTTGAAAAAAAGCTGCATTTACTGAGGTCTCATAGAACTGGCAAGACAGGAAGTTAGGTAACTTCCATAACATCCGTGGAACTCTAACCACAGACGCCTAACCACAAGCAGCTCCCTGTAGGAGAAAAACCTGGGAGAAGCAGTGTTTTCTGATGGTCTTGTTAGTAACTAGAACTCTGAACATAGGGTCAAGCTGGGATATGAAAGCACCGGGTTTGACTGGTTTTAGCTGGTCTGAACAAGAAGCGGAACCATCAGAAGAAGATTCTGCATTCTGGGTGTGGCGGTGAAGAAGGTATATAAACAAGTGCTCAGCTCCATTTGGGGGTCCTGGTTCTTGGTCTCACCGCTGATGGTCTCTAGACTCAGGTCCCTGGACACGTCCTGACTCTTGGTATCACCACTGATGATCCCCCGACCCGGGTCCCTAGACATGTCTAGATTTTAATTATCTGATTAGTCAAGGGTATTCCTATCTTTGCATTCTCTCTGCTTTTCATTTGTATTTTGCAATAAAGCTGTACTTGCCCTGGACAGCAAGGCGTGGAAGTGTTGCTTTTTAAACTAATTTGAACTTATCAATGGCATTGGGTAGGAGGAGAGCAAGTGAGCTGTGTGCCACATTCTGTGTGAGACAGAATGTTGGACTAGATGGGCTGTGGCCTCTTCCAGCAAGGCTGTTCTTATGTTCTTAGGTTCTTAGAACTAGCAGTGTACCCCTTGTGCCTTCAGCTGTGTTGGAATGATGTTGAAGGAAGATTCAAAAGGTAAACCACTCACCTTTAGTGTATGGAGTGGCAGAGGACTCCAACTTGTTCATTTAAGGCAAAGTTGGCCTGTATGAGCTCCCCCTCCCCCCCCGGGTGTAACATAGCATACTTGGGGCCTCCTTGCACCTACTGTATATGCACCCAATTGTTACCTTCCTTTAAAACAATTGGGGTGGGGGCTGAGGGCTGACATGTTCCCCTAATGACCTTTAGTGGGTATAGAGGGCACTTTTGTGATGTTCCAAGACTCCCAAAGTGAAGCATTATTATCAAATTATTTGTTTAAAAAAGATCCAAAATTCTCTTTAACAATCACCTTAAAAGTACCTAGAAATAGAGACTTGATATTTGTTTGCTTTGATTTGAACTTACTGCTTTTTTACCTGTAATCAAGGCATACAGAAGGTAGTCAGGCAACTCATTTTATCTGGAAGTTGAGTCACGGCACTTCTTTTCTTGTGAGGTCAAAACATTTTGGTACTCGTCCAAGCAGCTTCATCAGCCCGTGGAAAAGCAGTGTCAAGGTCTCCAATTTATCGTTCACCTTGATTTCACATCACCTTGGCCTGAGTAGCCTCATTAGGTGACCAGTGGCCTGGGTGTGTGAAAGTCCCACCTTCTGATTTGTAAGAAGCACTTCACACCTCCACCAGGAAGGCCACAGCTAACGACCCATACTTAATGGATATTGAGAAGGGTTGTACAGGTGGGACTTTCACACAGCCTAAGCCACTGTCCACCTTACAAGCCTCTTCAGACCAGGGTGAAGTGAAATCAAGGTGAACTATAAATTGGAGGCCTCACCACTAACTTGTCTCAGACTGATGAAGCTGCTTGGATAGGTAGCGAAATGTTTCAACCTCACCAGAAAACAGGTCCAGTAGCCATGACTCAACTCCCAGATAACCTCACCTGGATGACTGAGAATCTTCACAGAAAATTCATTTTCATGTTCCTTAGAGCTTTGTGCAACTGCAGTTCTCTTTAAGATCAAGTCACGTGGTAGACCTGTGTCTTATTTCCAGTTTGAAACGCTCCCATAAATTGGCTGCCAGGGTAGGAGATTTGGCAACTGGAGCCCTGGTGAGGAGCACAGAAAACTCCGGCATTGTGATCTACCCCTGCATTTTACCATGGGGAAACATATGTTCAGTTTCAAACAGGCATTCAATCCAACATCCTCCCTCAAGGCAAATCTGTCACTCATTTCTCTAAACCCACAAAGGTGTGGGGAATCCCCAAGCACAGGTGCGGTGATGTTTGTCTCTTTGTGAGGTCCGTACTTGCCTATGTGCTGGTCCAGCTTTCATCTACCGACTATAGTGGATGGAATCAAGTGGACAGTGTCGTGTTCAAGGCATTTGGGCTTCTCCCATTAAAGAAAGTATAATTGCTGTGCGGCTACAAGCTTTCTGCAGCTTTTACACTAGAGAACACAAACAGAAGTTCAATCCATTCCCTCTCTGTTGAAGGATGGAGAGAGAGAGAGAGAGAGAGAGAGAGAGAGAGAGAGAGAGACTCCCTGGGAAGAACAGCATCAATCACATAGGGAAGAGAGAGGACTTATACCTAAACAGGAAAAGAAATGCAGTGCAGATGTTTTAGTGCAATACACTATGGAGGCAAGAGTGAAGATATATTGATGAGTGAGCTTTCCTCTCCTAGTGATGCTGCCTTAATCCTCTGTTGCAGTACTAAGGAAAGGAAATAGCAAGTGCATTTTCAGATGAACACAATGGCTGAAACCCAATTTCATAGCTAACATATCGTGACTTCAGCAAAGCTTTTGATCAAGTTCCCCACGAGCTCCTGATTACCAAGCTAACTAGGTGTGGGCTGGATAAATCACGTGTAACGTGGATACACAAGTGGCTACAAAATTATGCTTGGAGGATGATGATTAATGGCTCCTTCTCTAAGCAGAAGGAGATAACAAGTGGGGCACTCCAAGGTTCAATCCTGAATCCGGTACTCTTCAACATTTGTATTAACGACTTGGACAAGGGAGCGCAGGGAATGTGAAATTCGCGGATGACACAAAAATTGGGCAGAATAGCTAATATCCTGGATGACAGAAACAACATCCAATATGCTCTTGATAGGCTGGAGTACTAGACTGAAACCAACAGAATGACATTTAGCAGGGATCAGTGCAAAGTGTTGCACCTAGGAAGAAGAAACCTAATACACAGTTACAAGATGGGGGACACCTGGCTCAGCAACACGACATGTGAGAAGGACTCTATGGATCCTAGGGATTACAACATGAATATGAGCCAACAGTGTGATGTGGGCGCAAACAAGGCAAATGTTATTTTAGGCTGCATTAACAGAAGTATAATGTCCAAATCCTGTGAGGTACTCGTCCCCCTTTATTCAGCACTATTTAAGTCTCAACTTGAGTATTGTGTCCATTTCTGGACACCGCAGTTCAATAAAGATGCTTACAAATTGCACCAACTTCAGAGGAAAGTGACAAGGATGATCGGAGGGGTGGAAACCAAGCGTGAAAGACTGGAAAGACTGAAAGAATAGGGCATATTTAGCCTGAAGAAAAGAAGACTGAGGGAATACAGCATAGTACTTTCCAAATATTTGAAGGGCTGTCAAACAGAGGAGGGGAAGGATTCTGTTCTCAATCAAACCAGAGTGCAAAACACGCACAAAATGTGTTCAGGTTGCAAGAACCAGGCCTTTTGGTTGAATATCAGGCAAATCCTCACTGTTAGAGCAGTACAGCAATGGAACCAATGATCTCAAGAGGTGGTGAGTACTTCAACACTGGAGGCATTTAAGAGAAATTTTGACAACCCCCTGACGGATATCCTTTGTGTGTGTGTGGTCTTGTTGGCCCCTTCCATCTTCACAGTTCTGTGATCCTATCATTCTATGACTGGTTGACTTTTCCCGATGGTATGCTGTGTGAGATGTCTTTAGTCTGACATACCATGTCCCTCTTCTAATGTTCTTATTCCTTATATTGCTGGGAATGTTTTCATATTGGGAAAACGAAACAGGGGCAGCTAGTAAGTTCCAGCTCCTCACTGACAAAGACTACCCAGACCTGCTTGAAGAAGGGTAGATACATTGGTGGTTGTCCATTTTTCAAAGGGACTAACTCGTAAAGCCTTTGCGATATAATTGGAAGATGGATGTCTTCCCGGACTCTCCATCTACCTAAAACAAATTAATGTCATGCTGCTGCTGTAATGATGGAAATAATCAGGGCAATGTTAATCAAGGAGAATATAACACTCTGAAATGGCCTGGGAAATGAATGACTTTAAATGAATGTTTGAATTGGGTCATAATTTCATTGCAAGATTTGCAAACGAGGAGTTCGGCAGGCACTTTATTTATATATCTATCCATCTCATCATTACAGAGTTCAAGCCATGCATGTCAGAATGGATCTTCCAATTGCCCAAAGATTATGAGCATTGTTGAGCACCATATGAATCATCACTCCACCATTGCTGTCTTTCCTGATGCCATTGGACTGGATCTTCTTCAGGCCTTACCCGCTGGCCATTGCACAGGGTCCAAAATCCATCACCTGCAGTGGTACTGCATAATGAAGGGATGATATTTAAATATATCATGCAGCTTTGCTCTTCCAACTTACAGGCATTGTGACAGATTTGTCCAGGATAGGCATGCATTGCTTGCATATTCTTGCTGTTGAAAGAAATATTACTACCCCCCCCACTTTTTTTTTTAATTTAGCACTTCAGTGGTAAAGACTGCTCGACAGCCTGCACAGGAAACTGATAATACAGTGGTACCTTGTATAAAGGAATTAATTCATTCCAAATGAAATTATGTTAAGCAAATTTTCCTTTATACAAATTTCCCATAGGAATGCATTGAAAACAGAGTAATCCCTAATTGCGACCATTTCTATGTTGTAAGAATTCGCCCCATAGATGATTCTGTTAAGGAAATTTCCCCTATCTCCAGAATTTTTTATGTTGTACAAATTTTATGTTATACAAACTGTTTGTTATACAAGGGTTCACTGTACAGCTGTCTCTTCTCTCCTGAACGGTGTGGTGGGACCCAGTAGGAAGTCTATTTTTTCAGACTTTGCACCGTCTTCTAATTTCTTGCAACATTAATTCATGACTGCGAAGACCAAAAAAAAAAGTGTAAGAAAAAAAGTTTTAGTGAGCCATATTTCAACTCATGCACCCTAAGTTTTAAATTCTGAAACAGAGATTAACTTTCAAACTCTGAAACGGAGAAATTTTTGTATAGCTTACAGACTGGTACATTTTGAAATTAAGTGATCTCCACTTCATGCTGTGATTCTTGGACCCAGCTTTCTCAGACATAATAAGGACCGTACCCATGCACTCACAATTTTCATATCTTCGGTAATTGGTTGAATCCCTGCTTTCTAGGGATGCTGTGTCCCGTTGTTAATCTTAACTAGAGCAAATCTATTAAATCAATAGGGCTCATGTGTTTACTTACAAAAATTTCATCGATTTACCAAATCTCCTCCATCTTGGGCTTATACAGCATTGTGGAATCATTAAAAAATAATAATTTCCTTTAGATGGCATTGTAATGACTACCTGTGGTGGCCTGTGTTAGAGTCAGAGAAGAAAGAAGTAGAGTAAGTCAATAAATTTATCCATGAAATTAACCTTGATCCGTTGCACCCTTAACTTTGCCTGCCGGTGTCCTCTAAATTTAGAAAATAAATGGGAATATGATCACTGTCACTAAAACTGTCTGTTGACCCCCTTCCCCTCTTTCCTGCTTCCATATGTTAAGGTGCAATGAGGTACTGAGCTATGATGCCTTAACATGACTCATAACAACATTACTCAATTCTAAAGATTTCATAATATTTGAAATAAGGTATTTTACCTTATGGCAAGTGGTGTGAGATGGAGTTGCTAGGTCAGAAACATTCAGTTCCCTAAGAGTTTAGGGCCTAAACCAGAAATTAAGGGGTGACACCTTATAATATCACAGAGACCTGATGGGAAAGTAATTGTAAGTGGGGCCGGACCTGCTTCTGGCCAGTGGACTGTGAAAATAGTTACAAGAGGAATCCAGCTGGATGAAGAAAGGATCAGGCTAAAGCTGATTAACCAGGGAATAAAACAACCTGAAGCCAGGGGGGTCAAATCCATTATGTGGCAGTCAGACAGACTGAATGGTGGCAATCAGCTGCGGTGGTTGTTATCATTCCTACTAGGTCTTGATTCTTGATCTGTCTGACCTACAGCACAATAGGTGTGGAGGTGGTGGCTGGAGCTTGTGGGAGGCTCCATACCAGCCTATGGTACCCATTGCACACAGCTAGCAGGGAGTGGACAACATGAATGATGCTTTGCTTCTTGCATCATTTGAAACGACCCCAAGGGCCCAAATGCACACACTCACTTGCTGTCTTCCCAGCATGTAGAGAAACCAATGGGTTCAATAAATGCATACTTTGGGAAGAGGATTCTGGAACTTTTTCTCAGCGCCCATTACCAGCTCACTGGACTCGGAGGATTAACTTCCAGAGATTTAATAAAATGAAAAACAAAGGGAGTGTTAATGGTAGAAAACGCCCATTATGTTCCAGCAGAGAATGCTATTAAATGGTTGCATCTTTCGGGCTTTCTTGTCCATTTGTTTTTGTCAAAATCTAAAGCCTACAGAGATCCAGGCAGCCATCCCTGTGATAGCTTTAGTGTTTCATTTTTAGAGCATTTGTTTAACTATAAAAGTTAAGATGATTTGTGGGGAAATATCTTAGAAGAAATAATCATCTCTGCAGCTCAATCTCATTTTTAATACTTGCCATTTTCCCCTCCAGACACGGCTCCTCTCATCGCGGGGTTTTAGCAAAAGCTATTAAAATTGGCATGGAGCTCTCTTCAAGTAAGTAATGTCGCTCTGCATTTTCTTTAAAAACAAGCCCACACACCCCAGCTGAAATATATAAATTTAATATGTTTTTGCTTTTTTAAAAAACCCATCACTTTGTTCTTTTTTTTTAATTAGGTGACTGATAATTAAAAATTCATGTAATCGGCCTTTTGTGCAAAATTGCTGCCAGCTCCTCTCTGATTCTTGCCGGGTGTACGTAAACCTGATAATTTCTTCCAGGAGGAACAAAACACTGAGATTTATGTCTTTTGATGTTCTATGAGTCAACATCGTTTTCATTCTGCATCCCACTTTGGTGACTTATGGCCTGCTGTTAAAATTTGTAGCCGCAAAGATGGGATCTATAGGCTGGTGTCTTTGCTACCTGCTGTGCGAGAATGATGTGATGTCAAACTTCTGTTGTTTGAATGGGCGGAATGATGGTGTTGCTGGCATGTTTGTATTTGGGGCTAGACAGTTATGGCTGCATGCCATAGTGAAATTTCCTGGATATAAGGCCCATCAAATTACTGGGTCTTATTTCAAGGAAGCATATTAATAATGCATGAAAACCAACCCTGACATATTAATCAAATTTAGCTATCTGTTCTCAACCTGTCATTCTAGTCCTTAGTTGTTGCCTCCACTTTTGAGTCTGTTCAATCCTAATTTTCTAACCCTAAAGTTCATGGAGGAAGTTTGTGCCTTGGTGGCTTGCAACCAGAGACGGGAAGAAATAACTATCTTTTTGGACTTTAGCTACAGCTGGTATGGCCAGTGGCTGTGCTATCTTTGGCATTTTGGGGACTGCAGTCCCCCCAAAAGTAAGGCTCCCCATCTTTGCCCTTCAACAGCCACTGCCAATGGAGAGGCATAGAAAATATTCCATGGTGCTTCTCTGCCAATGGCTAGCTGCTTGTGAATTCACTTCTTTTACTCAAAGGCAACACCTTTGGAATTGATGTTGGTGGTACGAATTGTGGTGGTACGGGCTTTGTGCAGGGAGTGAATCCACTCTGGGTTTTTTTTGACTGGCTCTTTGGAAAGCTACCCCACTGAAACTATTTTGGAGGTAGGA
Source organism: Phrynocephalus versicolor (assembly GCA_023846285.1). Taxonomy (NCBI): domain Eukaryota; kingdom Metazoa; phylum Chordata; class Lepidosauria; order Squamata; family Agamidae; genus Phrynocephalus; species Phrynocephalus versicolor. The sequence goes on from JAHTLZ010002592.1 coordinate 28,283, forward strand.
TTCAGCACCTTGGATAGTTCCTGTGCAACTAAAAACAAACACAAACCCTCAAAGTGGATTCTGGCCACTGCTGGGTAGCACTGGAGGAAGAAGGACAGAATGTGCTGTAGAACTGGCACAATTCTAGGATGATCCCATGAACATCCTCCCAGGATGAAACTCTGGAGATGCTCTGCCAATGGTTATTGAGCACAGGGACCCTGTAACCAGTTGATGCAGATGTGGAGAGGTTCATTCACACACACACACACAAACACAAACACATCAAACATCAACACACATACTGTATATACTCGAATATAAATCTAGTTTTTCAGCCCTAATTTTGGGCAGAAAAAGGGGGCCCTCAACTTATATTAGGGTCAATACTTTTAGCCACTGAGGCAAGTGCTTGGGTTGGTGGCTAAAACTCTTTTTAAACATTGTGTGCCGCTTTTCCTGACCATCCCTCCCCGCATTGCGGGGGAGCAGTGTGTGATCTTTAAAATGACTTTTAGCCACTGAGGCAAGTGCTAAAAGTCATTTTAAACATCACACACCGCTCCCCCATCTCACAAGGCCCCCGTCTCTGCCAGGCCCTGCTGCATTTCCCACCCTAGACTTATACTAGAGTCAATAAGTTTCCCTGTTTTTTTTTGGGGGGGGGGGTTAAATTAGGGGCCTCGACTTATACTCAGGTTGACTTATACTCGGGTATATACGGGTAAATCGACTGTATCTCTAGCTAGAACCCATTATTTCGGGTTCTGATACGATCTTGCTTTCCACCAGAAGCCATAAATTTCACGTTCTTAATTTCCTAGCAGTGAGGTCTCAACTGTTGACTCATGTAATTAGCTAAGCATTTCAGCTTCCTGAGGGGCTCAGAGTTGGCAAGAAGACTTTCTCCATTCAAAGAGGCACAGGGGAGTTTCTCCCATGGTGGGTGGCTGCCCTCACACCGCTGCCACAATAAAACATACATGTTCTGCCCTTGGGACACTTATGGCCAGGCTTTTCTGTAACTAGCCCAAAATATCACTTTTTTTTTTTTTGCTATTTCCTGCATCTCCCCTTCAGCACCGCTTGCTTAAGAATGTGGCAGCAAATAAATAAATAAATAAATAAATAAATAAATAAATAAATAAATAAA
>JAHTLZ010002593.1:3946-14083 GCA_023846285.1 Phrynocephalus versicolor
TAATAATAATAATAATAATAATAATAATAATAATAATAATAATAATAATAATAATAATAATAATCTAGGATGGGCTAAGGCAAGCCTTTCTTATTTTGACCTTGGCACTGACACCCGTGGTCTGCGGAACTGCCAACTACTGGAAGTCCCACACGCCTGCTATGAGTTTCTTCAGAAAACCAGCGGTGGGATGCCCGTAACTCGGCCCCATCCTTCTCTGCCGCTGCATGCCTCTCATCTAAGCGTGCAGGCGGAAAGCATGCGGGGAGATGGACCAGCTTGCAGGCAAAGCGACTAACTTCCGAGTACCCATAGGATTCTATTCGCACTTCTGGGTCATCTGGTTCAGGAGAAGTTTCAAACTGTAGTCCCGGGTTCAAAGGTTCCTTTGTCAGCTTGGCTTTGCAAAATCTTGCTTCTGATCGTGGCTGTCTCCTTTCCTCCCTATTCCTTCGGATTAGTGATATTTTCACTCTCTCTTTCCCACACACCCATTCCTTCTTCTCACACTCACCCATAGCTTTCTCTTTTACGTTGCACATTAATATTTGGCATATTTCAGCTGAAAGAACAGATAACTTTATCAGTCAAGAGTAGAAAGGATGACATGTCTGTTTGCTGACTTGTATCATCCACATTCAGAAACCGACCCAAACCCCTCTTCATGACTTAGGAAATTTAACTCCCTATTAATTAACCCAATTTACTGCTAAGCAGCTGGTATAAAACACTGGGAAGCAGAACGATCCTCTGCTAGCTCTCAACATTGAAATAAGCCTCGCTGAAATCGGTGGAATGTAAGTGTTTTATTTAAACGTAAATAAAATAACACTCTTATTTGCATAACTGATGCAAATTCACAATTTATTTCGAAAACCAAATTGTCAAAGAAAGTCCTAAAAGACCCATGGGCACTGTTACTTCGAAGTAATTCCTCCTCTTTCCTTTTCCCACAAACCTGTTCAAAATTAGCCTCTAGGTCAATAAATAATTACGGAAATGGCATGGAAGTAGAAGCAATTCCAAACAAGTTAAAGGAAGGTGATGGTTGCCAACGTATAAAACAAAGGCAAACTAAACACCTTAGCAGAAAACTCGGTGTGTGCGTGTGTTATCTATCATCTCTCCACACTTACGTCCAGGTGTAGGTTGTGAGGAAAGGACCCAACAAAAGATTCGTCAGTGCTGACATTATTAAACAGGATATAGGCTAGTTTGGAGGGGGTTGGATTATGCAAGAGAAAAATTGCCTACCTTTCAGAACGTAAACCCAAATGAATCTCGTGGTGTCCTTTAAAAAGTCCGATCTGCTGCAAAACAATTTAGAGGAGACAAACTTATGAAACCTATTCTAGACACACTTAAGTTTGTTTCGTTTTAAATCAAAACAGCAGTTTAAAATCACTGGCCATACAGAACGAGCTTTTAACAGCAGCGGCGGTCGTGCCCCATCCACCTCTCAATTACTTAAGCATTTTTCTTCTCTGAGTTTGTTGTTATTAAGTGCTGAGATCGATAGATAAAAAACAAACCCCAGCGCAAATGGTACTAGCGTTTCCCCTGTTCCTAAAGCTAATTCGCATCCGGCCGTTCCTATGCGCCCACATTCGACCCCACAGCATGGAATCGAGTGAATTGTCAAGGTCCTGAACTCCCGGAAAGAGGCCAAATGGATCTTGAATGGTGTCAGGATGAAACCACCACCACGCAATGCATTCTCCGCAATGCTCCTCTTAAAACTCACCGGGCCCCTTTCCGCATGATATTTTATAAGTCGGGGCAAGGGGTGGGGGGCTCCTCCCCTCCGCTTCTCCCCTTGCACCGTGTGCGCCGGTGCTGCCTGCTGTTTCCCTCCAGAGGCTGGTCTTCGAGACCTCCCTCTCCCCCACCCCCTCCCAGCAGGGCCAGCGCCCCCCAAAAGGCCCAAACTCGTGCGGAGGGAGGTCCAAGTTTCGGGAGACCAGCCCACGTCCTTCGAGAGAGTGCCACGGATTCCGGATTCCCTCCAGATCTCTCCTGGAGGCCGGGCGGGGATTCCTTTCCTTAAATCCAGGCGGGCCTTCTTCACACAAATGGGGATGGGAAAGGGTGAGAAAGAGAAAGTGCCTCCTGCCACCCCAACCCCTTCCTCCCCCCTCCTCCTCCACCCCCACCTCTCACCCGGCCGAGATCCGAAAAACATCAGCCCTTGCTTGCCTGCGACGAGGACGGAGAGGCGACGTGGGGGGGGGCTGTGAGCGCTGTCAATCAGCAGTGGGGTGAGGGGGGCGGAGGAGGAGGAGGGAAGGGCAGGATGCGGGTCTCCTTGACTCCTGAGGGTGGGCCGGCGGCGGCGGCGGAGGGGTCTCAGGGCGGCGCCACAATCCCGGGCAAAGGGGGTCCCTGCTAAGTGGGACAGTCAAAGCGCGCCGCCCTGAAGAGCCGCACGTCATCCTCATCACCAGCTCTCACTCGCCCCCACCCCTTTTTTCGGAGATTGGAGGGCTCCCTTTTGTCCCTGCGCTCGCCTCCGGCTCTATAAAAGCCCCTCTTCCCCCGAAGCCTGCTTAGAGAAAGTCGACACGCGCAAGTGACGCGCGCACCACTTCAAGCAGCGCTCCTGGAGAGCTCCAGCTTGAGAAAAAGGGGGCAGGAGACGGGGCGTTGCCCTCCCCAGGTCGGGCTCATCTTCTCCTCCGGCAGAAGCGCTGGAACGTGGCTGCGCCCTGCTTGGTGGTGGTCCACCTGCTTTCTCCCCCCCCCCCGTTGTCCCGGGGGGGGAAGGCCCCCCCCCCCCTTCCCCGCCCCCCCCCCCCCCCCCCCCCCCCCGCCCCGTCTGTACCATGAATTCGGACTCCAGCTCGGTCTCCAGCAGAGCTTCCTCGCCAGACATGGATGAGCTCTACCTGAGGGACCACCACCATCACCACCACCATCTCCACCACCACTCGGTCTCGTCCACCCAGAGCGAGGTGGGCCAGAAGGGTCCCGGCGCCGAGGGCCTGGCCCGGAGCGGCTCCAAGAGCTCCTCCTCCTCCTCCTCCTCGGGAGAGAGCAGCAAGTATAAGCTCAAGAAGCAGCTGTCGGAGCAGGACCTGCAGCAGCTCCGGCTGAAGATCAACGGGCGCGAGCGGAAGCGGATGCACGACCTCAACCTGGCCATGGACGGCTTGCGGGAGGTGATGCCCTACGCCCACGGGCCCTCGGTCCGGAAGCTCTCCAAGATCGCCACCCTCCTCCTGGCCCGCAACTACATCCTGATGCTCACCAGCTCTCTGGAGGAGATGAAGAGGCTGGTGGGCGAGATCTACGGCGGGCACCACTCCGCCTTCCACTGCGGGACGGTGGCTCATGCCCACGCCGCCGCCGCCGCCGCCGGGCACCCGGCCCACGCCCACGCCGCCGCCGCTGCCGCTGCCGCCGCCGCCGCAGGAGCAGTCCACCCGGTCCACCCGATGCTGGGCGGCACCTTGTCCTCCGCCAACACCTCCTCCTCCTCCTCCTCGCCTCTCTCGGCTTCCCTGCCGGCCCTGGGCGCCCTCCGGGCCCCGCACTCCTTGCTGAAGGCGCCCGCCGCCACCCCGCCCGCCCTCCAGCTGAGCGGCGGCTTCCAGCACTGGACCGGCTTGCCTTGCCCCTGCAGCGCCTGCCAGATGCCGCCGCCGCCCCACCTCGCCGCCCTCACCTCCACCGCCGGCCTGGCCCGCCTCTCCACAGAAGCCAAGGACCTGCTGAAGTGAGACACCCACCCACCCTACACCCACCCTCGACCGCCGCCGGGAAGAAGGGCCGGGAGAAGCCGACTTGTGGGCTCCAAGGCGGGCGTGAGCCACCGGAGGGGAGCGGGGTGTCCAGAGCTCCTGGCTGCCCGCCGGGGTGCCGCTTGAGGGCTGGGCGGCGGCCGCAGCAGTGGGAGGAAGGACCCGAACAGCTGAGCCCGCCGAAGTCCTGGGGGGTGTCGCTTGCATGACTTTTTTTTATCCTCTCCCCACGCCAGGATTTCCCCTCTTCGCTCGGCTTCCTCTGTCCTTCCCCTTCCCCCTCCCTTGGATCTTGTCCCCCTAATTCCATTTGCTGTAACGAGGGGAATCTAGTGTAGCAAACCATTTCATGGACCGTGCAAGGGTAACGCTTTCGAGTTGGATGGCGGGAGTGATGTCTCATCCTCCTCCGCCCCTGGGATTTTACACTTCCTGATCGATTCGACGGGACAAGGGCGGGGAGGGGGAAAGGGGTGGCCTGCCGGAAACTGAATGTAAATATATCGCTGAAAACCGATCGGGTTGGGGGGGGGGATGCTTTCTTTTCCTTGCCCTTCGTTGTACTCGTTCGCAGCTGCCAAAGCAATTGCTTGCTCGGTATGATTTGGGCTCGGGCCAATTTTGTAAGTGGGGGTAAAACCGAACTAGGTCTAGTTCAGAACGAGCCGCAGCAGTTGAAATCAGCCGGCACGATCCAGCCAGGGTTAAGTTTGTACGTCCTCGGCACCTTTGCCCTGGAAGTCAGCCCGGTCTAGACAGTGGGGCTGGCTACTCCCGAGTAGACCTTGTGGGAATGCCCCTCTCCGCACTGACTTGAGAGCAAATCCCTTTGAAACCCGCCGTCTTTATTTCGGAGAAAGTATCACGTAGTTCTGGCCGGTAGATCCCCTTCATATCGATCCGGGACTGCTTAACTTTGGCCGAATCGCGCGAGTCGATTGAAATGTCCTTCCAAGTACAGTGGTGCCTTGTATAAAGGAATTAATTCGTTCCAAATGAAATTATGTTAAGCAAATTTTCCTTTATACAAATTTCCCATAGAAATGCATTGAAAACAGAGTAATCCCTAATCGTGAGCATTTTTATGTTGTATGGATTCGCCCCATAGGCGATTCTGTTAAGCAAATTTCCCCCATCTCCGGAATTTTTTATGTCGTACAGATTTTATCTTATACAAACCCTATGTTATACGAGGGTCCACTGTAATTGCTTTTGAGATCCGTGGAACAGCCTAACGGGATTGTCCAAGCCCTAAACTTACCGTAAAACCGATGAAGTATTGATTTTTTTTGAGGGGGGGGAGGTGGTTAATTATGCTGGAACACGGGCGAACACAGGTAGGATTTGGCGATGATGCCGGTTTGGCTCAGCCTAGCAAGCAGGAGAGTTGTGCTCTGGACTCCAAAGCATTTCCTGAGGAAGTGTTTTAAACACTTTGGAGGGGGCGGGGAGGGAAACGGAAAGAAAACTCTCCCGATTTTCAGATGTGATGTTTGCATGCGTGCTTCGATTCTCTCGGAGGCGACCACTGTGTCCTCAACCGGGCCCTTCTCCTTATAACAAGGATCTAGGACTGACGCCTGCCTCCCCCCCCAGTCTTACCTGGGATGCTTTCGGATTCGGAAAAGAGGAGGCGAGGTACCTCGTGGAGCGCTGCATCCCCCCTGCGTGGAAATCCCTGTGGCCTCCGAGCGGTTCCACCCGCCCTTTGGGTTGGGGGGGGAGGCCGAGATCCGGTCCTTTTCACCTCCCCGACGCCACGCCCTGCCAGGGCCCCCGGGCCCCCCCCCCCCGCGTCAGACCCCTTCTGCATGCAGGCTCGGATCGGACCCTCCCGGCCTCCTGTTCCTCCTTCTTCGGCGTTGGCTTGAATCTATTTTGTTAGCCCCCCCCCCTCACACAGACAACGACGTGTCTTTATTTTTTATATATTCCTGAGAACTATCGATATATTTATTATTATTGGCCAGTGTTTCTGGATGAAGTTTCAAATTAAAAGAAAAGAAAGAACCAAACCCACCCCGAACCCCGGAATTCATGTGTCGATTTCCTACCCGTTCTTGGTTTCGCCTTCAACCTGAAAACAACCTCGCTGGCCCGGGGCGAGGAGAGGACGGCCGGCGTGTTTGGAAAAGCGGGCGGGCGGGGAGGGGGGGTTCTGCTTTGCAGCACCGGGTGTTTGAAAAAAATGGAGCAAGAAAAACGTGGGGAGAGATAAGGCAGTTGAAGGAGATTGGGAGGGGGCGTACCTCACCATCGAGGTCGGTTTATAGCTAAATCCAATTTTAGTCCTAATGACAGTAGACCCTATGAAAATGATTTTTTTTTTTTAGTGAATTGCCCCTGAAGTGCACCCCTGATTTAAAAGAGTCTTCACTTTGTCATAACATTAGATTTTCTGACTTGTTATTACATGAGACTTGTTATTCCACACCAAGGTAAAACCTTTGAATTTTAGCGGCTCAATTAAAATTGGATTTAGCTCAGCCATCCCAAGTTGGAACTAAACTCTTTTTTTTGGGGGGGGGGTTATTTAAGGGCAAATTTTCCCTAGGTCGCTAGGACTTACTTTTGATTAAATACTGAAAGGGTTCAGGCTGCACATATGAACATTAGGTCCCGATTCCAAAAGCATAAATTGGAAAGGAAGTACCACTACAACCAAAGCATCGCTGTCCAGATATGCATTTAAGCAATCAAACGAGCCTTCAAATGGAATTTTAAATCTGAAGATATTTAGGTGTAAACTCTCAGAGCGGCTCCCTCGATTCGCTACGAAAGGGCCAGTTCCCCAGCATCCTATTTATTTTGTACCCCAAATTACTGAAAACGTAACTACTCGGTTGTCTTTAGAAAGGGGACAGAAATGTTTGCGGATTCTTAATGCCCATTAAATTACTGCAGCACCTACACAATGGACGTACTTGGTAGAAAACAAATGCGGCCGAGCCAGGGGGAATAATAAATCACGGTTCTTTGTATCCAGAAGCAAGTGTCCAGACAAAAATCTGAAATATATCAGGGGTTTATTCAAAATCACCCATGGCCAAGCCAAAAAGTCCACCGCCATGCATAGACAGATGGCGTGAGAGAGAGAAGGCATTCCTTGCTTTTTAAATGAGCGAAAGACATTATTGGCCTTGCAAATTTAGAGCCATCATCCTAAGAACAAACCAACAGACAACTCCACCCGGGTGTAAGAAAATTTCGGTTTCTAAGGTTGCTGAACGAACCCTCGGAATTCAGTATCGTTCAGAGGCACCCTAAAATATTTCATTGCCGCACCGATCTCCGTCTTAAAAACAAAACAAAACAAAAATCCGATTTTCCCCTCTTTAAACGATGCACCAACTTGAAAGAAATCCTGAAGAGGAAGGCGCTTGAAGGGCTGGTGAACGGAATCAATTGATTGGTTCCCGTAGGCAGCCAATGCCCTGCAGCCCGGCGCCTGGACCTTCTTCGACTGGCCCCAGATCCTGCCTCGCGCTGGTTCCACGTCACTCAACGGGGGAAAAAATACTTGCGACTTCTTCGCACCCTTTTGCGAAAGGGACGCTTCTACTTGGAAATTCTCGTCCATCTTTTACTTTGGTTGACAGAAATAAGGGGGGGGGAATCACGGTGTTTTCGGATGGAGACGCGATCTGCATACTGTACTTCTTAATCCGGAGTAATCTAAAAACCGTTATTAATGTAGTAGGGGTAAGCAGAGAGATAAAACCAAGCGTAAACCGCTTTCTTAAATGTTCAAGGCGCTCCCAGAATTGGTTGAATTCATAGTAGGCCACCTGCATTTAAAAGAAAAAGGAGACTCCCCGTTGATAGGAGGCACCTTGTTAGCCAGTAAAGAGAGGCAAACACATCGGATTTATCGTTTCAACAGAAAATAAGAGGGAGGAACATGATAGGAATGAGAACTACGCGTGTGCTTATGTGAAAGGGGGGCGTTGAGGCACACAAAGGTATTTTTTGCTTGACTGTAGATTTTGCTTGATCATGGAGCACCGGGGTTTACCATCTGTAATTCAACACTGGTTCCTCCATTCTCCCTTTGCATCTTGCCAAAATTTAGTTTTTCACACATACTGTTTACGAGCCTGGCACGGTATACTAACTTCAGTTGGAAATATTTGGGCATAACTTTCTTTCTTGAAAAAGAAGCAGAAAAGAAAAACATCCTCTCTCCATTGCAATCAATAAAAAAAAACGCTTAGTATTAGAAGGGAAATTCAAATATTTTTTCCTCTCTCTCTCTCTCTCTGTCTCTCTCTCTCTCCTCCTGGGACTTGTTTTACGTTAAATAGGAAATACATCCTTAATTAGTTCAGTTTGAGGAAGGTTAAAAAAGAGTCCTGGTCCTTTTTATCCTCTCTTGAGAGCAAGGTCCCGTTCCCCTGACTCTCTTCAAGAAGTATGTGAAAGTTGTAATCCTGATACACACTTACTTAGGAAGGAGTAAGGCCCCTTGAACACAACGGGAGCCGCTGTTGAGGAGCCATGCACACCATCCCGCTGCTACTTGATAAGGAAACAAGCTCTCTGGCCTTAGTCAGGCACGAATTTTTCTCGAGTTTAATTCAATGCGTGCTTTCACTGTGCTATTGGTTTATCCATCTGAAAGTTGTCTTTTGAGGTTTATTCTCCCCAAAGGCGGGATATAATGAAATACGTACGTACGTAAAGCTGTAAGGAAAAGTAACAGGAAGGAGCAGGAGAAGCGAACAAGACTCTTTCTGCACCTCCGTTTGCGCCCCTCCAGACTTGGAAAAACCGTCCCAAGCGCGCCTCCCCCCCGAGGCTGACTAGAATCGGATCCCGCCCCCCCCCCCCCCCCCCCGCTTGGCGACCCGACACCAGAACTGCTTTCTGCCTGTGGTCCAGATTGCAATCCGTATTCTCAGTAAAGGGTGATTGAAGGGAAGAGAACTGTCCCCTCGCTGGGTACGTGTTGTGTATGTCTGAGGCTAAGCGAGCAAGGGAGTAAGGAGGGGAGAGAAACCCCCGGTCAGTAGCCAGGCAGATAAGGGGTTACGTGAACACTCCAGCGACCGGCGACGTACTGACCCGATCTCGGGGATCAGCCCCTGGGTTTTTATTTCCTGAGATCCGAGTTTTCCCAGGCCTGAGTTCTGACAAAGAGGAAGAACGAATGGAGACACGAGGTCTCTGCGGGAGACTCTTCTTTCCTCGACGTCCCACCCCCCCACCACCCTGCTACACTGGACCCTCAAACTCGCCCCATTAAGGCAGCGATACCTCGCTAGTTCATTCAGTGTTTGTGATTTCGAACTAGAGGTTCAACAAGCTTCGGGGTGGGGGTGGGTGGGAGGCCCAAACCAGGACTCCTACAGCCAGCTCCCTAGCTTTACAGTCTAAACGCGATGCAGAGGCAAAGAGAAAATCCAGCTGGAAAAGACACCGCCCTAGGTAGGGGAACGTGTCTTCGTGGCTTCAGCACGTCTGTGAACTAGCTTCGGGAAAGTTCTCAAGAAGCTGTTCAAACTTCTCCGACGCTGTAGCTGCCGGCTCGAGATTCCAGAAGGATCTCGCGAAGCGGACGGCTAGCAGCCCCCGGTTTCAGGGCAATGGGCTTTTCTTCCCTTTTTTTTTTTTTTTTTTTGCAATGGCTGTAGCACATTTTTAATTCTCAAGCCATCAGAGAAGTCGCTTCAGAACAGCCGCCGCATGATGACCCTGGTTTTGTAACCAAAACAAAAGCAGAGGCTTAGCAGACCCATAACAGTTCTTCTGAGTTGGAAGCACTAATTTCGAGTAAATCTGCCTAGTTTGCTTTAACAAACTATTTCAGTGTTCTGCGTTTTATATTTAGACGGAGAACTCTGTCCCACTTCAGAAGGTTTTGCATAGCGGCCCTCCTAACAGTTCCTAGCTAGATTTAATCTAGATCCACTCGCCCATCCTATGAAAGGCATCTAATACAAAAATGTCTTGGATTAAGCACCAAGTTTTTAAGAAGGATATATGATCCGCCTGGATGCCTTTAAAAAGGGATTGGGCAGATTCCTGGAGGAGAAGTCCATCACAGGTTACAACCATGATGGAGATGTGTAATCTCCAGGCTTAAAACCAGGGTACTTCAAGGGCCAGATGCAGGGGAGTGCTATCAGGAGACAGATATCTAGTCTCATGCGCTCCCACACGTATCTGGTGGGGCCACTGTGAGATACAGGAAGCTGGACTCGATGGGCCTTTGGCCTGATCCAGCATGGCTCTTCTTATGTTCTCATGTTCTTATGTTTGAAGTCCTGAGAAATATTCCTCTAGTAGAATATTTCCAAAGCTGCTTAAATTATGAATATTCGGACAGCCTAAATTAGCGAGATAATGCCATGATTATCCTTTGGTTCTTCCTTTTTTGTTCCTGCTTCCAGTTCGG
>JAHTLZ010002594.1:89-21017 GCA_023846285.1 Phrynocephalus versicolor
ATAATAATAATAATAATAATAATAATAATAATAATAATAATAATAATGTGCTGTCAAGTCAGTTCTGGATTATGGCAACCCTTTCCAGTGTGTTCTAATAGAGAACACACAGATATGGGATACCATTCATTTCTTCTAGGGGTGCTCTCTGGGACTATGCAACTTTCCCAAGGCCATACAGGTTGACTCTTCATCCCAGAGGTGCATTTTTGAATTGAATCTGACTCCTCAGCCAGATACCTAAATCACTGAGCTATTCACATGCCAGGAAGCTTTTGGACTGATTTGCAGATTGGTTCTCCAAATTAGGACCCACAAACATTTGGGCCAATGAATGCATTTTATACTACATTTTTCCACCATTGACTTATTCTACTAGGCAACTGTTTGAGCAGGGTCACAAGTCTAAATTTCACATCTAAACCCACAATATTATGAATAAAACATGGCTGGTTTGTGAGAAGGCTCAGAGGTGCCGCTGTTAAATGGGATGGTAGGAAATGAGTGAAATTTTGGGATGTGCACAGGGAAGATGTAGTGTACGTCAAAATGGCACAATTAAGTTGTCAAAGATTTTGAGCACACTCTGTGCAGGCACAGACAATTCTGTACCAATTATTCACAGAGCCCTCAAGAAAGGACATTATTTAACTAATACCATGAAGGATACAGTCATCAGAAAGATTTACATAAGAAAACAGTTTCAGAAATCTTCTTTGCCATGTGGCAATACTGAGGAAAGAAATTACCTGAAATATTTTTAAGATTCATATTTCCAGATACTACTAAAAGAAATAAAAAAGCAATGTTAGTTGCTCATTATTTATTTTTCTCTGTGAATTTTCAAAAATGCATTAGTGTCATACTGTTCCCTCTTATTCTCCTGTTGATCCTCTCATTAATTATATTTTGATAGTTGAGCTTAAAGGGACTTCCTTTTTAGATGGAAGTGGTTGTAAGAGGATCACATGCTTAGCAAGGGAAGCACAGTCTGTAAAGAGAGATGCATGATGAATTTGATTTCATGGGGTTAAGATGGATACACACTACACATATGGCCCACCGATGCAGTAACTGCTCTTGAATCCTTAATTAGACATGGTCATGGACTCATCTGGGATAATTATGAAAAACTGAAAATTGAACCTAAAATACAGTGACCCTCCACCTATTGTGGGGGTTAGGGAGCCGACCCATGATAATTGAAAATCTGTGATATATGGATGCAGCTCGGGTCAGACCTGGGGGACCTAGCTGGGGGCACTTTTACTTACCCCCAGCCTGACACTGCCTCGAACAGGCCTGTGAGGGCCTTCCTGGGCCTTCTGGAGACCCCAAAAGGGCCTCCCTCTGAACAGAACTGGAAGTGACTTCTGGATTGCCAAAACTCATTTCTGAGGCCTCCAACAGGCCTAGAAAGGCCCTCAGAGGCCTCAGAAATGATTTTCTGTGAACTGGAAGTGACATGTTTCACAGGGAAGCCACTTTCGGGGCTCCAGAAGGTCCGGGAAGGCCCTTGCAGGCCCATTCGGGGCACCACAAGTCCTGAGGTAAGTACAGGAGGCCTGAAACATGCCTTCCCCTCTTACTCCAAGGAACCTCTTTTCATATACTGTGGTCCCGGGATATAGTGGGACCGCAGTAAATGAACTGCAAACGGGTGGGAGACCACTGTAGAAATGTCTCAAATTTTCCATAAGAATGCTAAAACTCTGGTTAATTTGCACCCATAACAATGGGGAAAACCCCTACAAAACCTGGTACAGGCTGGATATGGATATTTCTTTTTAACTGTTTTGTGCGGTTTCCCTACAAGAGGATAGTTTCCATGGAACACAGTTGGACTAATATCTGATTAAACATACAAAGATTACATAATGGGAATTATGTGATCTTTGTATTACATAATAGCAAATAGCAGTCTTGGATTTGACCTCTTCCTCTCACATACAGATATTAAATACCATGCAAGTTTTCATTTCTATTGTAAGGAATTCTTGTAATAAGGATATATGGTAGAAATATCATCTGCGCTTATAATAGCACTTTAGAAAATGCAGTACCTACAAATCATGATTGTGTCTTTCAACATTTGGAATTGATGGTTCCACCATAAAGATGATTTTGACACACTACTTGATTTCTGATATACAAGCTTTGGGGTCATGTGTTGTTGGAGGCTGCCTTAAAAAGCTGGATATATTTGTGGGGAAGGCAAAGCAGAATGCAGGTAAAGGACATAACAAGGTGAAATCCATGCCTTCAACATCCACAGTTTTGAAAAGTGCAAAGGCTGAACACAGCTACTGAATGCAAGTTCCTGTATAAAGTCCTGGCTTAGACAGAACTGTTCCACACCACAGGATCTTCAGAACAGGTATGGTATGTGAATAAACCAAAGATATTCTGGCACCCAACTAGAAGCATAGATCAGTAGAAAATATCAAAAGTCTATTGCAAATATTCCAAATCCAGCTTTAAATGCCACTCTGTAGTTTTCTCCAAAAAGCTGGCTAACAAAGGCAGTGTGCCTCTTCCCAATGTACCTGGTCTGTCCTCAAGGTACCTTAGTACTTTTAATATCACAAATAGAGATGGCAATGAATAAAAAAAATGGCATTTCGTTTGTTGTTTGTCGTTTGGAGGGTCCGTTTTGGTTCGTTTCCATTTTTCGTGAATTTTTGCAAAAAAATTGTTTTCGATTTCATTTGTTTGTTACCATTTTGTTACAATTTATTTCATTTTTTGTGATTTTTTTTAGGATTTTAAGCAATTCACTCATATTGCAGTAACGGAAACGAAACGCACGACAAAATTTCCGGTGTTTCTGTTCGTTTCGTTTCATTTTAGAGACAAAATTCGTTTGTTACGTAACAAAACAAAAGAACAAAAACAGAAATGAAAAATTGTTCGTTTCGTGCCCATCTCTAATCACAAATGTCAAATTATCATAACAGCAGCAATTGCCCACCCAGACCGGAATAAAGTGGCAAGACAAAGTTTGGAGTTAATAAGGGCCACAATTTATTTATAACAAGGATTAAATGTTATCTTAACTAAAGACTAAGGAGGACCTGTACCGTAGAGCAAGTGGAAGCTCCAGTAGGTGTTGCAAGTTCTCAGTCCCACCCGTATATGAGAGATTCTTGTGGTGTGTGTAATGATGCCTTGGGTAAGATGCAGTCCAGGTACTTAGGCATATTTACCCTGCTGAATCTCTACAACCATTGGCAGCCCTCCATTAACTGACTGGGCCTAATGTTTAGCTCTACCAATTCCTAATTCATGTGTTTATTTACTTATATGTGAGGGCTGCCCAGTGTGTGAAGATGGGTCATAAGGAGGGACGTAATTGAGTTAAGGGACCACTTGCACTACCTGAATTGTGACCGTTTAGGTGTAAGCATATAACTATACCCGACCGTGCCTTGAGGATGGTGGGATGGGCGAAAATGTGCTGTCACTCACATCCAATCTGAGTGACAGCCAAAAAATTCCTATCTGGCGCTAAGCATCACCATCTGCAATACAGGGCAGGGGGTGGGGTAAAGGGCTGTGCAGGCAAGAGGCTGGGAGCACGCTGAGATTTGTCTTTAATAGGTGCATTCCCCGTCCCTGCAGCCTACGTGCGGGCATGCACTTTATGCACCTCATCTGGTCAGGCGGCAAAGGAGCCCTGCCCACTGAAAGGGTCCCGGGCAGAGCGGCCATTAGCCTCTTCACTACAGTTCTCAGAGGCTCAAGGCTCCTGCGACAACTTACCCCATCCTGTTTCAATAACTCCTTGGAAACATTTTAGATACTTGACATGATGCTGTAAAAGCCACAGATGAAAAAGAAACTTCTACCCTGAAACTTGTAACATAAACTGTAATCTGTGGATGGAGCAGCAAATGAGAAGCAAAGAAAGGAGAGCTAGAGTAGGAGTTAGAGAATGACAGCAGGTGGGGGTGGGTGGGACTGTATACTAGCTATAAAGGAAATTAACCAGTATCGTAGCACTGGTGCAACAGAATGTCAGCAATACTGCTCAATGAAACGTGGATAAAATATAATAATAGCCTTCCAATGGACTAGATTTGATTCAGAGATAGTACAGAGAGGGAAGAAAGGAATCATCAATGGCTGTGTGCATCATCTGAATCCCTCAAAAGGGTTGAAATTCATAAGGAGTAACATTTTGCTGCTGTGACTAAAGTCTTGGTTCAAAAGTTATAATATTTTCTTTGGGCTGCCCCTATTTTTAGAATTGCCTTATAGACTGTTGATTTGGTCTGCCAACACAATATTATCGCTGCACAAGATCATTGTGCGGGAATAATTTAACCTCCGTCCAAAATGCATCACATTTCCTTTCTCTCTTTTCCTATCTGCACAGTGACATTTTTTCCCACCACCTACTGAAGGTCCCCCACATCACTGGAGAGTCAAATGCCAATGAGACTGTAGCAGTGACAATGGACACATGTGTTGAGTTAAGATATTTGGACAGCTAGGAAGGATTGCAAACCACTTTCCACATTGCACTGCCCAGTTAAGATTTGCTTAATGTTTACTTTAGAGTGAAATGAAACAAGTTGGACAATTAAATGCTAGTTCCACTGTGCCTCCCAGGAGGACAGTGAGCTATACTGCCTCCAGAAGAAAGGAATAGTAAATCATTTCTGATCACTGTATGTAAAGGGTGATCATATGTCAGAACTGACATAACAGCAGGCAATTATTCTTAAAGCTTCAGGGGGGGAGCAAATGGAGAAATCCTTCAAGGAAGTGTCTTACTTTTGTTGGAAAGGTGTACGACTTACAGCTGATAGGTCTGAATTAGGAAAAAAGATTGCCACCATACTGATGCCATCACCTATAGGATCTTCAGTACTGGTGTTTTTTCTCAGTTCAGGACCCTTACAGAAACATTTGGTGAGAAGGACATGAGAGAGGTCCTTCTCCATAGTTGCTCCCACACTGTGAAATAACCTTCAGTGAGAAGCTAGGTTGTTTCCATCTCTGGTTTTCTTCTGCCTTTTTCCTCATATAAGCATTTGGCAGCTGAACAGTGGAAAATGCTGGACTTTACTTTTTTGAAATATTTTAGTATTTTAAATGAGTAGTCTCCTGTTATTATTCTAAATTTAATTCTTCTTTTTCTTGGTGTCTCTCCCATTTGGTGGTGGGATCCGCTATTCTGTTTTTTGTCCTCCACTTGGTATGGGTGAGTCTGGGACAGCTTCATGCCATTGTAAAGGGTATTCATCCAATTCTGCTTTGATAATCTCTGTAGCCAGAATACACTGATCTCTAGGGTGGGACTCTTTTTTGGCCAGAGTTTCCTTGTAGGCACACAAGATGAGTCCGTACTAGAGACAGGCACAAAATGAATTTTTAATTTGTTTTGTTATTCATTATTTGTTTTGTTACCTAACAAAGTGAATAATGAACTGACCCATCAAAGAAAAACAAAACGGAATGAAATGGAAATTTCCGCTTTGTTCATTTCATTTTTCGTTTCCCCATAAGAATGCATTGAAGCAATGTATTCCTATGGGAAAGGTTTCCCTTGCAACTGGTGAGGGGAAACTGGGCTTTTTCCGGCAAGAAGCCAGTGCCGCCAATCAGCTGTAGCGCTGGCTTTGGCGGGAAAAGGATTTTAAAAGCCTGCCCTTTCCTCCACCATTTTCTGAGGGCTCCTGCCTAGCTGTCAATGGCTGGACCCGTTTAAACCTGGCCCATTTGGTACTGATACTTAATGGGAGGTGGTCCCAGAATTATGTGTGATGGATTCTAAAGCTTCAGCAGAAACTGATGCTGCCACAAGCTTCTCCACAATTCTTTTTAATCTCAACATAATTTCATTACTATGTCCAGTCAATTCCAACCAAGTTGCTTGAAACAATCAAATTTATTGAATTTGTCCACTGTTGCAGCTGTGAACAAGAATTCCAGAAACTGGTGATTTGTTCTTCGCTAGAGACCCTACAAGGAAACAGCAACTACTGCTCTGTGGGCGTGTCTCTTTCCATGTAGAGTAAATGAGAGCATAATGGACAGCACCCAGGTGCTCCCCTTCTTTTGTGGTGGATGAAAGAAGAGAGACCAATGCCTGCCTTCTGTGTCAAGAGTATGACTGCCACAGTCAGAAAGACTGAAGTGCATGTGACTTCCAATTAGCAGCTCGAAAGGAAGAAGGGACAGAAGATATGATACACTGGAAGGGTGAACCCAGAGTCAACCCTGTGAGAGAACAAGATTTCAAATTATATTGGAAGACATGGTTGCCCACCACTTTGGCAGGTTATAGTCAGGTCTTCCACTCTGACTGAATTTTTCATTCAGCCCTCCAGGAAGAAATCAGGGAACAAGGCTGCAAGGAAATGTCCTCTGTTGAAGGTTAGTGGACATCTTCCAAAGAGGTTTATAGCCATATTATCCATCGGTATTTTGAATTCCATACATCTCATGCAGAAATGGTTGAGGATAGTTTAAATGCAGAATGGGAGGTTTGAAAACATATGGCAAACATTAAGCATTATATACAATCATTTAGTCAGATCTAGATCAGGTGCCTGCTCAGTTGTGAATACATTTTTAAAAAAACTCTTATACATGATTGCTACACATTTAATGTAGGGTCTGTTTTAACCCTCAGACGATTAGTCAATGGTAGAGGAAGCTCCTGTAATTGTCAGGATATCTGATAGAGAGATGAGGAGACTCCAGCTGTTTGTCTTGGAGCCATATTCAATTTATTGTTATGTATTTTTATTTATTTATTTATTTATTTTATTGTTATATTTATATCCCGCTTATCTCCAGAATAGGACTCTAAGCGGATGTAGCTTAATAATGATTCTTGAAGACGTGTTTGATTATCAACCGTAATTCTAACAACAGTGTATTATGTAATATGAACCCACCCTACTTTTCAAAGAATCATAGAATAGTGTATCTTTTCTAGCATATTGTTTTCTCTGCTGGAATACTTCATGGTCATAGAAAAGGTCTGAATATTTCTATAAAGATTTATATCCTTGGGGATGTGTGTGAAGACAATATCATGCAAGTACTCTTTCTGGGACAAGAACACTGCCTTTTTCTACTAACTATTCCTTCCCGTTGATACAGAATGACAATCCACCCCTAAAACTGTCCCGGACACTGAATTATCTTCCCACCTGTTCTGGAAAGTGTTTGGCATCTGGGCAGACCACAGGCTGGACAGAGGCTGGAAAGGCAGCCAATAGAGATGGGCACGATTCAGAAAAAAAGTTTCGTTTTCGTTTTCGTTTTCGGCTAGGGTCTGAGTCGTTTCGTTTCCGTTTTCGTGGGCTAATTTCAAAATTTTTCGTTTTCGTTTCGTTACGTAACGAAAACGAAAAAACGAAAACGAAAACGAAAATTTTTTCGTTTCTCCCCATTTAGCTCAATTGAGTGCTTTTCCAGTAACGAAAAATGAAAATTGGCTCGAAATTAGTAGTTTCGTTTCCGTTTTCGGTCCAGGTTGGTGCCGATTTTCGTTTTCGTTTCGTTTCCATAACGAAAACGAAAAACGAAAACGAAAACGAAAATACCGCTAAGTCGTGCCCATCTCTAGCAGCCAACTTGTCTTATATTTCAGGGAACAAAATCTGTTGGAAGCAGAAGGGCAAGATTAATGGAAGGTGATATTCAGAGGTTTCCAGGGCACACTCTAATCTCAGGATCTCTGTAGAGAAAAATTTGGAATTACAAGTGAATGTTATACTGAAGTTAACTCATTGGGCTTAAACAGAGATGACTGCTTTATTCTAATTATGACCCTCTTCGCAAAACAGCCTTAAATAGAGTTTCAACTGATATATTTCCATATGGTTTTCAGGGATGTGCTGGGGAACATTTCCAGTTTCCTTCCCTTTTGGGTTCTTTAAAAGGGCTCATCTTTCTATCTGGGAATATTTTATTATTTATTATTTTAGAGTATTTTTACCCTGCCTTTCTCCTTGGAAAAGGACCCAAGGTGGCTTACAGTAATGAGAGATAATACACAGTCCAGTGCAATTAAGATATGTTCAAGTATTTGAGAACAAGGAATTGAAGGACATCATACAGCGCATTACATTAAAGCAACACGGTTATAAGCAGTCATAAACACAAAGTCTGTGCAGTGAACCCATAGATTCATATAAAGTACACATGGTGGTCCATCATTCAGGGAAAGCTTGCCTGAAGAGAAAGGTCTTTGCCTGTTTTGATGCTAGTCCTTTCAATAAACACTAAATGCCCTTTTTTCATGTGTACTTTTGGTTTGATTTTCCCCTTTTTGTGTCTCTGTGCTGGACCTGATAAAGCTTTTTGGAAATTTCAAAATGACTTTACTGAAGCAAGGGGGCAAGGTTACAGACAGCCTGTTACAACAGGAAGCAACACAATAATTTCCTGAGGAAAAAGAAAACTCTCATGGCAGCAACAGCAATCAAATAAGTCTGTCAGCAGCAACAAAACAGCAGCCATAGCTGTTTTTCAGGGTCTTCTAAGGATTCACATTTTTACCCGTTCCAGCCTTCCAGGATGTTCTGTTCATTCTTATTGGCAACTGACAGCCCTCCTCAGGATAGATGTGGTGAAGTGATTTTGCATATGAGTGCCAACTGGGTATACCTCGAAATAGAAAATAAGAAAAAATCCATGTCTTGGTACCCTCTGGATTTCTGATACTCTCAATTGGAAAGCCATAAAACACTAAAGAAAAGGGGATTGCCTATTAGGTGGGTTTTTCCATTTGCGATGCCCCAAAAGTCCCACCCCCTAGCCAATGCCTATAAGCAGTTATTATTTTGAGTAACTGCTACTTTTGTTTGCTTGAAGCTCACTTCTCTGGATATGAACTATTGCTGGCTAATGGCTTCATGTGCCTACCCTCTGAAAACACAGTACTTCATTCAGTACTATAAACATAAAGATGGCATGAAAAAAGCACAGTTCTGGCTCTTCCCTTATATGGGAAGAAGCAACTAAACATTTCCAAAGGATAAATGAGCAGGTGAGCTCCTACATAAGGTGTACCTGTGGCCCACCAAGCCAAATGTGGCCTCGCAAGCATGGCTCATGTGGTCTGTATAGATATTGTTCTACCTTCCTTCAAGAAAAACAAAAAGACAGAAAGCAGTTGCTGCTGCAATACCTCTTGACACATGTCACGGAAGAGGCTGAGCAGCTGTTATAGACAGTATGAGGGGCTAGAGCTGCTCTATGGTGTCTCTCCAGCTCAGCCCTTTTGTGGATGCCTGTTCTATAACTTCCTGGAACTGAGGGGTATCCTTGGGGCTAAGGCATAGTAGGAGGAACTATTCCATAATGCCCTGGTTGACAGAACCTAGACACTTTCAAAATAGGTGGCCAAAAAGCAGGGTGACCTTTTGCTCAGCAAGTGCTGACAGAGTGGCTTCCTAGATCTTCAATAACTTCCTATTTTATTGCCAATTAGTTGAAATGATCATCATTTATCATTTGAATTCACTTCTCTCCGCCTTCTCCCAGTATTTGCTATTTTATCTTTAACCCAGCTCCCATGCTTTATACAATACCCCAAAATGACTACCTGCCAGTGATATGCTTTTCAGTGGTTCTTATGGAAGGAGGACATGCCTCTGCACCATTTGACACCAATAGGACTGCCTATATGCAAAGCTGATTTGTACACATTATGCTGCTTGGCCTGTGTGCAAAAAAATAAAATAAAATAAATTACTTACAACTCTGATGTACAGCTTTCATTAGTATGTGGCTTCCAGGTATACCAGAAATGTTCTTGAAATGTTACCTGTAGAAAACTAGCTTGGTAATACATGCTTCATGAGCAGAGCAGAGATAATAGGCCATTTTGTCAGTTCGTCTCTACTTGGGTATGCCAAGTAGAGTGGTGTCCCATTGTGAACAACAGCAATAAGAAAATTAGGTTATAATTAATCATTTATCATCTCTGATACATGTTATCAAGGCTTCTAAGCTTACATACATGCTGTAGTTGGTGAAATGCATGTCTCAAGAGGCGATTTCTGGGAAACTGCAGAGATCCTCTCAGTTAAGTTCCCTTTGGTCAAGCCACAAAGAGGACTAAGCTCTTGTGTGAGTCCTCTCACTCTCATGTGGTTACCGAATGAAAAATTACTTTTCTCCTTGCTTTGGTATTAGAAGTATTATTTCTTAACAGCTTAGTAGGTGTATGCAAGAGGTATTTTTCAGTTCAAATGAGGAAGTTTTTACATGCTGTACATGTGTGCATGCCTGTCTTGAAATATGTGACACTGTGAAAATAATGTGACGTATATTACCTTACTCAGACTGAATTGTATAAATTGTTTTGTGTTTCTCTAAAGAGAGACACCTCAATGCATTGATTCAATTATTGCAATAAAAAGCCTTTATTCTCGGAATGAACCTGGAATTCCAATGCTCTGCTTGTCTTTATGGCAATTTGCCAAACTCATTGCTGTTAATTACTGTTTGTGAGATAACACCATGACAACGAAAAGGCATGATGCTGTCATAGATGTTGGTCTTAGGAGCTCACAGGGTGAGGAAACTAAAGGTTAAGAAGACTGCTCTGGAGCCTGTTGATTATGGAAACGGACCCTTAGGGAGTCTAGGTAAGAAATAGCTAATGTTCATTTTATAACAAAATGTTCCAAGAAGCTGTCACAAAAAAAGTTCCAAGCAGCTGTCACATCCTGTGGTAACCCCAGCCCACATGATCTTTTCTTCACATGGTTCGTTGCTTTTGGAGTTTGTGGAAAGGTCAGTGTTGGTTCCTTGGGAGATTTCTGCCAAGGCCACACAGTGCTGTTGCCACAGCTCATGCAACAAGTCTCATTGTGGGCCTTCTCCTTTCTCCCTCACTCTAAATATCATGATAGGTTCACTTGAGCATGCAACCAGCAGCTCTTATTCCAGTCCACTCTGCTTATCCTGTCTTTTTGGCACTCAAGTGCTGGCACACAACATGACACATACATACTGTACATACACTTAACTCCAGCTGACTGCCTGGGAACCGTACCTGTGGTGGGAAATAATGGGGGGAGCTGCTGAGTAGATCCTTCCTTCCTGCCTCCTTGTCTGACTCCTTGCCTGCTTGACAAATCAATGAAGTTCAATTCCAGAAGCAACTAGTGAGAAAAAATAATTTGATTCTCAGGCTCTGCCTGTGAATCATCCAATTCTGTAGACTGGTGTTCCAGTAGTTCCCTTTTCATATCTGGTTTCATCCTCACTCCTGCTTAACATACTCAGTTAGTGGCCTGCCCGGCAACTGAGTTGATTTTGACTCAGACTTGCCAACATGATTTGAAAGTGCATCAAAACATTTCTAAAATTCCGCCACATTGCATCTGTAACATTTGCAGCGGGGGGAAATGATCATTGATTGGACAAACTTTGGTTTATTCCAGTTATACTACACTTGATCTTAGCCAAAAGGCCAAGAAGCGATATTCCAGTTTATTCCAGTTATACCAGCAGCCATCTCTGTTTGTGTCGACAGCTGAAAGAATCACTGTCTCTCCTGCGCCCTTGAAAGCACAGATTGGGTTATGCACAGATCAGCTACACTGATCTGCATTCAGTGCTCTTCTCTCTCTCTCTTCTACCCTCTCCTATTTATCTCCAAAACTCCATCACTCTTACACAATGACACATCTGTGCTTGGGAGCTCTATCTTCGTTATCTCCCAAGATACCATGCAAGGCTATACCCACATGTCACCAGACACTATTAAAATTGTGCTGTGCTTTTGTGTGTGTGTGTGTGTGTGTGTGTGTGTGTGTGTGTGTGTGTGTGCATGTGCGTGTGTGTGTCCCATCCCACAACCATATAATCCCAGGCCAGCAGACCACCCTATCTCCTGATTTCATCCAAGCAACTGATTTCCTCACCCCACCATCGAAGTCTCATCATGTTTCTGCAATTATCCTGCATTATCTCTGAAGATCACCTGTTTACTGCCCACCTGGACAGCCAAGATAGAAGGAGTCCACAGGATGCACGCAGCATGTCACAATTCTATTCTACCCTTTTAATATCAATCAGCCAGCCAATCGAGCAAGCAAGCATATAATCTTCCCCCCTTCCTTCCTCCCTTCCTCCCTTCCAACCTGCAGGCTGTCCCTCCCACATTTATAATGCTCATTTCAAAGATGAAGAACGATTTATGCCACTCCTCCCATTAATGACATTTGGAGTTTGAAAAAAAAGGACAAATTGCCTTTGAACAATCATAACACTTCCCACTTATCATGAAGAATATATAAATTGTTGGAATTGGTCTCCCACTTTAATTCCGTGTTCAGATAAACGCTTTTAGGATATGCGCTCTAGTCTATATCATGATCTTATGGTATGTTGCTGATACTGTTTCTATCAATCCAAGTGATGTTCCAGTTTCTTTTCCTGGGGTAATTTGTCTCCAGGAAAAAGAGGGTGAGAAGATGCTCTCTGTGATTGTCAGAGAGTGATGGCCAAAGATATTTCAGATGGAGTGGGTTTACTTATAATGGACATTTCTCACTCTCTCTTTCTAAAAGCTTTCCTGCCACTTCAAGGGGCACCTTCCCTGCCCTCAGCACCCTGAAAGAAGAGTTCCTTTTGTAACTTTGGAGAGAATGACAGGAAAATGCACTGTTCTGGATTTTGTGCAGTTTGGCCCAGAACTACTTTTCACTTGTTGTACTGCCAAATTTATATTTTGTATTTCTATCTGGACTTTAGATGTTACAGTTAGTGGATATGTATTATTGAAAATTCCTTTATTTCAGATTTAACATGAAGCCAGATTTTAAAACTAGGAAAAATGAGAAATTAAATTAGTCCAATGCTTCCATGTAGATAAATGCTAGGATAATATGTTGAAATGTGGAACAGATCTCAGCAGGACAGTCACAGAATCTACATTGTTACATGGTTGAATTCCTATTTTGATTGCCAATTAGTTGAAAGTATCATCATTTATAATTTGAATTCACTTCTCTCCGCCTTCCCCCCAGTACTTGCTATTTAAAGGTGACTCACCGAAGCAGAAGTTAAATATGACTCAAGGTGGGTCACATGAAGACACCGATTGCAAACTGGACTACTTGTGGAATAATCTGCAGCAGTCTATTCCCAAGCAGTCGCACCAAGCATTGGGAAATACCCAATTTGTCCCCAAGCTGGGCCAACAAAGTCTGCAACATCTGAACAATAAATATATGCAAATTCCCATAAATACATCCATCTCCCAGTGTTATCTACAATTGTATTGTCTATTTTTTTTCTCAGGCTTAACCAGACACTTGTGGACCTCCAGAGCAGGATAGGATACTTGTCCCTTCCCTGCAAAGGGGGTCCATTTACTCATATGTAACAGAGCATGCATGTGCCTGTATCAGGCTTTTAGATTTATTTATTTATTTATTTATTAAATTTATATACCACTCCATCTAGCTACATGGCTACTTTGGGCAGTTACAAACTGAACAGAAATCAAACCATAAACAATAAAATACAATATAACAGATAAGCACAAGTATATAAAAACACTATAACTAGTAAACAATTTATAACAACAGCATAGAACAAGAGCAAGATGGGCTACAGATAAAAGCAAATAAATATATAATAGTGATCATTATTAGAGCAGATTAATATCCGGGGAAAGCCTTTTTAAATAGCCACGTCTTTAGATGCTTCTTAAAGACTGGGAGGGAAGGTGCCAGACAGATCTCAGGAGGAAGTTGGTTCCAGAGCTCAGGGGCCATCACTGAGAAAGCCCGATTTCTTGTCAAAGATTTACGGGTCTCCTTCAACGATGGCACCCTCAAATGTCCTGCCTGAGATGATTGGGTGTTATGGGCAGTATTTTGTGGCAGGAGCCGTTCTGCCAGAAACTGTAATATCCTTTTGCCCATTAATGAGCATTCATTCATGTGGAAAGTATGACAGAATTCTTCAACGCTTGCATGACAGCTGTGTTCAAGCTTTTTTATTATCCATGTATTTCCATCCAACCCCTTTCCGTACAAAGCCTACCTTGGCCTCTACATTGTGTTTGAATGGAGTATATCAACAGTTAATGATTTGATTCCATATACACTGAAATGAGAACATTCAACCCGATGTATAGAATGATTCTACACGGTAGACATGGGCACGACTCGGTGAAATTTTCGTTTTGATTTCCGTTTTTCGTTTCCATTACGTAACGGAAATGGTAACGATAATTAAGCCGTCAGAACTCGAACTCGAACCGAAAAAAGAACACCTCCCACTCCCAGTCGAACCGCCCCCTTTATCCAATATCAGAAAAAAATCCTCACAAACTGCCAGAGAAGAAATAAAGAATAAACTGCTATTCCCTTCAGCAGACAAAGCTGCAGGGAATCAAAGAAATTATTTTCTAAATTCAATTCCCTCCCTGCCTGCCTAACTTAAATCCTAAAGCCTCCAGCCTCCCTCCTCAATCTCAATCGGATCACACCAGCACCAGCAGCCAGCCCTCCTCCCTCAACCACATCCATACACCCGACTCCGATTTCTGGAAGGTGTCTTGGCTTTTTATGCCCTCCGAGACATCCAGATGTGTCAGTCAAAAACCTGGCGATGCCATTGGTGGAATGGTTCAAAACTTTGCATGGTCCCATCCCATGCCCAGCCCAAATGGGCAGGTCTAAAAAAATAAAAAATAAAATAAAATAAAATAAAATCAATACGACATTTTATTGCTATTAAAAAAACCACTGCTGCTACTATTAAAATTCAGGCATTTAAAATAAATAAATTTCACATGTTTCTGTGGTGATTTGGTGTGTTTTTTGATCACGATTTCAAAAGAAAAATTGCGGTCGCCATTTTGGATCCCCCCCCCACCGCATGGCATGGCGAGACAACGAGGATGACCCCCCTACCCAGCCTGGTGCAAGCAGCCCAGGACAGGAGAAGAGGGGGGGAAAGGCCGGGGACCCCCCAGAAACTACCCCTCTGGTAGCTGGCAAAGCCTCAGGCAGGCATATTTCCACCTGCTTTTTTGCCCCGGTTTTTTTTTTTTTTTTTTTTTAACTTTTGAAACTTTTTTCTTTTTTCAGTTCGAGTTTGAGTTCTGACGGCTTAATTATCATTACCGTTTCTGTTACGTAGCGGAAACGAAAAATGGAAACAAAAACGAAAATTTCGCTGAGTCGTGCCCATGTCTATATACTACCATTTATTTTCTATTTTCCCAACTTCAATTTGCTTGCACACACACACATTTGGGGTGCAAGCCAAGAACAGAACCTCTATCCTAAGTGATATCCTAACTGCCCATTCGCCCGCCCACCCGTGCCACCACCCGCCTGCGGCCCGCGCCGCCACCCGCCCACTCACCCACCACCCACCCACTCGCCTGCCCGTGGCCGCCGCCCGCCCGCACCTCCGCCCTGCTGCTGTCACCACCCGCCCATAGCCCCCTGCCACCGCTGCCTGTCCGCACCTCCCCCCACCGCCCTCCACCGCCCCGCCCGCCGCCTAGCACGCTAAATCGCAGTGGAAACGACAAATGACAAACGAAACATCAAAACGACAAATTTTTGAAAAATTTCGCGACAAACGGAAACGACCTGAAATGGACCCGTTCCGACAAGCGAAAACTCAAAACGTCATTTTTTCTGGTCGTGCCCATGTCTACTACACAGTTCAAGCAAACTCAAGTGTTGTTTAGGCATCATCAACAGGTTTCCTTGAAGAAGATGGATCAAAGAAAAATTATGTTATGTCCCACATTATTGTTTCAGCTTCTTCTGAATAAACGTGAATGTCTGTGGGCTTTTCACTGATGTTGAATTGCAGCCTGCCGCTTTGCAATTTGATAACCTCATTCACCCAGTGACATTTTGTCCTTGTAACACAATCATTAGCACAACGCCCAAGATAAAACTTTAACTGTCAAAATGGAAATCCATCAGCTCTCTGCTGGGTGATTATAGTGTGATGGTACTTATTCTTTTTCAGCTATTTCACTACATCAGTTATAGCAAAATATTGCAATACTTTGCATCTTTCTCTTTGATTTTCTGTTTGTTTCTGTTTTATTTGCTTTTTTAAGGACTTGTGACTTTGAGCTTGTTCGGCTGGTCTGTGGCCTTTGCCACATCTTGTACATCTAAGCTGAGGAAACGATGGAATTGCCTGGGTCTTCCTCCAAGCTGCTTTGGGGGATTTCCAAGTTTTTGCTTCTTTATAGAGGGATAACTTCTCTTGAGCAGATACTCTTTATCCAAAGACATCCTCCAGGTTGCTTCTATTCTATGTCCTGATGTTTACCTGTTTTATACGGAACACTCTGCCATTGCTGTTGCAGGCTTGAGAGTTGGCTTTATGAATGTGCAGATATTCTTAAAGTCTAGGGTGCCCATCATTCCCAGTGGTTCCCAAACTAACTAATGCTGTGACCCCCTTAATACAGTTCCTCATGTTGTGGTGCCCCCTTGGGCTCCTTGGAAGAGGCCACAAACCCCCTTTGGCAGTCCACTGCCGTAGATGCCATACAGAACTTCCCTCTACAGGCACCCTCAGCCAATCACAGCCTCCAGTGCCGTTGACTGACATCCCCTCCAACCTATCAAGCTGTAACTCACTCTTCCCCACCCTTTCTCCCCTTCCTCCTCCAGACCCAAGCTGTTTGTGCCTTTTTCTTCACTGGCTCATGGTGACCCCTGTGAAATGGTCATTCGACCCCCAGGTTGGGAACCACTGCTCGAAGCACTTGTGCATTTTTATTTTTATTTACAATGTTAAGTCATCACATACATATCCCTCAGGCTTCACAGAAGATTCTCCTTGTTCTTCAGGGTTTAGGATATTTGTCTCTGGTGGAGACAAGCTCAGCCTTATAAATTACAGTGCTCCACAGATCTGGCTGACAGCTCCATATAACAATGCATATGAGCTCTCTCAGTGAAAGTAACAGACTAGAACAGATGGACAGTTTCTTTTCTACAGCATGGATGAGATAATAGGCCTGTGGTTCTCTGCTGTTCTTGTGAATCTTTGTTGTTGTGAGAAATCATGATTCCATCCCCTTTCAGTCAAGTTGGTTTGAGGCAGTTGCAGCTTTGTGAAACTTAAAATGTTTACAAGAAATTCTTGTAAACCTGGAAGTTCAGACTTTGACAACATGTCAACCTGTTTCATTTCCAAAACAGAGGCCCTCACATGAGAAACAGCATCATCTGAAATTGAAACAGCAGCAAAATAATCCATTTCTTTATGACAGAGTAGTGCAAAGCAATTTTTTTGGCAGTTTGGCTCCATCTTGCATGCGAATATTCTCAAGTGTGAATGGGTGCAAAGTCCTATCATATGCCTAACTGATGAAATTTTCCAGAATCTCTGATGTAGTGGGTGGAGAAAGGAAGCAACAGAGAGAAAACCTCCCTGTCCTGATGTAGCAAAAACTACATGAGTGGGTAGGAGGGACCAACACAACTCCAACCTTGATGTTACCCAGCTCAGGTTGTGATCCATGATGAAAGAGAACTATGGAGAAATGGAACAGGAAAATATTGCATGCAGTAATTATGAATGGTTAGTAAGTATTTACTGTATTTTTGCTCTATATAAGATGCACTATCTGCCCTTAAAAATAAGGAGAAATGTCTGTGCATCTTATTATATATATCACACATTTTCATTTAGAGAGAAGTTACCTGTACACAGCCTCTCCCATCTCCTGCTGCAGCCAGGATTTCATAGTTCCAATCACCTCGTTTGCAAAGAGGCTTCTTCCAGGGAACTTCTCTCCACCCCTCCCCTTCTGCAGCTAGGATTCCCCAGTCAAAAATCACCTCTTTTTCAAAGAGATCTCCATGGAGCCTCTGCTGCAGCCATGGTTCCACAGTTCCAATCACCTTGTTTGCAACCCTCCCCTTCTGCAGCTTGGTTTCCCCAGTCCCAATCACCTAAGTTGTACCCTTCCCTTTTTTGCAGCTTAGATTCCCCAGTCCCAATTACCTCATCTGTAACCTTCCCCTTTTGCACCTTAGATTCCCCAGTCCCAATTACCACATCTGTACCCTTCCCCTTTTTGCAGCTTAGATTCCCCAGTCCCAATTACCTGATTTGTAACCTTCCCCTTTTGCAGCTTGGATTCCCCCAGTCCCAATCACCTCATTTGCACCCTTCCCTTTTTGCAGCTTGGCTCCCACAGTTCCAATCACCTTGTTTGCAATCTTCCCCTTTTGGAGCTTGGATTCCACAGTTCCAATTGCCTCGTTTGCAACCCTCTCCTTTTGCAGCTTGGATTCCCCAGTCCCAATGACCTCCTTTGCAAAGAGGCTTCCTCCACAGAGTCTCTGCCCTCCACTTTTGCAGCCAGGATTCCCCTGCCATGAAACCTTAGTCTAAACATTTTCCTTGTTTTCCTCCTCTAAAAACTAGGTGTGTCTTATGGTCAGGTGCGTCATATAGATAAAAAAATATGGTAGTTAAAAGTGTGTAAGCCAAGCACATATAGGGTAAATTTCTACTGTTTGCACGGTAAAGGGCTAAGGATGGATGCATTTGTTCCGCATATTTCCTCTCTATTCCTTTGCTGTCCTTCAACTTGTGGGTTTTTGCAAAAGAGTACAAGAACCCAGAAACACCTGATTGTTTTGCTGTAATGTGATTTGACTCCAAACTCAACAATATAACTCTGAACATTGGAATTCTGAAACAATATCTAACTTTCCTTCCTCAGGTGCATTTCACATATGTGGGTCCTTTTGGGGAGAAAGGTGGGATAGAAATAAATAATAAATAAATAATACTTCGTATTAGACTCAGCAACACCCTGTATCCAAGTTGTGGCAAGTTCTTAATCAGCCAGAACACTGCTTTAAGAGAACTGTAGGCACTATTCATAAAAAGAATGCTTGCTAAGTTCCTTGTTTTCATTAGTTCAGGTTTTGTTGACATGGAAGAGCATCAGCACTGGCTCGCCCAGATCCCGTGCTGCATTGGCCCCCTGGGAGGAGGGGCGAGACAAGCAGGGAGTCTTGTGAGGCTGGCACAGGGCCGGGGCATGGGGACTCCTTTTTATACCCAATACCCACGCCCTCACCCCCTCTTTCGCCAGCCCAAAGGGAGCGCCAGGTCAATAGGGCCAGTAATTTGAGGTCCTTATGGTGAAGGGAAGCAGTGCCCAGAGCACATGTTGGTAAGGAGGTTACCGTCGGCAGGCTCCTCGGGCCCTTCCTGGTGCCCCCGGTACCTAGCCTTAGAGTGTCCCCCTCGGGCTTGGTACCCAAGAAGATGCCATGGGAATACCACCTTATCCACCACTTGTCCTACCTGGAAGGTGGCACAACAGAAAGCACAACAGAAACATGTGAAAATTAGGTATTTTAACTGCCTGAATTTTTATAGTAGCAACAGTGGGTTTTTCTTGCAATAAAACATCTCAATTGATTTTATTTTATTTTATTTTATTTTATTTTTTTACACCTGCGCAATGATGGGCTAGCCATGGGATGGGACCATGACAATTTTTGGAGCCATTCCACCAATCGCATGGCCAGGTTTTGACTGAGACTTCTGGATGTGCCAGAGGGCATAAAAAGCCCACTAACCCTAACCCTAACCCATACGCCAGTACACTGTCCTTCTTAGTGGGTCAGAGGCACCCAGAGGTTAGTGCAGCCCACTAACCCACCGTAACTCTAAGCCTAGCCCTTACCCTAACCCCAACCCTAACTCTAACCTGTACGCCAGTACACTACCCTTCTTAGTGAGTCAGAGGCACCCAGAGAGGTGCCTCTGCCACTTACCCCGACCCTAACATGTATTGTACGGTGTGCGCTAATCGCTAAACGCTTCCCTTCTTAGTGGGTCAGACTGAGAGGCACCCAGAGAGGTGCCTCCCAGAGCCCACTTACCCCAACCCCCCAACCCCAACCCTAAACGACAAACAACAAACGGAAACAAGAAAATTTTGAAAATTATCACGACAAACGGAAACGACCCGAAACAGACCCGCTCCGACAAACAACAACTCGAAACGTCATTTTTTCTGGTCGTGCCCATCTCTATTCTATACTGTAAATATGTTAATGCCATCATCACCTTGAATGTTCACAGCCTCTTTCCTTTTCACCTCTACCTGATCACCATGCATTCATCTGATTTGTGGTCCATCTGTATTCTGTTTTGCCTATTGCTGAAACAGAGTAACAAGGCCACCTCTCTGAAAAATCTTCAGTTTTAGCATATAACAATAGCCCCAGGCTTTCTGCCAACATCAGTGCAGACTAAAAGGTTGATATTTCCTTGAATGGGCTAGCAGCTTCTATTTCAATTCAGAACCATGTTACCCTCTGCTGTTTTCCCTCCCACCAGGGTTGGTCCTACCTGCCTAATCTCATCTAACCCCTTTCACACCAGAGCTCTATTTGACAATTCAGTCGCCATCTCCAGCCTCAGTTCTCTCACTCACTTCTGTTTGTTCACTTTCCTGCTGAGTGATGGTTCATTGAAATGTGCCTTTAGAAAGCTGTTCATTCCTTTGTCTGCCACACAGGCATCCCTGTCTCCATGTCAAAGCCATGGCAAGAGGCAGTTTAGTGCATAGCAGTGGGAGGAAGGAAAAACGATGGGAGGAGAGGACACATTTTGGCATACAGGCACAAATGTCAAGTGTACCAAATCAATCCTCCAAGCCAAGGGATTATGGGTTGTAACAGAATCCATTCTTCAGTGTATGAATTATTCCTGCATTTTCCTAAATTTATTTTACTGTTTATGGAAGGTCTCTAAATACTAATGGAAACATGGAAATATACAGAGTGTCTGTTGGCAATCATTAGGACCTTGACCACACTCTACTGATATTATTTAATTCTTAAAACACACACACACACACACACACACACACACACACACACACACACACACACACACACACACACACAC
>JAHTLZ010002594.1:21027-31731 GCA_023846285.1 Phrynocephalus versicolor
CACACACACACACACACACACACACACACACACACACACACACACACCTCTAATTTATGAATGGGGCATTTTGCTTCTGCATCCACAATTCAAAATTCCAGGAAATGGCCCAATTATTCTTGCACAACATTGGGCCTATGTTGCCAGCAGGGAAAAGGTTGCCAAACTTTACATTTCAAATGGCAACCTGAATGTTGACAGTACCCATGTCAGCAGTCAAGATGGTCTACAGGATGCCCTCTTTTGCTTACCACCAATTTGGTTGTCATTTTACTACCTAGGGAGCTTGTTGAAAAACAGCCCTGATGATTAATTTCTGGTTGGACGAGAATTGATATTAACTGATGAAAAAAAGGAGTCAAGTTTCAGGGTTTTTATTTATTTATTTATTTATTTGACTTTTATACCGCCCATCTAGACCAACTCTGGACAGTTTACAACATTTCCCCCTACTTGATGTCTCTTTGTAAACAGGAATGAGTGCAACACATTATCATCTCTACACCATCTTGACATAGATATCGTCAACATTCAGGTTGCTCTTTGCCAAGTAAAAGCTGGCAGTAAAGATGGACGAGAATTTGTGCCACTTCATCCCCATTCCTCAACCCTCTGGCTGGCTGGCCCACTGACACTCTGTCACATGCCTCCCAGTTCTTCCAGAAAAGTCAGAAGTGCTGTTGGTGGGTATTCCAACTGACAGGTTGGAGGGCCATTTCCCTGTCCTGGGTGGGGTTGTACTCCCCCTAAGGGATAGGGTCTACAGCTTGGGACTATTTCTGGACTCAGTAGCTAGGGGGTGCCTTCTTACAGCTCTGGAGAATATGTCAACTCCACCCTTACTTGGATTAGTGGAGCCTCGCAACAGTCACACATGCACTGGTAACAACCAGATTGGACTATTGTAATGTGCTTTATGTGGGGCTGCCTTTGAAGATGGTCTGGCAATTGCAACTGGTACATAACTGGGCTGCACAGTAGAGATGGGCACGAAACGACAAATTTTCCATTTCCGTTAATCGTTAGTCGTTCCGTTACGTAACGACAATTTGGACAGGACAGGCCCGAACCGAACAGAACCAAGAAAATTTTCTTTGTTCTGTTCGTTTCCATTACTGGCCTGGTCGCCGGATAAGTCCTCCTACCTGCCGGCCTGCCGGTGCAGCTGCTGCACTTCCTGGTCCAGTCTTCCAGCTTCCGGCTTTGGGGGTGGAGTCAAGAAGGGGCTGCCATCCAGTCTCTGCGGGAGGAGACAGGATGGGAGCACCCTGGCCCACACAAACACCCTTGCCGCCCTCCTCCACCACAGAGGCTGACAGCCCGGTGGGCTGTCAGCCTTCCTGGTGGAGGAAGGAAGGAAGGGGGATCCGATCCCGTCTCCGCGTGGGGAGGCCGGATCAGAGCCCCCGCACACACACACGCACACACACCCTCACCGCCCTCCTCCACCACGGAGGCTGACAGCCCAGTGGGCTCTCAGCCTTCCTGGTGGAGGAGGGAAGGATGGGGGATCCGTTCCAGTCTCTGCCCCGGAAATGACAGCCCACAGGGCTGCCATACATCAAGGCGGCGAGCGGCGAGAGGGATCTCACCATGCTGGATGACAAATGGCAAACGACAAACGACACAACGAAACGACAATTTTTTAAAAAATTTCACGACAAATGGAAACGACCCGAAACGGGGCCGTCCCGACAAATGACAACTCGAAACGTAGGTTTTTCTGGTCGTGCCCATCTCTACTGCACTGACAGCGAGTGGTGTCGCTGTGCAGACTCATATTATGCCGGTTCTAAAAAATTTACATGGGCTGCCACTTGCTTTCTGGGCCCAATTCAAAGTGCTCATGCATACAGACCTTTGGGTAGTGGGTGGCATATAAGTTGTAAATAAATATAAAGCCCTAAATGGCTTAGGACCTGGTTACCTAAAGGACCACCTTCTTCTATATGAGCCTGCCTATACCCTAAAATCATGCCAGGAGGCTCTGCTGAATGTGCCATCCTTCAAAGAGGTGAGGGGGGTGGCATGTCAAAACAGGGCCTTCGTGGCAGTTGCCCCCTAACTTTGGAACACCCTCCCTACAGAGATCCTCCTGGCACTGAAACTTTTGCCTTTTTGGCACCAGGCAAAGACCTTCCTGTTCAGCCATCATTTTATTATTAGATAGTGTTTTTAGCTGGGGTCATGAGCAGCAGGGTTTCATAATTTATAAATGGCACAAGAACAAATCAATTGAATGTTGATTGCTTTAAACTGTATGTATTGTATAATTTAATAATTATGTTGTTTTATAGTTTTAATATATTGTTGTATGCCACTCAGAGACCACTTGGTAGTGGGGTGGCTAATTTTGTTTCATAAATAAATAAATAATCATAGGAGGCCTCCCTGCAAAAGTGGTCTCTGGAGGCATTTTTTTGGGGGGGGGTGTAGCTCTCTGGGGGTGCATAACTCAGACATCCAGAATCCAAACTTCACCAAATTTGCAAGGCCTGCTGAGGTTCACAACCAACATTGTAGGGGAAGAATTTCAAAGAGATAAAGCTTCCCTACCTGCTGACATCATGATCTAGATTCAGACTTCTGTTTGTTTTGGTTGGAATGGAACCAGCACAATGGGGGAAGAGTTACATCCAACAATCATGTGCATAAACACAAGGAAAAGCCCTATGCAGCGAGAGAGAGAGAGAAACAGAATCAGCCAAAACATTCCGCTCTATGGTCAATGGAAAGATAACATTTCACTAAAATGGTCCCTGGTGCCATTCCCTGGGACCTCTGCTATACAAAACAAGAATAAAATCTGAAGAAGAAATTAATCAGTAGCTCCAATATTGGCAGTCCATTAAGAGATCACATTTAAAGTAAATTGAATGCATTTTATGTTAAGGTTAAAACAAATTTTCACAGCTATGCTATTTCTTTTTGCAAATGCAATTTGCATTTGTTTTTATACTGGAGACATATAAGCTACTAAACATGTCTCAGCCGCTAGTTTCCAGAATTCATATGTCTATGCATTGATTTGGAGTGACCTTTGATGCTGCCCAGAACTTGTAACATCAAAGAAACACAAAAGTACCCCCAAATGAAAGGAAATTGATTTTTAAAATTACAGATCCTATAGAAATATCACAAGAACCATCATAGAATCCATGATCTGGTTATGAAATCAACATGGAGGCTATGAAACTGACATGCAGAATCCATACACTACAGATGCAATGTGCATACAGTAGGAGAAAATGCTAAACAGCCAAACACACATGTGTTTGTACTTCATAATTATTAAAAAAAATACAGGGTAGAAGACATCTGTCTCAATTGAGTATTGAAATAAGCATGTGCTAGTAAATAAGTAAATCTACATGCTAATCCCAAACAGTGTAGATTCATAGAATAAACTGCTTCACCCTGTGTTTGGATCTCATTAATTCTTCTAAGTAACTATTGTAGTCATTGGAGTGAAGACTTGAACATTTATCGCCTGGCAATCATCCCACATTAGTAACATCCTCTGAATGGAGGCATGGTTTATTTTTACTCACCCCCCAACTATCTGTTAATTTGACCTTTCATAAAATAGCTTCTTTATTGAAAAAGTCAACATCTCTTCTGGTCCATTGCAATTAGCACATTCTTAAACCTAACCTCCAGATACTTTGAATAAAATCTTATTATTCGACAAGGTAAATTGATGGGGCCAGACAGGAGGATCAATGCCTTTGAAAATAAAGTGAAGAGTCCAGGAATGCAGAGCATAAAACATATTTAGTGCAGGACATTTCCAAGAAGACCTTGAGAAATAATTGCTCTGGATCTGAAAAAGTGTGTGATCATAAAATTGGACAAAAGATGAATTCTACAATGGCAGGAATCTGAAATACGTTTTTAAAGATGCAATATAAGTCTCTTAAAACAGTGGTTCCCAACCTTGTGTCTACTGGATGCTGCTGGACTACAGTTCATATCATTCTTAACCACTGGTCATGTTAGCTCAGGATTATGGAATCGGTAGTCTAACAGGCAGCTCAACCATTGGAACCCCTGCTATAGGGTATACAATAATCTTGTCTTAAATTAAACAGGCAGTGTTGGTTTTCTTAATGTTGACCATATTCAATATAGTCTTATTTTTCCAACAGTAGACAGCTTACAGCTTTAAGAACCTTGCTAGCAGGATGAGAAGGAACCACGTTAACTCTGGGTTGTTTTTCCAGAAATATTCTGGAAATATTCTGTGTTTTTTTCCAGAAATTATTCAGAAATAATGCAACTAAATATGTTAAACCTGCACACCAGGAATCAGTCTAATTCTTTCTCTAAAGGCCTTCTCTAAAGTTTTATAAACTAGTTGACTACCATTGCCACTTGTTGCAGTTGTTTTATAGATCAATAATATATATCCGATGAAGAAATTCATTGTTTCACTTAAGTTTGAGCTATCTCATTTATCATGAATTCTTAATATTTGATCACTTTAGTTATAGATTTGTCTCCATTTTGGTATCCATTTCCTTCATTTTATCTATCCAAACTTATCATTTAACAACACACAATTATTTCTCATGTCAAATTGAAAAAAATCTCTCTTTTCTTTTACCAAATTGAAATAAATCACATCAGTGTATTTCTCTACAATGCAATTCTTCATGTGTTATTTCCTTTATGACAGCTTTCATGAGTGGCTGTGAAAAATATACCCAATAAAAACAGAGGAAAAGTTTTAAAAGGGGTGGGGGAGCAGGAATAAATATCACTAGAACAAAACACATAACGTATGTCTGCAACCAAATTACAGACGTAAGAACTTAAGAACATAAGAAGAGGCATATCAGATCAGGCCAAGGGCCCATCTATTCCAGTTTCCTGTATCTGACATTGACCCCACCAAATGCGTCTGTGAGTTCACAAGACTAGATATCTGCCTCCTGATACCACTCCCCTGCATCTGGCATTTGAAATACATTGTTTTTTAAGCCTGGAAATTACACATCCCCGTCATATCTTATAACTTGTGATTAGAGATGGGCATGAAACAAATCTTTTTGTTTAATTTTTTTTTGTTTTGTTCCCTAACAAAATAAAAAAACGAACTGCTCCATCAAAGAAAAATGAAATAAAACAAAATCATAATTTTTCGCTCATTCTGTTTCATTTTTCATTTCCCATAGGAATGATTGAAGCAATGCATTCCTATGGGAAACTGCTTTAAAACTCCTGCACCATTCACCTCCAATGTGCCCGATCAGGTGGGGGAATGGCATGGGTTTATTTTTATTATTATTAACTTTATTTTTGCCGCTGAAGCCCCGTGGACCAGCTGATTGGCACTTGCTTAGGTGGCAAAAAAGTTTTAAAAGCCTGCACCATTCCCCCTAATGCAACTTATCATAATTCTACTTAAAACTACATCGCTAACATAGTCCATAGTCCATACTGGAAGAATCGGGGGGGGGGGGGGGGGGGGATAATCTCTCTGCGTCCCTCTCTCACAGACTTTCACAGCTTGAGAAAAAATGTCACATGTCATTTCTGGACCAATCAAAGTTCACTTGCTTCTTAGATGGAATGTATCTTTGGCCTATGTTTACATTCATTTGAGATATCAGATCTACAGCAGGCTAGCATAGCACATTAATATTGGCATTTTTTTATATTTGGCCTTAGACGAAGGCTTCCCTACTTCAAAAATACATTACACCCTGCATAAATTTGTATGTCTCAATCATATCCCCCCTCAGGTGCCTTTTTTCAGACTAAAGAGCCCCAGATGTTTTAGCCTTTCCTCATAAGGGAGGTGCCCCAGGCCAGAAATCATGTTACTCACTCTCATCTGCACCTTTTCCAATTCCACTATGTCTTTTTTCAGATGCAGTGATCAGAACTGTATGCAATACTCCAGGTGCAGCTTTACTATCAGCATTATAATGTTGGCTGTTTTATTTTAAATACCCTTTTTGATTATCGGTAGCATGAAATTGGCCTTCTTCACCAGTGCCACACAGTGGGTAGACACTTTCATTGAGCTGTCCACCAGCCCACCAAGATCTCTTTCCTGGTCCATTACGGATAGCTCAGTTAATAAAGTTTTGATTTTTTTTTTTTGCCTCAATATATATTACTTTACATTTTCCTACATTAAAATATATTTGCCATTTCGCAGCCTATTTCCCCAGTTTGGAGAGATCCTTCCGGAGCTCTTCAGCATCTTCTCTGGTCTTTATCAGAAGATAGTTTCATGTCATCCGCAAACATGGCCACCTCACTGCTTATCCCTGTCTCCAGGTTATTTATGAACAGATTGTAAAGCACTGGTCCCAGGACAGATCGCTGGGGCACACTGCTTTTCACCTCTATTCATTGTGAAAATTGTCCATTGACACTGATTCTCTGTTTCCTGGATCTCAACAAATTCTCGGTCCATAAGAGGACCTGCTCTCTTATCCCCTGACTATGCAATTTTCTCAGCAGCCTTTCGTCAGGGACTGTGTCAAAAGCCTTCTGAAAATCAAGATAGACAATATCCACCAGTTCACCCAAATCCACATGCCTATTGACCTTTTCAAAGAATTCTAAAAGGTTTGTTAGGCAAGACTTATCCTTAAAGAAGCCATGCTGATTTTCCCTCTGCAAGGCTTGTTCTTCTATATGTTTTAAGATTTTCTCTTGGATGAGACTTTCCACCATCTTCCCTGGGACAGATGTAAGGCTAACTGGCCTGTGCTTTCCCAGGTTCTCCTTCCGTCCTTCCTTAAAAATTGGTGTGACATCCACTATCCTCTAGTCCTCTGGCACTGTGGCTGTTTTAATACACAAGTTGCATATTTTGATTAAGAGATCCACAAATTCATTTCTCAGTTCCTTAATAACCATCTGGTCATTCCATCTGGGCCTGGTGACTTGCTGATCTTCAATTTATCAATTGAATCTGAAATATCCTCTCTTTTTACCTGTATTTGATTTAAGTCAAGAGGGGCAGTTTGGGCAGCTGAATCTGCCCAAGGTCTTCTGTCGTGAAGACAGATGCAAAGAACTCATTTATTTTTTCTGCAATTTACATGTCTCCCTTTACCTCCCTATACATCCCTCACCACCCAGAGGGCCAACTGGTTTTCTAGTGGGTTTTCTACTTCTAACATATTTAAGGAAGCTATTATTATTTTCCTTTATATTGCTAGCCATAAGTTTGTCAAAGTCTTTCTTTGTCTCTCTTATCACCTTCTTACATTTCTTTTCCCTGAGTTTGTGTTTCTTTTTATTTTCCCCATTTGGGAAGGATTTCCATTTACAGAAAGATCTCCCCTTGCCCCTTAGAGCCTCTCTAACTCTGCTCACTAACCATGCCAGCACCCTCTTGAACTTACAGGAGCTCTTCTTTCTTTGTGATATGTACTTCTGCTGGACCTCTATTACTGTTGTTTTAAACAGGCTCCATGCACTCTGGAGAGATTGGATTCTTTATACCTCCCCTTTCAATTTCTTTCTAATTAGTTTCCTCACCTGAGGGAAGTCTGCCCTTTGGAAATCAAGGGGTTTTGTGTTTGATTTGCTTGACACTTTCCCCCCAACATGGCATGGCAAAGGAGATTGCAGCATGGCCATTGTTCAATGACATTCACATCCCTGGCCAGATCCACAGTATCAGTATTAGGTCCAGAGTTGCCTGTTTTCAAATGAGCTCCATGACAAGTTGTTCTAAGGTGTAGTCATTCAGCACATCAAGACACCTGATTTCTTTTTCTTCCCCCAAGTTTGCATTGACCCAGTCAATGTGAGTAATTGAAGTCCTCCATGATTACTATCCTGTCCCTCTTAGACACCTCCATGATTTGTCTTCTCATTTCAAGTTTTTGATCTGATGGATGATAGCACACACCAACAATCACATCACTCCTTGGACCTGGACGTTTAACCCACAGTGATTATATGGTGGAGTCAAACCCATCAATCTCCATTCTGCTGGATTTTACCCATTTTTTGACATAGATGGCCACTCCACCTCCAACCCACCCCTCTCTATTCCTCCTATCGAGTTTATAGCCTGGTATTGCTGAATCCCACTGGTCCTATGCATCCCACCAGGTTTCTGTTATGGCCACAAATCAATGTTATCCTTAGCCACCAAATGTTCAAGCTCTCCCATCTTTGCTTGGAGGCTTTGAGCATTTGCTAAAAAGCAGCTGTACAGTGGGTCTCCCATGAAGGGACGCTTGTTTGTTTTTCCCTGCAGATTCTTATTCCAGTAGACAAACTATCACATCCCATTATTCTCCCAGTTCCACAGGGATGAGGTGTTCCAAACTGGATGCCACTCAGCTCCTGTTGGCTTAAAGGAAAATGCAGGTTTGTTTAACTTTGCAGTTGCTCAAGAGGAAAACAAGAATTTTAGGGATGCAAGGGATGGTGAGTACAACTGTGAATGAAGTCCACATATGGCCAAAAAAATAAGTGTTCGCTAGTTCAGCTATGAAAAACCAAATAAGAAGCCTGTTTGCAGAGTTTCCGAGAGGCCTACACTGGAGATCTTCCATGCAGGCAGGCAATAATCTTGAGTACAGTGTAACTGTACAGTGTACAGTATAACTACAGTAGGTTGCATTTTTGAGAAACGAAATAAAAAGAATTCTCTTTTGCACCCACTTGTCATTTGCATGAGGAAAAGCATAGCTTTACAGAGCTGAAACTCATAAAGGATAATCTCAGATCTTGTGGAAGGCAATAAAGGCTTAAGCACATTATTAGAGTTTCAGCAAAAATGAACTTGTTAAACTAATCTCAGTTGACAATTTCATTTCTGAAAGGGAAACAAGAGAGAAATCATTTAAGTCTTCCAATTCTTGAGTACAAGATGATTACATATAATACATGATATTTTGTTATGAAAATGTTTTAAATTATCTGCTCTTAATTTAAGCCATTGTAAATTATGTTTATAGACATTATGTTAATGCCTAATTTCCTGCAATTGTGGAATATACAGTACAACCCCCTTATTTGCTATTTCGCTAACCACGGATTCAGTTATCTGCGGTTGGTGATCAGTGGTGGGGTGGGAAGGAGAGGGAAAAAATAAAAGTAAAACTTACTCCTGCCAGTGCCCACTGACCTCCTCCTCACTGCCTCCACTGCTGCCACTGCTGCCACCACCACAGTGGGCCAACAAGGCACCCTTCAGAGGGTTGGGGTGGGGACTTTGAATTTCACACTCAGGTCCCTGGCAGCAGATCAGAAGTTTGAGTGGGAAATTCAAAACTTCTGATTGTTGATCTTGGACCTGACCCAGAAGTTCACAGGCAGGGTAGCTGACTGGCCTGTTGCCACAACGGCGATGGTGAGGAGGAGGGTGATGGGCATCAGGGCGGTAAGTTTTATTTTTTTTATTTTCTCCTCCTTGCCACTGCTGCCAGCAGTGAGGAGGGAAAAAAGGTTTCCCTCCATTTCTTCTTGCTTCAGACGAGTGGCAAAGAGAAGGGAGGAAAAACTTTCTTCCCTCCTTGCTGCCACCATTGCCACCACTGGGCAGCCGGGCAGCTGGGCACCCACCGGGTTGAAGACCCCTCCAGTGGGTGCCCAGTTGCCCAGCAGCAGTGAGGAGGGAAGAAAGTTTCCCCCCCCCTTTCTTCTTGCCACAGCCAAGTACCAAAGAGAAAGGGGAAAAAAACTTTCTTCCCTCCTTGCCATTTGGAGGGGTGTCAGAGGTGAAAGCTTTCACCCTGGCACCCCAAAACCCCTTCTGTCACTATTATCCTTGGATAAGAGTGTTTGCTCTTGTATGCAAATTTCACTATCCATGCTGGATCCTGGAACTGATACGGCAGTCCTACTGCACTACTTTTTCAATTGATTAAAGGAGATTTGTTAAGTACCAAACTTATATTCAGTTACATATGTTTCATAATTAAATATTATATAATGCACTGTAAAACATAATTATTTTACTGATTCCTTATATAGCGTATATAATACCAACGTTCATTCATCCATCTGTCCATCCTCTTGTCTGTCCATCACTTCTCTGTCAATTTCTCAGTCCATTTGTCCTTTTGCCCACATGTCCACCCATCCTTCTGTCCATCCATCCATCTCTCCATCCATCCATTATCCATCTTTCTGTCTGTTCACCAATCTGTCCTTCTATCCATCTGTCTATCATTCTGTGCATCCGTCTGTCAGTCCATCTGTTCATACATTGGTCTGTGTCTCTATCAGTCCACCTGACTGTCCATCCGTTCATCAGTCTGTCTTTCTCTGTGTCTGTCATTTCTCACCAAAATATAAAACAATTGTAAGGACTGTTTTGCAATAAGTATGGATGTCAGTGAGCACAAGAGAATATCCTGTACACTTTGTGATAAGGACAAAGCCAGAAGCTTTGTATTGTTGGGTAAAGTCAAATGCATTGCCCCATGTTATCTTTTTTATCCATGCAAAAGCAGAAGAGAGGCTGTGAAAGTGGTATAATTTGCACATACATACCTTGGTGTAAATTCTGTGTAACCCTGTGAAAGGTTAACAAGTTTTCAACTTCCTATAGATATTGACAGCAGTTAATAGAATCATAATAGTAGAGATAGAAGGGATCCCTGAATCATTAAGACTGACTCCCTGCCAAAGCAGTAAATCCATTTGACAGGCAGCCATCTAAGAGAGAGAGAGAGAGAGAGAGAGAGAGAGAGAGAGAGAGAGAGAGAGAGAGAG
>JAHTLZ010002595.1:0-10666 GCA_023846285.1 Phrynocephalus versicolor
GTGTCAGTCAAAACCTGGCCATGCGATTGGTGGAATGGCTCCGAAAATTTGCATGGTCCCGTCCCATGGCCAGCCCACCGTTGCGCACGTGTAAAAAAAAAAATGAAAATAAAATAAAATAAAATCAACGGAGACGTATTTTGGCAAGACAAACCCACTGCTGCTACAGTAAAAATTCAAGTGTTTAAAATAGCTATTTTTCTCATGTTTCTGTGGTGCT
Source organism: Phrynocephalus versicolor (assembly GCA_023846285.1). Taxonomy (NCBI): domain Eukaryota; kingdom Metazoa; phylum Chordata; class Lepidosauria; order Squamata; family Agamidae; genus Phrynocephalus; species Phrynocephalus versicolor. The sequence goes on from JAHTLZ010002595.1 coordinate 221, forward strand.
TTGTTGGGTATTTGGGCCACGGTTTCAAAGAAAAATTTGCGGTCGCCATTTTGGATCCCCCCGCCCGCACACCGAATGGCATTGGCAATGCCCCCCCGCCTGGTACCAGCGCAGCGCAGCAGTAGCACTAGCCCAAGGAAAGGGGGGCGGGGAACCCCCCACCCCAAAAAACCCCTTCTGGCCTGGTGGTAGGTGCCCTCAGACAGTTTTCGCCTGCTTTTAGGGCCGGGAATCGGGTTTTTTTAAAACTTTTAAAACTTTTTTTCTGTGCCGCTTGGCATCGCGCGATCGCCGCGATGCAAGTAACGACCACGAAAAATCAGACCAAATTGTTCGTTCGTCGGTTCGAGCTCGAAGTCTGGCGGAGTAATTCCCGTTACCGTTTCCGTTCCGTAACGGAAACGAGTAACGGAAACGGAAACGGGAATACCGCTAAGTCGTGCCCATCTCTAATTGTCAGTGTGCTGCTTGTTTGATGCTTTTGTTATTGCCTCCAGATTTTCATCACACAAAATATTCCATGTTATTTCTAGGCTTATATATCATTAATGAGCTCTCACGCATCTCAGTGCTTGAGTGGTACTGTCAGCAATAATATGCAGAGTTCATCAAACACAGGAAATCATAGCAAACTCAAGAGGGCTTCTCCTGCTAATGCTAGCGATGCTTCACTTGCCTTCTTTAGTATGGCTGTCTATTGAACGGCCTCAAATAGCACAGCTTACACAAGAATCTCCCTCTTAGATGGCCTGGAGACTTCAACCCAGCAGCTATAGATAATATAATGGTTTTTAAACTCGCAAGCAAAAATAGGTATGTGACCTATCCACCGTCATTATATCCCAGTCCATCCTGACAAGAAAAGGATTACAGTGGTACCTTGTATAAAGGAATTAATTCGTTCCAAATGAAATTAAGCAAATTTTCCTTTATACAAATTCCCATAGGAATGCATTGAAAATGGAGTAATCCCATTTTTATGTTGTACAGATTCTCCCCATAGGCGATTATGTTAAGCAAATTTCCCCTATCTCCGGAATTTTTTATGTTGTACAAATTTTATGTTATACAAGTTGTTTGTTATACAAGGATCCACTGTATATGCCTTCATGTAAAGATGAGATTAAAGACAAGGAGGACAACATTATGAAAAACAGATGGAGTTGCTGTGGGGAGCCCCCATAGCTCAGTAATAGCAAACTTCTACATGGAACATTATCGAAAAACAAGCTCTGGATGTGGCATCTTTTGCACCCACAATGTGGTGCCAATACGTGGATGACACATTCGTAACTTGGAGCCATTGTGAAGATAAACTGGAAGAATGTCTAAACTACCTCAACAATATCCACTCAAATACACAATTCACCATGGAAAAAGAAATGGAGGGAAAACTTCCATTCGTAGATGTCATGGTCATGCGGCAAACCGGACCTCCATTTAGGACACAAGGTCTACAGAAAACCTGCCCACACAGACTGGTACCTGCATAAAAATTCCAACCACCACCCTTGACAAAAAGATGCATAATAAAAACACTGGTAGACCACGCAAACCAAAATTGAAGCTGAATTCAGCACCGAACTCAGCCACCTGAATTGGGCCCTATAGGCAAATGGATATTCCAATAATGAAATCAAAAGAGCCATCAAACAAAAAACAACAACACCAAACTGAAGAAGAAAGACAGCCCTCCACAAACAAAGTATTACATAAAAGGAGTCACAGACCTCATGGACAAAGTGTTGAAAAAACACAACCTACAAACAGTATTTAGACCTATTTTGGTCTTGGATGTTGAGTCGAACGTTGGGACTTCAGCTCTCCACTGTGCCTTCTGGAAGAACAGCCAGGCTGAGAAGCCTTGAGCAACCTACTGAGACCCAGAAGAAATCATTGGTAAACCACTTCTGAGTTAGCACTCTGCACCTAGAATGGAACACCACAACTCAGAACTGATTTGACAGAACATGACATTAAGATTAAAAATGTGCTTGCAATTGAGCACAAAGGCAAACGGAAAACCAGCGTAGTTGAGTCAAGACCAGTTTTACAGCACCTTAAAAAGTTAGGCTGGAGAGCATTCTGATTTCTGCATTTTGCAGGAGTTGTAGACTTCAAACACTTTTAAAGGGTGCCCTCAGTGTGACAGTAACTGGAGATGATAAAAGGCATGGTTCATTGTGGCCAAATCTTCCTTCTTTAGGAATGAGCATAGGTTGTGGACCAAATACAGGACATCTTGAAATGGGAGGATTCTCCTCTGGCAGCCGTCTAAATACAGGACTGTCCACTCTAAAGTTGAACAGATGGCGATTCTAGCAAGGGCTTAACCATATACTGTATTAATATGCTGGAATACACAGGTAAGCAACAGAGTCCTTACGTACTGATGGAGACTTGGAGCCTTAGGGGAAAAAAACTAGCTAAAAGATTATTTCATTTATATCACATACTTTTCCATGTTAGAAAAGTAAATACATAGGATTCTGAGGACGAAAAATCTTCAGTTGCCTCACCAGAGATGCGAAACTAGCAATTTTAGCACCTGTGGCATGTGGCACCATCTCCCACCTAATCTGCCACGAGGCATGGGTGCAGGCCCCTCCATTTCAAAAGGAGGAGAAAAATTTGGTGCTTCCCTAAAAAAAGTTTATCCTCTCTCTCTCTCTCTCTCTCTCTCTCTCTCTCTCTCTCTCTCTCTCTGTCTGTCTGTGTGTGTGTGTGTGTGTGTGTGTGTGTGTGTGTGTGTGTGTGTGTGTGTGTGTGAAGGGAACAAGATACAATTGATGGGTTTCACTGCTTGTTTTTCCAACTGAAGCAAAAAGTTGAGGAGCCATGTAGCCATCACAAATACCAAATACAAAAGTGGAACAGGTGATACCTTTTCTAACACTTGCGGATGGATTTATATTTAGATTTCAGTGCCCAGATGCCTCGCCTTAGTTACAGCCTTGCCTCCACTGACCACAAGTACAGATACTGTACTTAGATGGAAATGGTTTAGTTAGATAATTATTGAATTTATATCCTACCCATCTGGCCAAAGGCCACTCTGACAAATTCTAGCAACACCCATTTAGAATTATGCCATGTTTTTGTAGAATCTCTGTGGAATTAAATCTTAGAGCAAGCATAAGGAGACCAAGGTTTCTAGGCCATGACAAAACATGATAATCACATACCAGGATGCTGTTTTGACATTTGCCATAAGAAATAAACCTCTCTGGGTAAGAAATGTGCCTAGAGCATTGTTTGAATGGCTCAGCCGCAACAGCAAATGAAAATATCTAGACAAACTATGATAAGATCCAAGTGCATGACTTTTTTGTTTTGCAACAAGGAACTTAATCTAGCAGAAATGTGTCAATTTCATTTAAGATGGTTTTACGTCAGCCTTCAGCACGTTCCTGACTCTGAGCCCCTAAACAAATTAGCATATGTAACCTAAAATTTGCCTATGTGCCATACTGTAAATCTGGCCATCCTCAAACAGCACTGCTTTTGGTGGGAATGGGAGTGCTACACATCTAAAACTGCTATCGCACGACGGGGAAGATCCGGTGACTGTGAAACTCCGGCTTCTCTCCTTTCCTAGTGATGTGACTGAAAATGTGGGTTCTCTGTTCCCACGTACAAGGAACGTTTTAAAAAATAAACATTTTAAAAAATAAACAGCATAAAACTCCTTAAAGCCTGACAAATGCATTGCATTGGCTGAAATCTTCTCACTTAGCATTGTTAATCACACCAAAATTGTCCAATTGAATCATTGGGGGATTGATGTCTCAACTTCTCTTTTCAATTCTATTGACTAAGTAGCAGCTGGAAAAGGCTCTTTGAATCAGTTGAACTTACAGAGGAGTTGACTCACCAAATGCCAACCGATTCAGTGGACCGACTCTAATGTGACATATTACTCTAAGCATCAGGATTTCAGCCATGATGGCATAAGCTTTTCAGCCAGCTGGGGATAACACTATAGATGAAGTACCTTCTAGCCTATCAAAGCTTATGCTGTAATATGTCAGTTAGGCTTTACGGTGCCCGAAGACTCTCCGTTGTTTTTGCTATTGGAGCTTAAATGATTATAAGTCTATTTACAGGTTGGGGCTGCTTCTTGTCTGCTATGATGCAGCTGGCACATGGGAGATAAAGCTTTCTAGGGGAAACTTTATAGGCCAGTGAAGCTTTCATTCTGTAATCCCTAGTTTTGTAAGAGTTACCACTTCTTTGCAGGTGTATCAAAAAGACAGCTATTAGCTCTTCAGATAATTTTGGAAGTCTTTAATTTTGGCCTTTGTGAATACATTTCCTGAATAGTGAAGCGAATGAATGACAAAAGTTGTGCTTTAGAACTTGAATGCACACAAAACATTCTGCACGCTTCCCAGCTGTCACCCGGGAACAACTCTGCGTTATCTAGATCCTGCCCCAGATAGACAGAAAGCACTCTCTGTGCCTCGGGTGATCCTGATGAACGCTCTGTTGGCACAGAGATGGTTAGAACTGTTGTCATTCTTCTGGATTTAGCTCCTTTCTGGAAGCATTTCTCAGAGTAGAGGAATGGATGCCTCTTGACGCTAAGGAACATCAGTGTAAATGTGAGCTCAAGAGCATTACGTAATTTGGAACCTGACTTTTTTAACACACTTCAGTGCTGACGTGCATTTTGTACCGTTTATATTATATAGGCAATTATAGTCTCCCAAATAGATATTTCAGTACAAGGACCAATAGGCACCGAGCCTTTAAACACATAAGCTTTTGGTTACTTCACAGTAAACAAGCTGTGCAAAAAGTAAAGTGGAGTTTTTATCAATGTGTACCCAGAACCGGAAGAAGTCCCTTCTTACTGTAGTAGAATTCCAATTTCCACAACTTCCCTCCTCTCCACTCCACCTGGCAACTGACTAGAGAGATACTTGGGCACATTTGGGTGTGATTCTTTGCTATGAACATGTCTGCATTGGGAGATATTTTGGTCCATATCAACATGATTGTAGCCGTTCTTATGTTTGTCTGGAGCAGGTTTTTAAAACATAAACTGGTCTTCTTTTGAAATTCTTTGGTATGTTCCAGTAGTCAGAAGATATCTGCAACATGAGCTGAAATACCACTTCCTTTTTTGGAATCCAACTTACATATCAGGGTTTTCTCAATCCATATGAGGTTAAAGTCTTTGTTGCAACACCTTAAGCATCACTTTGCTTGCCTAGGAAATTAGAGCAATGGTACTATAGTTAGTACACTCTTTGGCATCTCCTTTCTTGGAGATTAGAATGTGCAGTATATTGGACTCTGGCCAGTCTGTGAGCTATTGTTTTCTTTTCTATATCTGCTACATATTCTTGTTAGGATATTCTGTTGACAGATTCTGTTTCTACGGACTGAAATAGTTCTATTGGTCTTCAACGTACCCATTTGTTTTTCTTAATGCTTTCAGAGTACTGTGACTTTCTCTTCAATTTCCAGAATGTCAAGTTCTTCATCATAGGATTTTTCTTCAAATGAATCTGCCACCTTTTTATCTCCAGTGTACTGTTTATATCTTTTCTTTATTTGCTCCAGGTTAGATAGTGGTGCTTCCTTGTGAGTCATTCAGCATTCCTTTCCTGTTAGCAATTCAGCATTCCAAGAAATTAAATTCTCCTCTGATTTCCTGGATCTTCTGGACAAGATCTTTTGTTTTCCCCTACTGATGTTGTTCTTTATTTATCTGCATTGATTATTGCAATGGTTCTCTTTGTCTCTATTAGTAATGCAAATATATTCCTTTTTTTTTAAAAAAAGGCTTTAGTGTCACCAGGAATGTTATTATATTTTGGTGGCATGATTATTTTAGTGTTCTTTTTCAGCTTTACTCTAAGATTGGATTTTAGCAGTTATGTAATTATCAGTACCAAAATCCACTCCTGGATTTGTTTTGGCAGAGATAGTATGAAGAGTGACTTTCATGCTAGATGAGCAGTATATAAATAAAATGAATGAATGAATGAATGAATGAATATGTTGTTTCAACTTTCAAATATAGCTTTCCCATCTCCTGCTTCCATTCGTGTAGTCTATTTGGTTTCTATATTGACCATCTGGTGATGTCCACATGTAAGCTGTCTGTTTCATTGCCTGAAGCAAGTACAGTGGTACCTTGTATAAAGGAATTAATTTGTTCCAAATGAAATTATGTTAAGCAAATTTTCCTTTATACAAATTCCCATAGGAATGCACTCTGAGATATAAAGATATGTTAACAGAAAAATTACAACTAAAATCAAAAGAAGAATTACAGCTACAAGGATTTAGAATAGACTGGTGGTTGGAAATGCAAATGAAATCTTGGTTTAGGAATGATAAAAAGCAATTTAGTTTCTCAAATCAAGAAGTTGGGATAGATAAAATCATTTTTTCTTCTAATGAAAAGTTAATTAAAAAAATCTACAGCTGGTTATTAGCTAGACACGTAGAAGATGAGATAGTAAAAGAATGTATGATAAGATGGGCACAGGATCTAAAGTTAGAAATTCAGTTAGATGAATGGGAGGAATGCATTGAAAATGGAGTGATCCCATTTTTATGTTGTACGGATTTTCCCCATAGGCAATTATGTTAAGCAAATTTCCCCTATCTCCAGAATTTTTTATGTTGTACAAATTTTATGTTATACAAGCTGTTTGTTATACAAGGGTCCACTGTATTTGTAATAAACAGATCCTTGGTGTCACAGAATTCTTTGAATCATTCTCCTGCTTCATTTCTATCCCCTACAAAAAAATTCTATCAACATTTTGTTCTGCTTTGATCCTGACTATTGCATTCCAGTCTATAAGCATTTGTGTGTGTGTGAGAGAGATCAGTTTCCTCTTGGATGCTTGCATAAAAGCTTTCGGTCTCATTTTCTTTGACATTGGTAGGTGGAGAGTAGATTTGGATAACGTTTACGTTGATATGTTTTTCACAGTGGTCAGGGATGCTTTGCTGGTGGTGTTCTTGCACTGCCAAGTGGTTGAACTAAATGAGTCTTGGCCCTTCCAACTTGACAATTGGATGACATACTACAAGTGACTCTTCTAGCTCCAAGTACTGTGTATACATGCCTCTGTGAACCAGTGAGTCATACCTGGTTCAACTTGCTCAATGGTATTCACTTCTGATTAATTCAAGAGTGCTTGCTGTCAGCAATTTTGGTTTACCTGGAGGGTGTTTCCTACTCCCTCAGTAGTTGTCAAGATGAGCCTCAGGTTTAACATGACACTGTAAAGCTATCCTACAAGCTTGTCAAAACGAAGAACCTACTGGCAATCTTGTTCAACCTCATCTTACTATGTTTATTCGCAAGCAAATCCCATAGTGTTGTTAGGGTTTGTTACCAAGTAAGTTTGCAGATGATTGCAGGCTTACAATAAACAGTATTTCTATACATATTTACTCAAATGTAGGTCAACATTGTGTTTCCCTGGGGCTTAGTTTCCAATATGGGTGTTTAGGATTGCTGCCCTATGTTATGTACTAAACAATCAAAAAATTTTTAATAAATGTAAATCTAGACACCTGCTCTAAAACTCTAAAACGTGCCACAAAAGTTTATCAGGGTTTATTGTTGTTGTTTACACACTGAAACATCTTGGAAAACTGCTTCATGAATTTAAGCAGCTGATGCTCAATATTTTTTTTTGGTACATGGTCTAACTATTTCTTCTCAGAAGTAAATCTTGCCGTGGAGCTTTCTCTGAAGTGCTTGCAAGTGCAACAACTTACACAACAACTGTGCTGCTTTTACTTATCAGCTTCTTTAGAGATTAGCAGGGTTTACCTTACCATGATGGGCGCCTGAGGTAGGCAGGAGGTTCAGAGTGAAGGGTGGCATATCATAAATATTGGTTGTATTTTTAGGTTTAGGGTTCAGTGAAGGTACTCATGGGATTTCCTGTCTCATCTGCAAGAAGAATTAGAATGAAGCTATTCAGAAGCTGGATATGTTTGAGGATTACAGTTTCCTGAACTAGCAATGACCACAGGTACTATATCTATCTATCTATCTATCTATCTATCTATCTATCTATCTATCTATCTATCTATCTATCTATCTATCTATCTATCTATCTATCTATCTATCTATCTATCTAATCTATCTATCTGTCTGTCTGTCTGTCTGTCTGTCTGTCTGTCTGTCTGTCTGTCTAAAATATTTCTACCTGTTTGCTCCTTAGAAAGGACCTAGGGCAGCTTACATAATTAAAAGACAATATTTAAAACTTAAGAACAGTTAAGTAGACAAATATCTCAAAAGAATCAAAGAAGTCCCACACTAAAAATGGTAAATAAAATCAACACCGATAGCACATTCCAAAGTAACATGGCACCACAACCCCTTTCAAACTGTCAGTCACAAGTGTAAGTCCTTGTTGAAGGAAAGATGGGGCCAGCCTGGCGTCCTGTGGGAGGGAATTCTAGCATTTGGGAGCAGCAACAGAGAAGGCCCTCTCCTGGGTCCCCCCTCAAATACATTTCTGAAGGCGGCAAGGCAGGCAGAAAAGCCTCCCCAGTGCTCTTAATACCTAGGCAGGCTCATAAAAGGAGACATCTAGGGCTTTATAGATTAAAAGAAGCACATTGCATTGCACCCTGAACTGGATAACCATCTAGCGGAGCTGCTGTAATGGGTGGGGTGGGGGTGGGGGTTGTGTGATCCCTGTAACCAGCCTCAGTTAACAGATTTTGCTACAGCCTTTTGGACCAGCTGAAATTTCAGAACACTTTCCAAAGGCAGATCCACGTAAAGTGGACACCTTGAATTTGCAGCTGCTGTTTGATTCTCTCCCCAAAGCACCAAAATGCCAGAGATTGACCCTGGAACAAAACAGTAGTAAGACTGCCTCCCAATGGAAGGCAAAGCTGCACGTACAGTGGTACCTTGTATAAAGGAATTAATTTGTTCCACATGAAATTATGTTAAGCAAACTTTCCTTTATACAAATGTCCCATAGGAATGCATTGAAAGCGGAGTTTTTTTATGTTGTACAGATTTGCCCCATAGGTGATTCTGTTAAGCAAATTTCCCCTATCTTCGGAATTTTTTATGTTGTACTGTACAGATTTTATGTTATACAAACCCTTTGTTATACTAGGATCCACTGCACCTGGACTGAGGTGGGCATCAGTATAAACATTGACAGCCTGAGACTACTTGAGTTCCAGCTATGGCTTCCTGGAGAAGAGAAGGACCTTTTTCTGCCCTGTCCTAGATTTATTTTAATGTATTAGAAGGCCCACAAACAGAGATGTGCCATGTTGTACTACTCTGTTTTATGCACCCAAACAGTAATACAGTGGACCCTCGTATAACAAACAGTTTGTATAACACAAAATCTGTACAACATAAAAAATTCTGGAGATAGGGGAAATTTGCTTAACAGAATCACCTATGGGGCAAATCTGTACAACATAAAAATGGGATTACTCCGCGTTCAATGCATTCCTATGGGAAATTTGTATAAAGAAAATTTTGCTTAACATAATTTCATTTGGAACAAATTAATTCCTTTATACAAGGTACCACTGTACCTATTTTCCACAAGGTGCATTACGTGATGAATAGATGCAGGGTCCCTCCACCCGAGGGGGGGGCTGAAGAACAGTCTGATGAATATTTCTGTGTAACTCGAAGGCTTGCATACTTTTATACTCCGCACCTACCCCACACCCGCGCTGCTGCCACATCCCTGCAAACTCCCTCTCAAAATTCCACCGGCGCTCCTAGGGTTAATCCCAGGACCTTCTGTGCCCTCCCACCAAGCAGGCTCCTCGCCCCATCCCAATTCCGTGTCACCCTCCGAGAAAGGCCCCGATTGGTGGAGCGGGCGAATATTTCCGACCTCTCATTGGACCGGGCGGGGGACACGTCAACGCGTCGGCAGCGCTGGCTCTCTCGCTGGGGGTGGGAGGAGGGAGAGCAGGCAAACTTCCTTGTTATTGTGACACTCGCCGCGGGAACCTGCGCCAGAGGTGCGGCCAACATCTGGGAATCGCCCCCCCCATCCCGGGGCACTGGTTAGGAGAACCTCAGCAGCTGGATCCCGGTGAGCGGGGCTTTCTCCTTTCCGGGTAGGGTATTTGTGGCTGGTAGGATGCTCCCTCTTTGCCGCGCAAGGCGTTCTATGGAGGCGGGAGAAAGAGGAGGAGGAGGACTCCTCGGCTGAACCTTTCGGTGCTCGTGGGAATGGGGTGGTGGTCGTGGTGGTGGTGGTGCATCCTCGCCGAGGCGGGTTGACGCGGAAAGCAGGCTTGCCCATCGGCGGGGAAAAGGGCTGCGGGCGCAATAGAAACAGGATCCCAGCAAACGCCTAGGATTGTCATCCACCACGACTCGGCTCCCAGTTTGTTCACGTGGCCTCGGTGTGTCATTATTATTATTATTATTATTATTATTATTATTATTATTATTATTAT
>JAHTLZ010002596.1:0-19816 GCA_023846285.1 Phrynocephalus versicolor
ACAATGGAGAGAATTCCAATGAAACTAATAAGCACTGGTAATGTCAGTTATTAGTAATTGGCAAGTTATAGTTATAATAACCTGAAAATAAAAACCAAATGTTTATCTCTTGGAAAATATGAAATAAAGGCAACTGGGTTATAAGGGATTTCTGGGTGCTTATTTTCCATCAAAGACTAAAAGAAAAAGCCTAAGCATAGTGAAAACATATTTGGTAACTATCCTAGTATTCTACAATACTCAGGAAGATGCTTGAAATCTGGAATACAAATATTTTAAATAGAGTGGAAAAAAATTAAAAATACTTTCTGCCCTTGAACTTTCATCTAATATGTCATTTTATAAGCAAGTAGATATGTTGTTTTTATTATTGCTATGTTTAAAGAAACAGTTAATATAGCAAATATAGTTCATTTAGTGCTTCAAAATGAACAAAGCACCAAGAACAGTCTGGAGCCACCCTTATAAGATATGGCAGATCTACCATCATGGAAGAAGCACTGCTTTTGTCAAACATTTGGCAGGGAAAACAGGTCCTCTTTGGTAGATCTCTGTAAACATGCCAGGCCTTCTAGGGCCAAATAAAATGCATTGGGGAACATTAGAAAACCAGACAATTTATTCCAGTCAACTTTTTGCATTTAAAGCAACAGTTGTGGCATCTTCAAAATAATATGATTAGGATACATACCAGCAGTAGGAACAATGCCATTTTGGCAAAAATTATTTTGGTGAAAACCGTACTTTTTCAAACCTTCTGGCTGCCTTGCAGGACCAAACACACAGGTATCTAGACTGCTAGGGAAGATTTCCTGCCTCCTTACATTCTACCACCAGCCAATGTAATGCAGTAAATTGAGTGTTGAATTCAGAAGACCTGGGTTGAAATCCTTGTTCTGCTATGGAGCAGTAAAGGAGAGAAGCAATGGAAAACCAATATTTGAATGGTTGGATTTTATTTATCTTTTTAGTATTGTATATTTATGACTATTTTGTAAGCCACCCCAGGTAGTGCAGTTTGCACTAATGAAGTGATATAGAAATATAAACAGAATAGAATAGAATAGAATATTTCAAAATACTTTAAGTGTTTGAGGGTCACTGTTAAGTTAGAAGCGGCCTGATGGTACATAACACAAGTACTGTTTACCAGATTAAAATAACTTAGAAAAATCATAAGTTGGCAACTTTTCATCAGCAAAATGCTAACCTCTGCTTCCCCCAATGCTTCATTCATTATAGGAATCATCTCTTTTTCCTACAACTGCTATTATATTCACTTAAAGAAGCAAATGGAAAGCTAGTCACTGATCCCAACACTACATATCCATAAACCCCCCAACATGAATTCTTTATATTGTTTCCTATTTTTGTCCGGTAGAGAAGACGATAGGATGATGGCAATTACTTCCACTTCTCAACTTTACCAGTTCATTGCAAATAAAATAAATACAGAATACACTGACTTAATTCAGTGGACATCAGATGATGGAAGAAAGAGGATAAATAAACAGGGAGGAAATAGCTTTCACTGTGCATATTTTCCCTTGGAAGCTCTTTCCCTAAGTGGTAATCCTATGTTTCCTCTGAGAAATATTATTCTTCTGACACTATGGTAGCACATCTCAAATGTGCACAACTGTGACACCAAAAATAAAATACCAGATATGATTACAAGCTTGAGCACTTTTATATTTTATTTTCTTTCCCCTGTTGCTTCCTTCCCCTGATCTAAAGTCTAACTTCCTGCTACATATGTTGAGCCTACTCTAAGAATTAATTTTCATAGACCTGTTAACACATTACTGTATGTAAAGCATATGATACCCTCTGAGAAAAAAGAGGTGTCTTCCATCTCCATGCCTCCTATGTTTTATACAGTTACCTATACCATGACACTTATACACAAGATCTTATCTTGACAGCCAAGAGTAAGTAGTATGATGATGAGTATTAGTACCACAAAGTTCAAATCCCTACTAAAACAGGAAACTCATTGGATGATCATGACTCAGTTATGTTCTCTTTGTCTAATTGCTCTCATAGCCTATTCAGCGGAGACACTTTGCTAGGGATAGCTATGAAACAGGGTGGGAAAAATCCCAGCAACTGACCCAAAAGAAACCACGTTGACAAAATGTCGAACAAAATAGCTGTTCTGCAATAGCTATCACTCTCAGTCAGTTCTTACAGACAACTAACATCAACTTTTCTTTAATCTTAAATGAGTATGATTCAAAGTTCATTGGAAGTTACAGTGTCAGTGGGACAGAAGGAATAAATGATCAGACATAAACTACAGAAAAGATGAATAAAAAAAGAATTGATCTTATTCAGTGTTTAACTGAAGGCATGTTCCACTGACTTCTGTGGGACTTCTTCAAAAGTAAGAGAACGTTGTGCAATTTATCTCTACACATATCAATTCTGATGACTACATCTATTTCTTAGCCACTGATTAGAATAAATCCATTGAATCAATGTGATTTATCAAATGGGTCTACTCTAGTTGGGATAGGTCAGAAGATTTAGCTTTTAGATTTTTTGCAGACTCACTCCACACTTAAGTGTGCATGGGATTGTAACCTTAAATTCCAAATTGTAAGAAAAGTTATCGGCTTCAGAATGTCTGGCATTTTATAGCTACTGCTTGAACATGCCTTAAATGTTCTGGGCTGTATATTGTCCCTCATTATTGTAAGCCGCCTTGGGTCCTTTTCCAAGGAGAAAGGTGGGGTAAAAATATTCAAAATAAATAAATAAATAAATATACAGTTTCACACTGTGGTGGGCACTGTTGGACAGAAAGTTGATAAGAGCAACAGGTAATGTGCTTGACACATTTTCTTCTTTATCAGAACAAAACTCTCTTTTTTGTCATTTGATACAATCTGAAGATAACTGCTTCAACCAAATTATAAACATTTATTCATAACTGCTGCTTATAGCATTTCTACACACAATAATTTAACTACATGCAATGATGACAGAATGGCAACTGGCTCTATGCATAGTATATGCGCAAGAAAAAGGTTGTACACAAGATAGTGATCAGAATCCTATTACAAGTATATGCCAGAGGAAGTCAAATAGTGCACACACCAGTGGGAAACTGCTATTAGCTAAGTTGTCAGTGCCCATATTCCTGATCATATACCCACTAGCATAAGCAATAACTTCCTAACAGCAATGCACTGCTGATATTTAGGGTGTTTGATTTATATCAGCCTACAACAACAGTAGGACTTTGGCCATCTTCTTTAAAGCAGAAGTCTGTATGGGCCAGCTCCACATCTGAAGTGTCCTCAACAAAGAGACCTTTACACCCATACCGGAGTAAAAAAACCCAGGATCAATGGATGGCACCATTCCTCATCTTCCAAGGGACCATGCACTCCAAGCAGTTTTAGCAAAATGCCAATAAATTTCCATTATGGCAGTTAAGCTTGATCTTTGCCAGCTTTGCTAACAAATAGTATGAGAGCCAATGTGTCATCTGGTGAAAGCACCTATCATTTGACAAATGGATTGGCAAATTAAATAAAAACAGCAGTGTGACCCTGTCTCTTCTTCTTTGATTCCATGCCAACAGGAGAGAGAAGGCAGGTTTAGCTGGACCCACCCTGGAAGACTAGGACTATGGCACTAAGCTGAACAGCTGCCATTTTCACTGTCTACAATTTTCCATACTGACTCAGCACCAGTACATGGCATTGTGGGAAAGAAAACCTAGGCATGGAATAACATCTGTTGGGAGCTTCCAGAAGCTCTCTGAAGGCTACTTCTCATACCAGCTTCAACCTGGTCACATGACCATCTGAATCCTTTCCACTTCTTTGAAATGAGGAGTGAAACAGCCATGATTACACATGTAGATTCTGTTGCTGTTTGTGTATCTCAGCCATACTTTTTAAGCAGAGGGGTAACCATGTTTGTATGTGACAGCAAACAAAACAAAGAGCCCAGGAAGACTACACTGGTTTGGGTGGGGGGGGGGGGGTATAAGCTTTTGTGAACTACAGCTTTCTTCTTCAGATAAATCTGGCCAAAGCGCATGATGACCTAGGCTAGAATCTACAAAAGTTTATGTCAAATAAAGCTTACTTGTCTTCAAGCTTCTTGAACATGCTTAGTTTTCTCTATAAGCAAGAAATATCTAAAACACCATGAAACAATATGCTTAGGAAAACATTAACTTTATCTATTTCAATGCAAGAAGAACATACTTGTTAGATATTTTCCTCCTTAATTAGTTTCAATAAAAAGTCCTTAACCAGGAAGGAAGTTAACCTTGGCTTTCTTAATCCAGAATTACAAAGCCCCAGAGAAACAAAAATATTCACCAAAGATCACTCAGCCATGCATAGGCAAAGCCTCATTAATTTTTTTATGAGAAACTAACTTTGTATATGACATGGTATGCAGTTTTCAGCTGAACATCTGTTTTGCAGGTAGTTGTGCTGGCAATATCATCAATAATGCAATACCTGTTACCAAGGGCAAACAACACAAGTTGCAGTTCTGCCCCTGAATACATGCCAATTTGTTAGCCTTGCATATTATTCATGCTGCCAGTAGTGCTATTAAAGTTATGTTGCCTGTTTATATGCTATAAATAAGGTAAGACTTAAAGTAACAGAGCACTTAGGTAAAATTGCAAAATCCAGTGGCAAAATAAGTATCTTCCTCCACTGTGAATCAAAATGCCTTGGATTATTTTCAAAAAATGCCTGGAGCCAAGGAAATAGGTTTCTGATTGCATAAAATAATCGATGTAGCCCTTGCAATGCAATCCAAAGGACAGTCTGGTGGAGGACATAATTCAGTTCAAGCACATGTAGTAGAAAGGCTCTATTCAGTTTTGCTCTCATAGGTGATTTCCAACACAGCCTACCTGGTAAACATTGTTTTAGATTTAAAATTCAAAAATAAGATATAAGCTATCTGATTCAGTGGCCCAAATCCTGCTGCTTAGTGTAGTCAATCACAATACAGCATTTATTTACTTTAGCAAAGTCACAGTTAAGAAAAGGCCCACTTTGAAACTATGCAACTCATTGATAAGACAACTCGCTAAATCCCCATTGATTCAATGGCCTCGTTCTGGTGCAGCTTTCTGTGCAAACCAAGAGGATTTTAAAATATTCAAAATAAATGAAGGTTCTCTTTTATACAAAGAGGTCATCATCTGCTGCAAGTGATTAAGTGATAAACATTTGCTTATGAAAACTGCTTTCAAAAGGTTAAACACTGTAAGGTGAAATATAAGATACACAGAACACTGTGGCTAAACTGTCATGATTAGTGGAACAAACTCCATGGTCTATGGGTACCATAACTGGATATGTTGAACTCTGGAAGTGCTGGAACCAGAGTAAAAGCAGAAATGGTTCCTTCTGTTTATGGAAGGCACAGACATTCAAAGGAAGGGCCTGCTGGAGAAAAGGGGGCAACGAAAAGGCCAATTTCACTTTGCTCATAAGCCCCTTCCAATAATCTCTTGTGGTATTATTCTACAGGATCTTCAGTCCTCCAAATCAGCTTCTTGAGCAGTCACGGGTAATTGCACTGTAGGAAATCATCCTGCCCTTTCCTCAAACAGCCAAATATATCATGGTAAGTCTAGTGAACATTTCAGCCAAAATTGTTTGCATACAAATCACACTCTGCATCCAAGCTGGCTAGGTATGACAGCTCCTTCTTTCTAAAACAGCATTTATGCTCTAGGTTGCAATAAATGGTCAGTATCCACTACTAGCCAACATAACTTGAATAATCCAAATTCAAAAGCCACATTTACCTTTTTTGAACTTATGTACAGGAAGCTTCTTCAACTGATCTTTTTGAAGCCGGTTTCTTCTTGCTCTGTGTCTGTCTTGGACAAATTTTGTGATCTTGAAAAAGAGAGACATAAATGTGAGATGGAAAATTGATATTTTTAAAAAGGTGCATAACAACCCAGTTCCTTTTTATTTTGAGAACAGCTGTGCTGAAAAAGGAAACACATATTAAGACACTTGGAAATAATAATGAAAATAAGAAACTTACACACCCATGTTCCAATACCAACATCCTTTGCCTCTACATACATCTACAATCTTGAGTACCAAAGTTACTATAAGCATGAATGAAGCTGCTATAGTGTAACAAGCTATGTATTTTCCCCTAAGCCAGAAAGTCTGTGAAGGTTATTTAAAAGGCTACTGAAAAAGCAAACTTATTTCACACTACCTAAAAGTCCTGGTTGGGGACTAGATGCTCCCCTACCCCCCACCTCTCAAAAAGCCCTAGCATGATATTCATGTTGTCTTCTACCCACAGAATGATATCTACAGAATCCAGCAGCCACAGTTCTGTAATAACAACCATGTGCCATCAAGTCAGTCCTGACTTGTGGTGACCCTATCCAGTATATTCCAGGTACAGAATTCTCAGACGTGGCTTACCATTCCCTTCTTTTGAGGATGCTCTGGAACTACATAGTATTTATAACCCAAGGCCACCCAGGCTAACTCTGCTCCCAGGAGGTACAGTGGGGAATTCCCAATGTCTGGCTCCTACCAGGTACAGAACTAGTCATATAAGCATTTACAGGTATTTTTAATTATTTACAGTCTTCTTTTGAAGAGCCCATTGGTATAAATTGGAGCATGAGTCCATATGACTTAATTGTATATTGTGAACTGCCCAGAGAGTGATGACATTAATGAGTCAGGAAGGCAGGAAGTACTGTGTATGGATATGGGAGCTCCCACTGTTTTCTACACATGGAGGATGAGTACCTGGAAAGCTTCTTCTATTCATGGAAGCTCTTCACTTCAGATTAGGTCTCTTCATTTAAGAAAAGTGGTGACAGGGTTTATATAGTCTCTCTCTTTATCGTTTTCAAAACCTAAAAGCCTGAGGAAGGTTGCTTCTCTCTCAAATTCATCAAAGCTCCAAATAAATCATGCAAATTGAAAACCATCATGCCTGAGAAGCAATTATATCAATTTCTGTAATTAATTCTGGAGTACAGGACCTTGAGCTTTCTTTTAGATGTGGTTTGCTCTACTTACAAGCAGCTGGGCAGCGGGTGCGGTGGGGATCGTGCCGCTGCCTCACCGGCTCACTTCCTCCACTTCTTCCCCAGCCTTGCCCCACCGCTCTCCTCTTCACCTGAGTTTCGGCAGAGACTCCAGTGAAGAGGAGGGGGGCTGGATCCTTTTGAATCTGCCAGTGAGGGTGCTTGTCCGGCACGGAATTCAAAAGGATCTAGGCCTCCTCCTGCTCCCCTTCACCTTGCTGTGTTTCCCAGGAAGCAGCCCACGCTCGCTCCCGGCTTCCGCCCTCCCACCCCCCCACACCCCTTTCAGGTCTAGCATGTCGTCCTTGGCCTCCTGCAGGAGCCACACAAACTGGGTGGTGAGCAAGCACAGGCTCTTCTGGTGCCGACTGTTGTTGCTGTTGGCTTCTGGCATGCCTGCGCCACCTTCCGGGCTCCCACCACCACTGCCGCCGCTACTTGGCACCGATGTGGGCAGCGTTGTTGCGGCCATGCTGCATCAGCCTAAACCCCACCTCAACCCTCCCACCCTCCATCCTGCCTCCCTCCCCTCCCCCCAGCCAGTGGGGTTTCCCCAACTGCAGAGTCCCCATGTAGCCCTTCTGGAGTGTCCTGGCCCTGCAGGGAGTGCACAGCTTCCCTTTGTTCTTGCTCACCGGGTGGTCTGAGCAGAGAGGTAGTAGTCCGGGCAACATCACTTCCTTTCCACTCAGACCAGCCAGTGGGGACGAAGAAAGGGAAGCCGTGTGCGCTCTCAGCGGGGCTAGGGCCCTCCGGCAGGGCCACGTGGGGACTCTGCGGCTGGGGAAACCCCATAAAAGCCAGGAAGGAGGGGGGTTGAGGTGTGTGGGGAGGCTGATGCAGCATGGCTACAACAACGCTGCCCGAATCAGTGTCCAGCAGCAGAAGCGGCGGCGGAGTCAGGAGCCGGGAAGGTGGCGCAGGCATGCCAAGAGCCAACAGCAACAGCAGTCGGCACGAGAACAGCCTGGGCTTGCTCACCACCAAGTTTGTGTCGCTCCTGCAGGAGGCCAAGGACAGCATGCTAGACCTGAAAGCGGTGTGTGGGGGGAAGGAGGGGAGCGAGCGTGGGTTGCTTCCCCGGATACATGATGATGCTGTTGCTGGAGGGCTGGAGGGGGGCGTGGGAAGGGGGAATCAATGGGAAGAATGGGTTGGGGTGGGCTTAAGAACCTGCGAGGGAAGAAGGTGCTTCACAGCTGGAGAGTCCCCAGGTGAAGGGGAACAGGAGGAAGACTGGAGGCTGCTTGTCGGGGCTGCGGAGAGCAGCCTTCAGGTGCCCTTGATTGATGGTGGTTGGGACAGCCTTCCTATAGGAATGCATTGAAAAGCTATTAATCCGTACCCTCTGGAACAGATTAATTGATTTTAATGCATTCCTATGGGAAACTGCTGCTCTACTTATGAGCAGTTCTACTTAGAAGCATGCATTAGGAACGGATTAAACTCTTAAGTAGAGGTATCTGTCTAAACATTACCGATAAAAATAAAATACACTCAAGCTAGTGTAATATGTCTTCGGATTCCCTACATGCATTCTGAAGTGCTACAGTCCTCTGGTACTAATTTCCAAAGAAGCTTTCATTTCGTCTGCTTCATTATGAATTAACAATAACAGCAACTGGTCTTGTGGTACAACGTTTAAGACTACAATAATTAGAGTATGAACACTTGTGGATTAAAATCCACTTGTTCTGACAAATGAAATATAAAATAAAGCTACAAAATTATATACACACTTTATAATGTTATGGGTTCAGGGACAGAGTGGATAATATACAGAAGATAGGTGATAAATGCGCTGATCATGTTGGCAATTAATTTTCTAAATATTTGTTACACAAATATTCTGGCAACAAGTTAAGCAAAAGCAAAGTTTAAAGTACTCTTCGGGTGCTTTACAAATGAATTATGCAAGACACACATTGCTCCATCCCTCAAGCAAACTGGGTATTCAATGTAACAACCCAAGAAGGATAGAAGGCTTGCAGTTAAGAAAAAAACTACTAAAAGGGCAATACTACCTGTGACAACTAAAGAGGAAATAATAATAACATCGCAACAGCAGATACTGCCAACATTTAGAGATTATTGTAAAGAACGATATGAGACACAAATATAAGCAGATGTACAGTGGTACCTTGTATAAAGGAATTAATTTGTTCCAAATGAAATATGTTAAGCAAATTTTCCTTTATACAAATTTCCCATAGGAATGCATTGATATGAGTAATCCCTAATCGTGACCATTTTTATGTTGTACGGATTCACCCCATAAGCGATTCTGTTAAGCAAATTTCCCCTATCTCCGGAATTTTTTATTTTGTACACATTTTATGTTATACAAACCGTTTGTTATACGAGGGTCCACTGTATATGGTAGGAGCTTTATAAGCCATGCTCTAATAAATCAAATCTTAAATGATCATAAAGGATGACTTAACTCTTCAGTGAGGGGATCAGAGGTTGAAGCAGTAATTAAAAATCTTAAGAAGGGAAAAGCATCCAGGCATGAAAGACTGATAACCAATTTTTTATAAAACATGGGGAGATGATATATGAGGACATCTAGTAAATTTGCTTAATTTTATTTTGGAGTGTGGAGAAATCACCATCTCATGGGAAACAGAATAATAACTATAGAAGGGCTCCCAAGACCCAAATTTGTATAGACACACAGCCCTCCAAAACAAAGACCATAAGATCTACTCAACAATGCTGGCTAAAAGAACAAGTAGTTTTATTAATAAATATTTTCATGGAGACTAGTATGGGTTCATGCTAGACAGAAACAGGAAGTAATTCAAATAGTGCTTAATGTTATAAATATAGCAAATACAAATAGAAGGAAGCTTGCAATATTCTTGCTAGATGCACTTAAGGCATCAAATAGAGTTGAGTGGGTTTACATGTTAGAATTAATCCAAAACATCCACCTGGGGGGGGGGGGATTCATTAATGTGATAAGTAATTTATATGCAGGAATGAGGGTGACCGTACATTTAAATGGATCACACACATACATGTAAGTCCACATAATCACTTTGTTAAAGGAGAAATGTGAGAGAAGGTTATACTTACCATAAAAATAACTATAAGGATAAGACAGATCCCCACAATAATCAGAAAAGGGATTAGATAGTATTCCAAAGGCAGGCTGAACTCTGGGATTAACACAATATGGCCTCTGTGAAAGAAAATGATAATATGAGTGATTTTAAATGGATTAAGCTCTACTAAAAATGAGTTAACCTCTGGCAAAATAACTTTCAGAGATGAAACATGAAGAATGAAGACAGAATCCTTAGCCATACAAAGCAAAAAACAAACAAAAAACCAAAATATTCATTGCCACAATATTAAAGCAATAACATAACTCTCCAATTAGATTAATATGATATAAAAGGGTTAACACTGGGTTTATCGTGGTAAACTCAAAAGATCCACAAAAGATCATATAAAACTAGTTCTGCAGAAAACATTGAAATGTCTATCATCTTCTGGATCTTGTCCTTTTAAAACCAGTATCAGCAGACATATGGTATTAGTTCAGTAACTAATCAACGCTGAGGTAGTACTCTAATTCAGTAACTGAATCCTAGAAAACGTGACGGTTGATCACCACTTGATAAATAATAATTCCAAATAACTGAAGGAAAAGTACACCTTTGCTTACCCCTTCTCATATGTAAATTCTTCTTTTAGAGACTTAGCAGAAGATTCACCAATAAAGACAGAAGGAATGTCAATCTTCTTCAAAATATCAACTGTTAAAAGAGAGGAAAAGCGAAATGACTAGCAATAACATATAGAACTAATTTATGGGTATATGGTTTATTACAGTAGCTGCACATAATACAGAACAGTCAGAAACAGCATGTATGCTTCATTCAGTTCATCTAGCTAGGCATACTGTGCAGATGAATGGCAGATAAAACTATTCATTTGGAAAATATTTATATAATTAAGGCAGTTTCTAATGGAATCCAGCTGCAAACAGAAATGCAAAATATTCCAGAACATATTAAAAGAGAAATCAAGTATGATTTGATGTTTATTGCTATAATACAAAGAGTTCCCTTTATCTTGGCTTGTGCACTAGGAAGAAAATCTAAAGCCAGTGCTTAGTTTTCTAATGC
This sequence comes from Phrynocephalus versicolor, assembly GCA_023846285.1. NCBI lineage: Eukaryota > Metazoa > Chordata > Lepidosauria > Squamata > Agamidae > Phrynocephalus > Phrynocephalus versicolor. Next base: position 11,206 of record JAHTLZ010002596.1, read on the forward strand.
AAGTTCATTCATCCTGTGCTTTGTTCTCTTTCTGATAGAATCACTCCTCCTTTCCCATTGCTCTCCAAGTTATATCTCTCATTAATTTATTTCTAGATTCAACAAAGGTTTTGTTTAAATATCACTTTGCTGGTGACAAATTTGGTTGATCTGCAAATTCTATTTCAGATGTAGTAGTGAGAGGAGACCAAGAATCACAGGCTCTGCTGCTTCCTGTTGTTTCCCACATCTGTGTCATGTCCATTAGACTGCTTTTTACTCATTTAACAATTGTCTATACCAGGCCTGAACAGCATGTCGACTGTGGGCTACCGGTCGACCGCAAGGCTCTTTGAAGTAGCCTGCGAGGTCTCTGCAGGCCTGTTCTTTTTTTAAAAAATGTCTCACCCACCCGGACTGCGCCCCTTGCAGTGTGCCAGGAAGGGAGGGAGGGAGGGTCGGGGGAGGGAGGGACAACGAGGAGGAGGGAGAGCCACTCTCCTCGGGCAAAACAGCCGCCGCACTCACAATTGCGGTAGTTGGGGTGTTGAGGGACCTCTTGGGTGTATAAATTGCATCGGCAGCGAGGGACTGGGTTGGGAGCCTCGTGGCGCAGTGGTTAAATGCCTGTACTGCAGGTAAAACTGTGCTCACGACCTGGGGTTCAATCCCAGGTAGCAGGCTCAAGGTTCACTCAGCCTTCCATCCTTCCGAGGTCAGTAAAATGAGTAACCTGCTTGGTTGGGGGGGCAATGTGTAGCCTGCACACTGTAATTAAAATTGTAAACCGCCCAGAGACTACTTAAAGTGGTATGGGGCGGTATATAAGCAGAACACTTTGCTTTCTGCTTTGCTTTTTGCTTTTGGGAGAACCCACTCTGACCAGGTGCCTCACCCAGAAACCAGGCTGGGGAAAGCAAAGGCATGGCTGCCTCCAGCTCTCTCCATCAAACCCCCACCTGCAGCCATGATGCTTGGCCCGATCCTCCTCCATGGGCTCAAGAGGGAGGCAAAAACCAGGCTGGGCGGGGGGGGAGATCTGAGCACCATGAGCCTCCCCACATTTTGGAGCCACTTCATTCATTCCCAGCGGGACCTGGCCCCAATCATTCTCTGTTTGCCCTGTGCCTTCCGCCGCGACAACTCGCTCTCTTCCCCCCTTACCCTTGATCTCCCCCTTTCCTGGGAGCTACCAAATAGACTGAGTCGCCCGATAGCCCGCCCACCAACATGAGCCAGCCCGGGAGCCCCATTCAAGAAAAACCACCAGGTGAGGCAGAGGGGAAAGGAGGGGCGCCTGCCTCACAAACTCCATGGCGGGGCTGTGAGGAGGGGAGAAGAGGGACGAGGAGAAGGTGGCCTCTGCAGGGCCTGGGTTGAGGACACTGGGGCCTAAGTGGCACAGCTGGCCGGCCGGCCTTTTAGGATCCAGAAAGTATAGAGCTGTCTCTCTCAGGGTCGCGGTGGGTGCGTGCGCAGTGCCTCGCTGTAGCTGCTATGATTTGCGTGTGTGGTCCCCCTGCCGTTGCCGCAATTTGTGCGTGCAAGTTCAGGAACTTCAAGACTTCCGAGTGTCGCTCGCAGGGGATGTTCGGGAGCCTCAGGTAGCCTGCGAGCTGTTTAAAGTTGGACAGCCCTGATTTATATAGTGTATTCTCGAAGGCTTTCACGGCCGGGATCTGATAGTTGTTGTGAGTTTTTTGGGCTGTGTGGCTAAAGATGCTAGCCACAGAGTCTGGTGAAACGTCAGGAAGAAAAACTTCCAGAACACAGCCAAACAGCCCGAAAAACTCACAACAATGGTCTACACAGCACAGGTACTTCCTTTTACTCATCATAAAAAGTTCCAGTACAATACATAGAGATAAAGCAGGACACCATCAATAAAATACAATGAATCATCCATCAAAAGGTAAAGGGGGTAAAAATGGCTACTTCACCACCTGGTGTTATGGCATGCCATAGTAGCGTAGATTTGCTCCACTCTTGTTCAAGCACCCAACCTGAGTAAGACTCATTGCCCCAGAGGCAGAAAATTATTTTCAAACAGCAGAAAAGTGATACCTGTACTTACTGTCTTGAGATCCCATGCTAATGAGGTCATCAGAATCAACATTGTGGACAATGGCTGCTTTATAACCAGCTATTTGTGCATTTAAAACCTGCAAGCAGAAGAAAACATAACTATTTAGTGCTATGACAACACTGCTGTCCCCCAAGAAGCCTTCCTGAGTAAACCGAAACCAATACTAGCAAATTACCTTGCAAGATAGCCCACTGTTAGTCTTCCATAAAAGGCAAAAGCTTTTTCACCCAAATTTGTACATGTTCAGAGAGATCAACTTAATTCTTTGCTAGTTCACAATCTTTGTTTCAAGTTAGGGGAAAATCAAAGATCAACTTATTGCTATTTCTAATTTTAAATACAGAGGATTGGTACACAGAACTCATTCATAATCATTATAATATGAAAAGTATGGCATGGCATAGTGGGGTTTTGTTAGTTTTTGTTTTGCTAAGCACTGAACAAATGGAAACAATTCCAATCAACTCTTTAAAAATATCTAAATATTTTTTTCATGTTCCGGATAACAGGTTGAATTCTCTAGCAAGAACTCCTGCATAGAACATTCTGTTGGAAAGCTTCCCATGATACTTTTATATGACACATACATTTTTAAATTCAAGACAACAATAAATAGAGGGAGGGATAAAGAGAGATATAGAAAATAAGTGTGGGTGTGAATTTACTTGGATTACTACCATAGGAGGGCTTAATTTCAGTCTGGCTTTGTGATCCAGAATGATACGTGCTGTATGGATTTTGCATGCTATAAGTTCATTCATTATCCTGTCTATAATTTTAGCTGCATTTATCATTGGGAAGTGATGACAGTCCCCTCTAGTATCTGCAAACTAGAAAGAGCAGCTTTTGCAAATCGAAAATCTCAGAAATGAACAGGTAGGCTCTTGATGTATCTCCAATATCTTAATGCCTGTGGACTTATCTTCAAGGCTTGTAAAAGAGGAAAAGGTTGTTTGCTCTGACCAAGTCCCAACTGGAATGCAGATATCACCAGTTTCTTTGGAAAAGCAGACTATGGATTAATCATTAAGCAAAAGAAGCACATGGTCTGTGTCAAGATTAGTTCCCTATACAATTTGTAAGTGTATGTTAAAATTTAATATTGTATGCTCTGTAACTTGATTATGTCTGTGAAGAGTTTCAGTGTAAATGTACAGAAATTCAGCTGGGACAGAGAAATGAGGTGATGATGCGGTATTACATGATTGGCTGTGGTGGTGAGGTGCTGCCAGTCGTGCGGGCCAGGGCCTCGGTGGTGCTGGCAGCAATGGCAGGGTGCTGGGGGTCCCTCTCCTCCTTCTGTCCTGCCCCCACCCCAGCTCACCTCTTCCTCCTCCTCTTCCATGGGAAGCAGAATGATGGTGGGGTGCTCCTCATTGGGGTGCCATCCCGAAGCCCCACAGCCAGAGACCAGGAGCAGCAGCTGCCGGAGGAGCCTGTGTGCCCACCATGGTGCCCAAGTCCTCCTCCTAGCCACTTCTGTGCCCGCAACGAGGAAGTGCTGCTTGCAGCTCAGTGGGCGAAAAGCCCACAATGTTGCAGCAGGGGGCAAGTCACTGTTTTCTTGCATAATCATTCCCAGAATTTTAAATGGAGATAGACCATTTAAACAGAGGTAGACTATTGGGTTTAAAAGTACCAGGTGTTTTTGAGATCCCATGTTCTTGTGGTTTTAGTTATATTGAACAGACGGGAAGAAACATTGACATTTGATGTAAAGAACATCAGTAATACCTTAGATTGGCCCATGAAGAAATGTCTGCATTAGCTAAACATGACTAGGAAACTGGGCATAGCATATACTTTAACAAAACAAAAATGCTATTCCAATGTAACTCTTGGAATTTAAGGCTGATAAAGGAGTCTTTAGAGATACATTTGAGGGAGAATGTAGTGAACCAGGAGGATGGGCAGAAACCTAGTGACTTGTGGCTGACTGTAATTAACTGCATAAGATCAGCAGGAAAGTAATTGAACAAACTGGTCCAGTTGAATGTTCTGCTATATCTAATGTGCAATGTTAGTCAGTAATTATGTTTCTGATCTCCTAAAGATGACATGACATGTATAGATGCCAAAAGCCATGTACATACTAAGAAACAGGGCATGGAAAGTTACTTTTCAGATTTCCCAGAATCGTCTAGCCTGCACATTTATGGGAAAAAGGGTTTTTATGAAAGGTTTTAAACAGTTTTTATTAGGAAGCTAAACTCGTAAAACACCGTGTAGATCTCTTCCGTCTGTTGACTGATATTGGTCTACCTCTGTTTAAAATTCAGAATGCTCCAAGAAAGTAGGAAAGTTTTTATTTTAATTCCCAGAATCTCTAGCTGAAACCAATAATCAGGGCTTCTGGCATTTACAGTCCAAGGATAATGAGGATCTCAAATTGAGAATTACAGTTCTAAAGGATCAGGGTCCCTGTATTTTCAGAGAAACATTACCTACCTTTATATCAAAGTTGCAGTCAAATCTCTTGATTAGCACAATAAATTGATGAGAAGTGTTGTCCTTCGGAGGTGGAGGATTTATGGGCTCACATGCATTCTCAGGTTTTGAATTTATCAGAAAACCCTGTAAAAACATTTTGAAAAGTATATTATCATTAAAGACTATATTCCCTTCATTTCTAAATTCCGAAGCAGATTACTAAAGGTCAGCAGCCAATCAAAATAATCTGAATATTTACCAAATTGGTTTTGGTTAGATCTATGATTATACCCTGGAGTAGGAACTGGCAAGCCACTCCAGTATTCCTGCCAAGAAAACTCCATGGACATGGGGTCACAAAGAGTCGGTCAGGACTGTAATGACACAACAACAACAATGATTATACCAGTAATTAAAACAACAACAGTGTACCACTTCAGGCTGCAAGTGAGATTCACATGTTAGAGTGCTCCCCTATCTGATTTAAGGAAACAAAACTTAAAGTAGAAAGCTTGTCTATAAACTGGGTGGTTTCAAGGCTCGTCCCCCCAAGACGTCTCTCTAGTTTCCTCCTGAACAAATCTTTTAAAAGCTACTACCGATAAGACTATTCAAAATTTGTACAGTAAGCTTTCAAATTAGTTTCAGCTCTTTCAGATGACCACAGTTTAATTCCAAACCTTTTATCACTGCACATTATTTTGCATTTTGAAAATATTGGGAATTCCTTTGCTGTTGTAATTTGAGTCTGATAGAATACATTATGAATACCGTTTGCAGGAGCTCTTACCATTCTTACAACATTTTACGTTAAATTTTTGTAATAACAGAAGCAGCCACCATCGTGTCTTTATTCATGACTGAGGGGCTGCTGAACAGGCAGAAATGCTGGTGTCCTGTTGGGCTTTACTTGGCAGATCCTCTCCTATAGTATCATCATCACATACCCATTGCCATTACACTACTACCTCTGAATGTGAAAACTTAAGGCATGACCAGACCGGGGAAGGTGGAGCAATTTAGTACCTGCTTAAAAGGTTCTTTGGTACAATCTATTTTATTCTGTACTTGAGCAACACTTTCATTCTCAAGGGAGACATTCCTTCTCCTGCAAAAAGAATCCAGAGAGTTTTTTGAACTGACACAATTTGTCCCCCTTTTAGTTTTTGACATTCCTCTCCCCACCATTTTTAACAGCTGTCTTTCCGCAACAACTTCTCCCTTTTCTGTTAAATGAAGCAAGCACCATAGCGCTACAAGTATGCATCAACCGAGCATGCTATATATCAGCGGCCCACTACCTTTTCTGGAACCAAGGACTGTTTTCTCACTGTGTAGGGCTTCTTCTTGGGCACATACAGTGGACCCTTGTATAACAGACAGCTTGTATAACATAAAATTCGTACAACATAAAAAATTCTGGAGATAGGAGAAATTTGCTTAACATAATCGCCTATGGGGAAAATCCGTACAACATAAAAATGGGATCATTCCGTTTTCAATGCATTCCTATGGAAATTTGTATAAAGGAAAATTTGCTTAACATAATTTCATTTGGAACGAATTAATTCCTTTATACAAGGTACCACTGTACGTTCAATTTCCCCACTGTGCAGATTCCACCATGATAAAAACAAAAACGGTTGTGTTGGGTGCTTGGGGGAGGAAATGCCCCATGCTGAGGCGGGAGAAGTTTGTATGACCACTTGGATACAAACCTCACCGGGAATGTTGCCTTCATGCCCTTGTTATGGACTCTGTACCCTAGTTCCTAATAGGCCACAGACTGGTACCAGTCCTCAGCCTGAGGGTTGGGGACCCCTAGTATATATAATACTGAAAGACACCTTCAATGTATTATAATTGTGCTGTGTCAATTTTTTCAGGATGCTACATCAGAATTCTAAAATACAGCCCTAACACACCTAATATATGACCAGGTAGTTATATATTATTTTTTAAAAAGGGGTGATTCTCAACTTGACCACATCCCTGTTAATCACAGTTTTGATGCTATATCAGTCTATCATGAATCACATGACCTCATACAGAAATGTGGCAACTACTCTAGCATTTAATAGTAAGGCTATACAGGCTGTACCAGCATAGCTGCAAACCCCACCCAGTTTATTCCACGCAAGTGAATAGTCTCTAGTGCTTGCTGACTTGATAATGAAATGGATGTCAATGTGATGCGTAAGTTGTATTACAGAAGCAACACTATGTACATAAGTTTAATACTTTTAAAAAGCTTTTAACTCTAAAATAAAAATATGCAAGACATTTATCTAGTGAGAGTCATTTATTGCCATCATAGAAGCAATACGTTATTGTGGCAAATATGATATCATTGTTCAAGCTTCCTGAAAAGAGGTAAGGAAGAAACTATATATCATCTTAGAACTTCTCCCCATTCCAAGGTCAGCAGAACCTACAAAACCCAACATCCAAGTACAGTGTGATTTGTAATGACAGTTTGTCAAGTAGAACTGAGTTATGTTTCCAGCATTACTTCATCCCGGCTTTAATCCAGCAAAGCAATTAAGTTTAAAGCACATTTAGTTTTAAAAACATTGAAGCCTCACTCAAGTTAAAGTATAAAATTTAGCATATGCTCAAGTATTTTATCGGAATGAATCCCACAATTCAGTTTTAGAACCAGATTTTCATTAATGCACTCATAGCTATTTTCATCATCAGCCTGACTGTAGACATATTGTAGTCTTAGCAGTCAACTCTGCAGATACTAGAACATCATTCATTTCAATGGCTTTGCACTTTGTAGGCACAAAAAGTGTTCTGTTTATATACCGCCCCATACCACTACAAGTAGTCTCTGGGCGGTTTACAATTTTAATTACAGTATGCAGGCTACACATTGCCCCCACAGCAAGCTGGGTACTCATTTTACCGACCTCGGAAGGATGGAAGACTGAGTAAACCACGAGCCTGCTACCTGGGATTGAACCCAGGACGCGAGCACAGTTTTACCTGCAGTACAGGCATTTAACCACTGCGGCACTATCCTAATAAGGCTTTAAAATACTGTACTTCCTTACATTTCTTTGCACATCCTGTCTCCATGTATTTTTCACTTAATTAATATCAACTGAGATGTAAATGAATCTTCAGTGATGCTCAAAATTAGTTAACATGGGCGAGAAGGAAAACAAGGTCACCATTCAAACCCTCCTAAAAGGTCAGCTCCATCAAGCTCGTTATCTTGACTGTTTACGACCCATCATTACAATAACTGCATGTAACTTTAAAAACTGGAGTTGAAGTTTGCTCCCCATTCCATTTGCTGCTCATACCCTTTTCCTTCTGGATAAAGTCCTAATGATGTGATTTGAACAGGTCAGATTGCAAATTATCTACCTGTGACAACAAACTGAAACCCAAACTACATTAATTTAATAAAGAAAATGGAGGCTATGAGACAATCAGGAGTCAGAAACTGTCTCTAGAAGGAGTGGGAGCTCAGAATCAAACCATTTATCAAATGCTGAATACCAAAACAACCCTTTCTGCAAGTCCCACTGCCTCAGTAGGTCATTTCTAAATAGAATGGCAATTGAATTCAGATCCATGGTTCTAAACACACATGGGAGGGGGGAAATCACATGGTTCCTGTTGGTTTATCCTGGAGTTGTTATGAAAAACAAAAAGAAAACCTTTTTTAAAATCTAAATTTTGTTGATCTCTATTTGGGACAATACACCTATAGAGGAAAGATTGATTTATATCATTAATCCTTATGTCTGGCTTTCTGGAAGTCTTTTTAGATAAAGACCAGGCCCAACTAAAAAGGCTTTAAATAAAACAAAAGTGATTTATCAAAATAAGTAAATACACTTTTCTGTACCTAGTCAGAGTACTTTCAGTAATAAAAAGTGGGTGTTTGTTTCTCAGGCCTCCCTGCATGATTTAACACAAAGTAAGGAATCTAACTGATTTGGAACAAGGGAGCCACAGGAGATCAGTACATACAGAACAATTTGTATGGTCTTTGAAACTAACAGTAGGCAAATAAATTTGTCCCATTTGTTAGTTCTTTACAATGTAGGTTCATTGTTTATTTGAAATAATCAGAACAACAGGTTCTGATTATCTCAG
>JAHTLZ010002597.1:1489-12723 GCA_023846285.1 Phrynocephalus versicolor
TCTTGCACAGATGATGCCACTGTCCAAACAGCAGGAGTAGAACAATGAAGGAATTTATTGGGCCACAGCCGGGTGGGGAGGAGGTGAGGAGGGATGGGTGGGGGGGCACAGGCCTGCAGAGGCACAGAGGTTGGCGAAGCAGAGGCCCTGGCGACTCCATAAATCTCCGCATTTTTCCCCTACTGACTCCCACCGTCTCCTGTGGCATCAATAAATTCTGATGACAGCTCTTCCCATGCTACAGTGGTTCTATCATGCAGCACCGTTCGTTTAGGAAAGGCATCAAAGCGACCGGAGTGACGGCCGCATGTCGCCCCATCGCCCTGCCGTTGATTACGGCCTCCCTCCGTTCCCTCGTTCTTTAATTACACAAGATGGCAGGTCCCGGGCAAAGTTCCTTGTGTGTAGCTACTTGCTAAAGAAGCAAGAGGCCGTGCTTTGAACTTTATTTCAAGACTTCAGCAAAGGTCCCTTTCTGGCCAGGTGACTGGGAAATTCTGGGAATTGCAGTCCCCAAACGGTAGCATTGGAGCAGCTCCAAATACAGTGGTGTCTTGTGTAAAGGAATTCATTTGTTCCAAATGAAATTCTGTTAAGCAATTTTTCCTTTATACAGATTTCCCATAGGAATGCATTGAAAACGGAGTAATCCCTAAAAATCATGACCATTTTTATGTTGTATGGATTCGCCCCATAGGCGATTCTGTTAAGCAGATTTCCCCTATCTCCGGAATTTTTTATGTTGTATAGATTTTATATTCTACAAACCGTTTGTTATATGAGGGTCTACTGTACTGTCAATTGGTTTTAGACTACTTTGCTGCAGAAGAGCCAGCCTCCTGGTCTTTAGTGATCTAGGTGACACGTCTGTTGCAATCCAACATGGGCATTCTATAAATTCTTCATGGAGTTTGAAGCAGTTGTTATGGCCAGAGACAGCCCGTGAATGGAAGAGGGAAATTTTTTAACTAATGTGAGCCTCGGAGTATACAAGCTTCTCTCACCTCTGGGATTATGTCAGGATTAAGCCCAGGATTCCTTGAGAAGTGTGTGTCACCAATTCTAAAACCCTGCTCCAATCATCTCTCCGTGATACTAACCGGCTTTAAGTTCTGGTGATGGGTTGTCTCTAATGCTTGTTACTGACAGCATGTTGCAGCAAGCAAGAAAGGAAGGAAGAAAACCAGCCTAAGAGTCATGTGGCATCTTAAAGAATATCGTGTTTTATTGGAATAAGCTTTTGCAGGCTATGTCACCCATTAAGTCAGAAGCCATGATCCTACTTGTTTGTTTGTTTTTTCATACCTTAGTTAGTGGCTTTTTCTTATGCATGATTGCCCTTTTATTACTACTGATGGGTCTACTGATCACACCCTTGGCCTTTACAGAAACCCAGGTGCTGCCCACAAGGCAATCGGCCACTTGTTTAACCACAAGTCAGAGGTCTGGAAATAGTTTATGCTCCTTGCTTGCAAATAGGATTCTGGCCTGGGACAGTTGTATCAGTTGTTATTAGAGATGGGCAAGACTCAGAAATTTTCGTTTTTGTTTTCGTTTTTTCATTTCGTTTCGTAATGAAAACGAAAACAAAAAAATTTTCAGAAGCAAAACGACAATGGAAACGAAACGAAAAATTTTGCCGTGTTTTTCATTTTCGTTACGGCAGACACATTGCATTGAAAAGAATGCCAACGAAACGAAAAATTTTCGTTTTCGTTTTGTTTTTTCGTTTTGTTTTGTAACAAAAATGAAAAATGTGCAAAAAAACCCCGAAAAACGAAAACAAACCGAAACGGACCCCTAAACGACAAACGACAAACGAAAAATTATTTTTTTGAGTCGTGCCCATCTCTAGTTGTTATTATTACATAGAGATTGGGAGGGGGTGGGTTTATTCATCAAAGCCATTGACAGGCACGTCTCAGGAGCCCTTGCAACAACCTTTGTAAAACTGGCCAGTTCTCTTTCCCATGTTCACAGATGAGAAAGAGGATTGAACTAGAGCAGTGGTATGACCTTCCAAATTTTGACACTCCAGATGTTTTAGACCACAACTCCCAGAATTCCAAGCCTGTATTGCCAATGACAAAAGACTGTGGGCCTTGTGGTCCAAAACTTCTGGAGGGTCGAAGTTTGGCCATCACTGAACTAGAGGAAGGCTGGGTGAGGGCTACCCCACAAAGCTGCGTGGGACCACTGCCCAGCAAAGTGGCTACCGCCAAGACCTCAGCTGTTCTTGCCACCTTCATGTCCCCAGAAGGGGCCACAGGCACACAGGGGACTTTAAAATGAGGCAAGCAGCTAGAACAGTGGTTCACACCCTATGGGTCCCCAGATGTTCCTGGATTGCGACTCCCAGAAGTCTTCATCACTAGCTGAGCTGGCCAGGATTTCCAGGAGTTGCAGTCCAGGAACATGTGGGGACCCACAGGTTGAGAACCCCTGAGCTAGAATCGCAGCAGCAAACAGTTTGCTGTGCAGCTGTTTGAATAAGTGTTTTTAGAGAGGAGTCAGGAGGGCTAGCTTTGTGGCCATGGGTCTACCCTGGTTGTCAGCTGCCCTGCTGGATGCTGGCAATTAAAAAAAGGGAAAATGCATTCTCGTCAAACCCCATCCTAGCACCAACCACAAATGTGTCTGATCTGTGGTCTGTGAGAATGGGAATCAAAATGCATGCGTATCTTTCAAACTCCTCCTGCAGGAAACTGTGAGAATCAGACTCCTTTCCGCCTTGCTCCCTTCTGGGTTGAAGTCCATGTAAGTATAGGCTCACAAATAAAAAGATATGCACTTGAGGACATACATTTTGTATTTTTATTTATTTATTTTTAAATTTATATATCACCGGATACAGGGCCGGCGCTTCCACTAAGGTGAACTAGGCAGTTGCCTAGGGCGCCAAAATGGAGAAAGGGCACTGGACAGTCTGCTGCCCCCCGCCCCCGCCCCCCGCTGCGGCCATCGCCGTCTGTCCCCCCACCGCCGTCTTCCCATCCTTGCCCGCCCCCGCCGCCCCCCACACCCATCGGCATCCACAGTTAGCAAATATAACATACAATAATTCCAGAGAAGAAAAGAAAAGAAAAGGAATAATTAATAATAAATAAATAAATAAATAAAATAAAATAAAACATAATATATGACATATATGCACAGTGACATATACAGTATGTGAAAAAGGTGTACCTTAAGAAGAATGCCTAAAAATGCATACATTAAGACAAGTGTTTCCAACGTACACCAACATTTCCTTGGAGGAATAAAACCTCATTTGGCAACCTGACAACTAAAGGGGCCAATGGTACATTATAGACAGCCTAGAAGAAGGAGTTCCTTAAGTGCTGACATTGTGTGCTTGTCACAGCAGGAGGTTTACTCCTATCCTGGAACGTGCAAATTGGCAGACTGTGGTTTGTCATTGGTCTTCTAGTGATAAGCAAAGTGGAAACATCCGATGCAAAAGTCGGCCTCCATCACATCTCTTAAAACACGAAGGTGGTTTCAAATGTAATGAGAGGTTAACTGTAACGCACACTTTGGCCTTCATGTGGACGGGATAACAATACCGAGGGGACTCTGAGAAACAGGAGAAAAAGATAAAAATTGGCCTTTGTTTTGACCCGGTAATTGTTTCTGGCTGCTGCTGCTTTATTGTGTATCTCTCATGGTAGCCGCTTCTTTGGAAGCTGTTCCCCACCAAAAGCACAAACCAAGTCTGAAGTTGCCCCGATCGGTACCCTCCGATCTGACTCCTGCAGCTTCGCTGACAAGGCGGAAACCGGATGATGACCCAGGAAAATGCTTCAGCTTCCATGAAGCCTCCTCTGTCGTAAAAGCGGGCACCCGGGAGATCTGGCGTTCGACACAGAACTCCAGGCGCCACCCGATAACAAGGCTCAAGGCATCCGCGGCACATATGTTTCATGAGCAAATCAACTTGCCCGCAAGTAAAGGGCTTGGGATAAAAGTTTCCAGACATCCAGAACTAGCCTGGATATTACAGGAATTTATTGTCTTGTCTGGAGTCCAGGACAGTCCATTTCCTGTACATAGAACAGCTAAGAATAAAATAGGGTAGAGTATCACAGCATATTGGCTCATAGCCTGTATTCTTAGCGCCTTCCTTTATTTATTTTTACTCATCCAGGGTTCTGTTCAACACAGAATACTGGTGTGTGTGTGTGTGTGTCACTTCTCCGTCTCCCTCCGCCACACACATCCACACAACTGTTGTCTCTCTTTAAATTTTGGCCTCTATCACACGACCACTTAAATGCACCTTTTTCTTTTACTGAATTCGCATCTAAAGATCGTGTCCCCACAGCCAGCCGCATCTTCTGAAGGTGTCTACCCAGTGTGTGGCAGCAGTGAAGAAGGCTAATACCATGCTAGGGATTATCAAAAAACGGATTGACAATAAAACAGCCACCTGTATTCAGGTTAAATTGCTGTATTGGCACTTTGTGAAAGAATTAGGGGGTTTTTAATTACAGTTTGGGCGCTCGGTCTCTAAAACCTTCTCCTTCACTGCTATACATAGTATGGTTTCTGGCTCCCTCTAACTTCATGGTTAGAAATATATATTTATGGGTTTTAATATATATATATATTTAATATTTTCAGACTGTGGATAAGTGAACCAGCAGATATAGATTGTGTGGATAAGTATCTACTGTATGTACACCCTGATGTGAAAAAATGGCGTTCCTTGACTCATTCTCACCTGGAGGTCAGGAACTGTGCATGACATGAAACTCCTACATCAGGCATGTCCAAACTTTGGCCCTCCAGATGTTTTGGAGCGCCCCCCCCCAGATCCCAGAATTCTAAGCTTAGATTGCCAGTGACAAAGGACTGTGGGAGTTGTGGTCCAAAACATCTGGAGGGCTGAAGTTTGGAGATGTCTGCTCTACATAGAAGGGTCAATCAAGTTGAGACAATCCAGATCAGCAAAAAGCAAAGATTTATGAGTGGTTTTTTAAAAAAATATCCCTAGCGTGGAATAAACTTCTTTGGAATGTGGTTTGAGGATCATGTATGAATAGATGTGCCTTCTCCATACAGGAATTAAAAATGAAGTTGACCACATCAACTTTTTCTTTTACTATCCACTTTACTTATGCAGGGCATGAGTAAAGTGGATAGAGGGAAGCTCTTCTCCCTCTCACAAAATACCAGAACTAGGGGACATCCACTCAAATTGAGGGCTGGGAGAGTGAGAACAGATGAAAGAAAATATTTTTTCACCCAGCGCGTTGTTAGTCTGTGGAACTCCCTGCCACAGTGTGTGGTGATGGCATCTGGCCTGGATGCCTTCAAAAGGGGATTGGGCAGATTCCTGGAGGAAAAGTCCATCACAGGCTACAAACCATGAGGGAGATGTGTCATCTCCAGGCTTAAAACCGGGGTACTTCAAGGACCAGATGTAGGGGAGTGGTATCAGGAGACAGATATCTAGTCTCATGTGCTCCCAAACGCATCTGGTGGGGCCACTGTGAGATACAGGAAGCTGGACTAGATGGGCCTTTGGCCTGATCCAGCATGGCTCGTCTTATGTTCTTATGTTAAACTATGACTTTGCCAGGCCAAGGGATTCTGGTTTAGAATCTCCTGGTGGTGCAACCAGAAAGCTCATGAGATCTGATGCTCATGATTTCCTCCTTGCTCTGAGTGTCATTATTGCTCTGAGTGTCATTATGGTCCCTTGATGGCATGCCCAAAAGCCAGGATCGGAAGGGACTGAGGGGAGACCAGGTAGCTGCATTCACTATGGCCCATCATACCACCTGGACCATTGCATACTTATGCTGAGACAGGTCGCCCTGAGGCCAATTGGGAGTAGGTGGAGATGGGTATCTTGGCTTTGAAACCACTTAATCCCTCCCCGCAGTCTTTCCTTGCTGGTCGCCTTAAAAATGGGCTTATTTTTGTTCGTTTGTTTTGGCTTTTTTTGTCTCTTGACCCCAAGGAACAGAGGCTGCAATGAGCGCTGCTCAGACTCGGCACAGCACCCCGCACAGAAATTATAACTGTGCTTTGGACAGGAGAGAGTTAAGGGGGGCAGTCGGCAGCTCAGCGGACTAGAGTACTGAAAGGTTGGCTGCAAAGGCGGCAGCTCGGCGGTTCGAATCCTGGGTGCCACGCAGTGGAGTGAGCTCCCACTGTTAATCCCAGCTCCTGCCAACCTAGCAGTTCGAAAGCATGTGAAATGCAAAGAGATAAATAGGTACCGCCGTAAAAAGCGGGAAGTTAAAACAGTGTTCCGCACAGCCATGCCGGCCACATGGCCACGGACTTGCACAACACGGGCTCTTTGGCTTGGAAACGGAGGTGAGTTGGACACAGCTAGGATGCATGTGCGGGGGGAACATTTACCTTTACCTAGGACTGATAAAGATGGTAGCCAGCAACCACCCAATAAAGGGCTGCCGTATACCTGGTTATGGGAAGGTGAGAGGCATTCAGAACAAAGGTTGTTGTTATTCCAAGAGCTGCCAGAATATAACCCTCTGTTGGATGATGTCCTCCATTTGAATGGCTGTCCAGCCCAAGTCTGGGGTGGGGTGGGGAATCATAGGGAGGAATATTCTGAGCTCAGCCAACCCTTGCTAATACCTGAGCCACAGGCCCAGCAGAAACCTGGGTCTCCATTTGGGTGAGATGGCTTGTAATTTGGTTTAAATTATAAAAATCATTTCTAATTTTGCATCCATACGTGTAAATCCGACTGTGCAGTTTTAT
The DNA here is from genome assembly GCA_023846285.1 of Phrynocephalus versicolor. Classification (NCBI taxonomy): domain Eukaryota; kingdom Metazoa; phylum Chordata; class Lepidosauria; order Squamata; family Agamidae; genus Phrynocephalus; species Phrynocephalus versicolor. The sequence continues at coordinate 8,231 of JAHTLZ010002597.1, forward strand.
GCAAATCAGTAGCTATTTGCATAACCCACCCACCCCACCCCTGTCACGTGTAAGTGGCCATTCTAACACATACACACAGAGAGTATTATTTGAGGGGGGGTATACTGTACTAGGAAACCAATCAAAATGATACTGATTTGCTGTACAGGTATTTTAAGTTGCTTTTCATTCTTGTTATGAAAACTTGTATTATCTGTACTCCTCTCTGAGACGTGGGCAGAAGTATTTTATTAAATAACAAAAATAAAGCAAAATCAAATGAAATACAACCAAAGCTTATCTTGTGACATCTGGTTCCGCTTGGTTCAAGTGAGATTAGATTTCCGTTTTTGGGTGTAGAGTCATTTCCGTGACTCGGACAGCTCCCTGCCCATCCCTGGGATGAAATTATGCAGAAGATGCTGGGCAAAACAAGAATATAAATTACAAAAGGTTGAAGGATCCATGTTAAGTCATGAAATATGGCTTTTCTGGTGGAGCTTGAATTGCGAGGGTGCAGCATTTTAATTCGGCTCAGCCTGGTGTCTATGCAACCCTGGCGTTCGTGTCGGCCAAACCTCGCTAGTATGAACTTCAATGCTAGCCTCCATCTGTTTAGTTCCTACTAATCGGCGCAGAAACAGCGGCCCTCTTGTAGCTCCAGGGCCATATGTCGGCCCCTCTCTTATGCACAGGAATTAGCCTTTGAAACTTCTGGCAAGCTTTGAGCCGCAGAGCAAAGTTTACAATTCCCCAACCCTGGTGGTGTCGGGAGCTTCCCCTTGGGGAAAAGGCAGGCACCACGGTGATGGCTGGAGGCCGTCGGGTGGAGGCGGGCATGGAATTCCAGAAGGCACACAACGGGGAGATCCATGCATAGGGAGGGGAGACTAGGAATGGAGGAAGAGCCTTGCCTTTGGCTGCTGGTGACCTCTCTCTCTCTCTGTGTGTGTGTGTCTTTCTCTCTCCTGGCAGGACAAAGCTAGAGCTGGCACCCAGCCGGTTGGTGGGGCCTGGCACTTCCTTCGGCCTGCCTTTCGCGAGCTCCCCCCATGCCAGGTTGTCTGAGAGGGCCGCCCGCTGCCCTCCCGTATGGTGCTGCCGCCGCAGACTTCTCCGGTGCCAAGCTGGACCCGAGCTTGGCCACCAGCCAAGCCTGTAAATCAAAGCCATCCTTGGCCACCAGCCCTGGAGTCCAGATCCAGAGAGACACACAGAGAGAGACTGAGAGGGAGGCCCCCCCCCGCAGACATGAAAGCCAAACACCCGATGCCGCCCAACCCGCCTGAGCTGGTGTTGGCTCCCTGCCCTGTGGCCTTATCCTTGCAGCTGTCAGCAGGACTCGCTCACACACGGGCCCATGGAGCATGTCAGGAGACCTGACAGGGCAGCTGGAGACTGGGTCACCGGCTGGTGGGAAAGGCCTGGGAAAGGAAACCAAGGGCGAGGGAGCCCTTGAAACCCTTCAGAGCAGCAACTCAATGGCTCTAAAGGCCCTGACGTGGCATGTCCCTCTGGAGCAGGGGTCCTCAACCTAAGGCCCGGGGGCCGGATGCGCCCCCACCCCAGGGTCCTGAATCCGGCCCCCGGGATCAATTGTAGACCTCCCCACCTACCCCCTGCTTCGCAAGCAAGCCAGTCTCCGCAGCTGCTTCTATTGCTGAGGGGGGATATGTCACTTCCCCCACTCCCTCCACCCACCAACCAGATGATCGGCATGCTAGCTAGTGGGACAGTTCAAAGAGGGAGGGCCACATCAAGGTCTCTCGCTCCCCCCACCCGCCGCCCAGATGGTTGAGGCACGGGCTGCAGCCAAGCGGGGCAATTTAAAATGTTGGCCTATTTTTTTTTTTTTTTTGGACTGTGGTCCGTCCCCCAGTGGTGTCTGGGGGCTAGAGGACCGGCCCACTGTTTGAAAACTTTGAGGACTCCTGCTCTGGAGCTTCAACATAAATGAGCTACAAATAGCAAATCAAGAAATCCATTCCTTGCTCAGAGGACTAAGACCAGACCTTGACGGTACCAAGTTGCAAGTAACAGTGTTACCTGTAAGCAGTGAGTTTTCAGGTTAATGATGGTGCAGCTCATCAGGACTTGTCTCCATGGGCTCAATTGGAGCAGGCTGGTAGGGGCTAAATTGGGTTTGGTGGGTAAAGAAGGTGGCTTAAGATCCGGTAGAAGCCTGGTTTGTCGTTTGGTGCCACCCTCGAACCCAAAGGGCATGCATTTCACTTTCCATTTGCTATATTATGAAACGGCTTAAGAAGAAAGCCATTTCACAATATTGGTCAATTAAACACTTCCTCCGCTCGGGGGAGGAACCAAGGAAGATAAAGGCTTTTTAAACATATCAGGTCAGCGCTGGTGCGCTGTATCACTTTTACATTTTATTTAGAAATGGAAAAATCTTCCCCCCACACACACACTCAAAAGAAGGAGCCAGGAGAGGGTAAAAGGGCATTTCCCTCCACCCTCTCTTTTGTGTGTGTGTGTGTGTGTGTGTGTGTGTGTGTGTGTGTTGAACAGGGCTGTTTATTTGTATGCTTCGATAGCACTTGCAGTATTTTGCATTGCTTTTGAATTGTGCCTGTATGAGTCCCTTAGGCTAGTGGTTCCCTAAATTTGGGGACAACAACTCCCAGAAACCCCTGCCAGCACAGCTAGTGGTGAAGGATTTGGGGAGTCCCAGAGCACCAGGGTTAGGCACCACTGCTTCAGGCTCCTTGTTGGCCATGTCCAGACAGCATTCTAGAACGATGATGCACAGAGATGGGTGTTGAATAGGAATCAGTCGTGTTCTTTTTGCCAGCGCTAGCCAGGATCATTGCTGCAGTGCAAGTTTTGCATTGTATTTTTAAAAATATAAATATATGTCTTCTCCTACTGTAGCTTTACGGTTATAAATGTACTGCACCAATTCAAATACTCAGCAATGCTTTGTTTGTTCAGTGATGTTTCACTTGCTAAACATTACAAGGGGAGAGAGGGTTGAATGCCAGCAAAGGTGTGGGAGGGCGAAGAAATGGGGGTGTGATGTGTGGACCAGGGATGCTGGCAGGTCTTTGGGTCCGAGTCCCTAAGCACATCCAATCTCGCCTGATTTCGGAAGCTAAGCAGGTTCGGCCCTGGTTAGTACTTGGATGGGAGACCGCCAGGGAATACCAGGTGCTGTAGGCGCCTGGAGTAGGAACTGGCAAACCACTCCAGTATTCCTGCCAAGAAAACTCCCTGGGGTCACGAAGGGTCGGTCACGACTATAATGACACAACACACACACCCAAGTCTGAGTCCCTATTAAAAACAAACTTTCCTCCAAACCCAGGAAAAAGGGGTGGTTGGGTGGATTTGAGTCCAGTTTTATTTGGGGGGGAACACCCTATGTTGAGTCTGAGTCATATTTATTTATTTATTTATTTATTTATTTATTATACTGCACCACCTAACCTGAAGGCTACTCTGGGCGGGTTACAACATGAGAGGAAAATACAAGATATAAACACCAAACAATAACAAATGAAATATAAAACTGATCTGAAATTATACAAAATGTAAAGCAAAGAAATCCCATAATCAAATTTTGTTAACAGAGATTAAAATTAAACTAGCAAAAATAAATGAAATGAATCAAGTAAGCGTAACAAAAGGCAGAGAAAGAAATTTCTGGGCATGATAGATTATAAAGATTAAGAATCACCGAGGTTACTTAAATCCAACTTGACAGTGAGGCCCATGACTTGAGGCCCCATCCTTGATGGTGGACCCTTGAAATGCACCTTACCTGGATAACTTTTTATCCGAAATACACCCAATCTCTTCTACAGTTTGACAAATAGCAAATGGAGCATTCACTCCAAAAGCAAACCCCAGACCCCGCCTTTCACGCGCCACACTGGTAAGGAGGCCTTCTATGGCGGCATTGCTTTCGTGGGAAAGCTCTCCCTACAGAACAAAACAACCGCATGTGCTTTAGTGGATATGCACTGCTTTTTTTTTTAAACAGGCGCAATCTCACCTGGAATGCGGACGTGTCACTCACACATGGGGAAAGGGACCTTCTTGTGAAGCTTAGCAAGGCAGCTGCTTATTTTCTGTTGCAGTTTATGGATCTTGGGTTGTCGGTAGGTGGCACCCTAAGCTCAGGGAACCTAATCGGCTCTTGGTCTCCCTTCCCCCAAAGTCTGAGCCCCTTTCGAAGCATGTTTGGATGGAAGAAAGAAAGAAAGAAAGAAAGAAAGAAAGAAAGAAAGAAAGAAAGAAAGAAAACCATCCTAAGAGTCTTGTAGCATTTTAAAGACTGTCTTTCATGGGCTATGTCACCCCACTAGGTCAAAAGCATCTTTAAGGCCCTGCAATGTTATTTGGCATCAAATCCGGCATGTTCCCCCCCCCATATCCACAGTGTTTTTTTCCCGTGCCTAGTTGTCTTTTTTCCTACTGAGAGGCAAAGACAGACAGACACACACACACAGAGAGAGAGAGAGAGAGAGAGAGAGAGAGAGAGAGAGAGAGAGAGA
>JAHTLZ010002598.1:0-10311 GCA_023846285.1 Phrynocephalus versicolor
ACATTGTTGCTATGAACATTAAAAAGTGGTGGCGTATAACTTGTGGACTATAATTCCACTGCCTCCTCCTCTCTTTGAAGAGACATTTCATTTACATCTCCGGAAGGAATCTCCTATCCCAGTCAAATTGCTGTTTTCGGGGGTCTTTTTCATCATCCGGAATGGATTAATCCACTTTCCCATTACTTTCTATGGGAAAAGTTCGTTTGACTTAAGGCATGTTTGAGTTATGTCTAGACCTCTGGAACGGATTAATGACGTCAGTCAAGGTTCCACTGTAATACTAACCGTAACAGGTATGCTAAGAAGGTAATGATACCATCACTGTTTAAAAACAATCTTCCCCAGATTTGGAAGTTTATACTTGGTGGGCTCAGCACTACCATGTGATGATAAATGTCTTCTTTTGAAGACAAATGCTTGAACAAACGGTGGTAATTCAGCCTCAGGAACTCTCAACCCACATCGATGATCTTCTAGCCTCATCTCAGTTTGGTCCCCATGATGGGGCAGAATTGGACTCGGACCCTCCGGTCAAGAGAGGGAGCGCTGCTCCAGTCTTCTTACTCAACACTTTGCCCCCAATGCTTTATGGCTCTGCTGTGCGTAGTTGTCAGGTGACCTGGCGCAGGCTGGCCTCCATGTGCTGATGATGGCCAGCTCTACTTCAGGGGAAGCGGTGCACAACTGGCATAAGCTCTTGACTGCTTCTTCAAGGGCTTATTATTGAAAACAACCAGGAAAATACAGTTTGGAAACACACTTGGGGGGGGGGAGTCTGTATATACACGCATATCATTCTGGCCCTCATAAGGGCTAATGACTAGCTTTCTAAAACCTGAATCAAAGACAACTGCTTTCTTCACACTAACCAGACACGCTAGTTTTGTGTGTGAAGGGCAACACACAACTGAAATAAGAACATATGGGATTGTTATCTGAAAAGTGAACATTACAGATTTAATTTTGTAGAACCTATAAAGGAAGGAAGGAAGGAAGGAAGGAAGGAAGGAAGGAATAAGCAGAGCTCCGTGACTTCAGCAAGGACTCTGCTGACAGCAATCAGTAAACTGAGGTGGTTAATTTATGCGTGTGCACTCAGCATTGTTGCTGAAGAGAAAATGAATGTGAGAGAAGTCAGCTCAACTGTAGTTTGCACAGTAGCATTCTGTTTGCTTTTTCAGATACATTTATTTATTCAACTGCTATAGCAACATTGTTCTCAGCAAAACGGGGGAAAGCTATTTTCTTTATATTATAGCTCTCAGAATTCTCCACCAGTGGCTCAACAGAAGGCAATTTCATCTTTCATATTTTATCTAAAATTTAATACGATGTGCCTTTAATTCCTTTTAAAATACCTGAGCAATATGATGAATATATCCCCAGATCTTTTGTTAAGGAAAAATGCAGGGTGAAAAAATATTTTAAACAAACAACTATCACATACCTTTCTGCTCCCTTCCAAGCCTTACATTTACAATCAAAGGATTGAAAATCTGAGCCAGACTGCCAGAGAGTATCAGTAGTTCTCTCTCTCAAACTAAAAACAACAACAACAACCTTGATTTGTTCTTGAAAAGAAGAGACAAGCAGCTGTGGCACTATGTATTTTTTCAGGGAAAACATACCACAGCACAACAAATCTATTCTCTTCCCCCATATTTAGAAGCCAGAGAAGCGACGCCCTCAAGCTACTGGAACGGAATCCTCTGTTTTTCCTAAGTCGTTTCCTTAACCTTTCACTACTAGGCCACCTCGAATTGTCTTTTAGTTTAGGAAAGATCTAAGAGCCATACCAACATGTTATAATGGTGGGGATCAATTCTTATCCTTCTTAGGAACCATGAGGCAGACAGAGCCATCAATAGAGGAGTCTAGGAGCTGAATTATGTATGTAAAACAACAACACCCAAATTATGAAGTAGCAGAACTTAACTCAGCTTAGTTGCTAATGGATTGCCTCAAACACCATAGCTCTGTTGGATTCAGAAAAAAAAATCCAAAAAAATAAATTGCTTCCTTTTAAAACACACACACACATAATTCTGCAATTTTATGCATTTCTCAGTGAGACCAACCGATGAACGTATCTTAGACTTTCAACGAAAGAAACATATTTTCAAAGTCAAAAGTATGATAATGCATTTTTTTAAAAGATACTTTAAAATGGTTGCTAACTTATCAACAAATACTTACATATCAGGGCTTCTCATAGGGGGCCACGCTTGCAGGAGCATAGCTAAATGTTGAAATTTGAGATGGTCCTCACTCGTTTCCAGAAGTCTCAAGAAGAGAGAGTACCTCTTTTCTTCATTTTCAATATCAGCTACTTCTACCTAAGAAATTGGGAGAGAGCGACAATTCACACAGGATTCGGCATACCAAGATACCTATGGTAGAATTTTCCAGGAATAAATATGATCTGTCAGCCAAGCCATGGGTTTAAAATAGAGAAGATGTCTAAGATATTCCTAGACAGCATTTTATTCAGACTAGTCTCCCATGATAAGTCCAGAAATTATATTTCCTTAAACAACATTAAACCCGAACAAGCACATCAATGGAATAGTTCTAAGGATCCCGCCAACTTCTTTAATTCCCTACAAAAAATAAAATGTGTGAGATTTCACAAATGCAGATTACTGAATATTCACTGAAACATTAAATCTTAAAAGATCTCATGCTGTGATGCTAAGCAGTCTGTCCACATAGGAGTTTCTCCAAAATGTCACAGCACTCCAAAAAAGCAGGCAGAAAATTAATTACCGTAATGGTTTCACTTCATTTATCGTCCAACAGTTGAATAAATAAATGTTTTTGAAAAAGCAAACAACTTTCTCCTGATAAGGGGACTCAAGGCGGCTTATGTTAAAGTCAGCTCAAGTTCCGTATAACGCTGGTATGAAAAAGTCTAAAAGATGATGACGTGGTGATGACAGTGTTTTGGTCACACAAACGTTGGATGCTAGTTTCATGAAGAAATGCCCTTCAATATCAGCTATTCATTTTTAGGCTATATAGATATAGATATAGATATAGATATAGATATAGATATAGTGAACCCTTATATAACAAACAGTTTGTATAACATAAAATCTGTACAACATAAAATATTCCAGAGATAAGGGAAGTTTGCTTAACATAATCACCTATTGGGAAAATCCATACAAAATAAAATGGGATTACTCCATTTTCAATGCATTCCTATGGGAAATTTGTATAAAGGAAAATTTGCTTAACATAATTTCATTTGGAATGAAGTAATTCCTTTATACAAGGTACCACTGTGTGTGTATATATATACACACATACATACTGCCTAACCATTTTTGATTACAAACCCATTATTTCCATGAAGCCAGGCTTACAGAAAGGCAACATGTGCTGTGAAAATGATGAAGTGTCAAGAGCTGCACGAGAGTTGAGGGGAAAGGGAGAGAAAGGAAGAAAGTCATTTAATCAATATATTCTAAATACTTGGGTTCCGTGTACAATTCCCTGCTCTTCTGCATGACCAGGAGAAGCAAAATTAACACATACTTGCTTATAGAATCAGAGAGTCATGACATTGGAAGGGGCTTATAAAGTAATCGAGTCCAACTCCCTGCTCTAGGCAGGGATACCAATCAAAGGCTACCTGCCAGGTTGTTGTCTGAATATCTCTCTAATACCTCCCGTGTCGGAGCACTTATCGCCTCCGGAAGTAACGGGTTCCATTGCTGTGCTCTTCTAACAGTTGGGAAGTCTTTCCTGATATACTCTGAAATCTGGCTTCCTGGAACTTGAGCCCGTGATTGAGCATCCTGCCCTTGGAGATGACGGAGAAGAACAGATCCTCCTCCTCCTCCTCCTCCTCCTCCTCTGTAACAGGGCAGTCTTTCAAGTACAGTGGGGTACCTTGCCTTACAGATTTAATCCATTCCGAGTGCATGCTCTTAAGTTGAACTACTCTTAAGTTGGGGTACCTATCTAAGAAATTGAAAAAATAAGTTAAAAATGAAAAAAAAAATTGTAAGTTGAGCAGACCATATCTAAAATTTGTAAGGCAACAGTTAAAATGCCAACAGTTTTCCACTCTTAAGTCGAAATCTCTTAAATCGGGGTACCACTGTATTTGAAAACGGCTATCATACTTCCTCCCCCCCCCCCAAAAAAAAAAGTTCTTTCCATCTTTCCTCATGCGGCTTGGTTTCCAGCTCCCTGTTGTTCTTCTATGAACTTGGGGTTTTTTTTGTCAGCATCCTTCTTGAAGTGCAGTGTCTAGAACTGGACAGAACACTCCAGATGAGGCCTAACCAGTGCTGAACAGAGCGAACCTCATACTACTCAAAATGAAGTGATTTATAAAGGAGTCTTACATCTAGTCAGTTCATTGGCCACCAGTCAACCCCAACCGCAACACAATCTCACGGGCAGGCAGCTGAACAATGGGAACGGTACTTAACAGTCCCATGGACCTACTCTTTCTTGGTGCAGCAGGGATCCCTCCTATGCAAAGTCTAAAATCCAGGGCAGTTGGCAAGTCTTTGGGTCTGAGCCCATGACTTTGGTACCAAGTTCAAGCCCCTATTAAAAAGAAGCTCTTTTTCTCAGCAAAAAGGGAGGGCTGGGGAGGGTTCCAAGTCGTGAGTTGAGTATGAGTTTTCAAAACAAACAAACAAACCAAGTCGAGTCACTGGTGCACCTTAAGTCCAACTTTACAGCTAATCTCGCAATTCCAGTTTCCATCCCTGCTTAAGGCCAGTTTTGGGGCAAAGGAAGACCGAGTCCATCCTTTGCTTCTGCACATTTTCTGAGGAAGTTTGACCGGAGACTGGGGATGAGAAAACAGCACGGCTCTTTTGCATATTGTTTTCAAATCCGGTCTCTCTCCCGGCTCTTACCAGAAGAGCTAATTCACTATGTGAGAAAGAAAGAAGGCAAACAATCTCACGAAAACCTTGGCCTTGGTGTCTCATTTTGCCCACTGAAGAAATTCCATGCGGAAACGCTCAATTAATAGGCAGCTCTGTTTCAGAACTGAGGTGAAGGGTTTCCCCCAATGCAAGGATTCTAAAAGGATCTCTTGATTTATACATCAAAGGAGACTCTGCAAGGAGGGAAGAGCAAATGCCAAATGCAAATGCTTTCTTAGGAGGACAAACACACACCCAAAAAGTGAAACCTGAAAGAAAATATTTGGTAATTAATTCAACCCAAGGTAACAGACAGGGTGGGGTGGGGACACTCATCAGGAGCCTAAGCTCTATACCGTGTCATGAATGTATGTTATAAAACCTCATTTTAAATAAGCAAACTGCCCCTGGAATCATAATGCATATTTAGCTACTGACTACTGAAATGCTACAAATGAATATATACATAAAATGAATATATTCTTTATAGTGCATGCTGGTATGAATATGATACCTGAATAAATACTGTTTAATAAATATTCAGAAGGAAAAAAATGAGTAATTTTTGGTTTGCTTATTATTCTTTATTTGCATATTTTCATTCCCTTTCTCAAGGTATATTTCATACTCTCAATTTTAGAATCTCACTCCAGTGAATCGTGACAGAAGAAATTTAGTTAATGTTTGTAAAGAATAAGGTATTTCAGATACGTGCCAGAACAACCAATGGGTCACTATACTTTCCTGGCAATTTTACATTTTCTTTCACATCAACACGAATCACTGTGTGGCTCAGCATTGAAGGAAACAATTTAGCAAGAGTCAAGACAAAAGGTGTAATACTACTATTCACTAGGGAAATTGCAAAAATCTTTATATAACTGGCGGAAGCTGCTGTTTCAGAAAGAAGCCATTTCATGAAGAGTACTGCCATTTGGAAAGAATTTAATGAAACGAGGAGTTTGAAACAGTATTATTGCTGCATATGACTGACACACAGAAGTCAAGTTTACTCCTTTTACAGAAGGCAAGATAAACTATATACATTTGCTGAATGCCCATAAAATTACTTGTCCCTACTCAACCTACCATGACTCAAAACAATGTCAAGTGTATGCATATCCTGGGAAATTCAACGTTAATATATTCAGTATCACGTAAAAGAAAGGATCTTATCAATCCTGCATTCCTTTGAAATAACTGAATGTAGCACCAATTTGAATTAAGGCACTAATAAAACCACGAATAGCAAAGAAAGCACTGGTGGGTATCCCTTTACTGCTACAATGCATTCTCAGTTACAGGGAAGTTTAATAAAGATACACTTCATATTTACTCCCAGCAAAAAGGCTCTGGGGAAAAAATCATCTCAGATATGGGCTTTATTTTAAAATACTATGCTAAAGTGACACAAAAGATGCACCTGGAATGGTTTTATTGAATTGTGCAGGCAATTATTTTGCACCTGTTATTATGCGCATGCATGCACGCACACACGCACACACATACAGAGCTGCTCTTTACTCCAGCAAAGGATAATGTCAAAACGGAGAGGATGATTGACAAATTATTATTCCAGCTCCGCAATGAAAAATTATTGGCTTAGCTTTTTTAAAGCGGAGACTTCTATTGAGTATCTTGAATAAAGGACAATTAACCACTCCATTGTCAGTGGGGAAGGGCCTCTACCCAGATGATGAACACGACCCACTTAGCGAGTTCGGCAAGAGCTGAGTGGCACCGAGGGGCAGGTTTGGGCTGCCCTGTTGAATCACGGGCGTGCCTCCCACAGCCGGAAGGCGCCCTTGGCATGATTTCCAGGGAATCCTCAGCAGACATCCCAGGCGGATGCCCAGCCTTGTCTGCATCACACTTTCAGAGGGCGACGTGGGCTACTCTAGGGAGGATGAGGGAGCACGTCCCATTTCGGCCAGCCCGGCTGCACACCCCCAAATTGGGACGGAACCATACTGGGGCTTTGCATGCACCACATTTAGTACCAGCTTCAACAACGGACACTTATGCACACGCTAGTACAACTTTTAGGTAGCATATTATTTTAAGGCAAAGTTTAATGATAGTTTTGGAAACTATCCTGCTTCAGGAAAAGTACACTAAAGCTGTAGTCAAAAATGCTTGGATTTTTAGCTGACCCTTGAGGTGATGATGGTATTATAAAGATACTTGTACCTACGTTTAAACTTTCTACTCTACTCAGTTTAATATTTTATTGTTTTAAACTTATTTTATTATTTTCTTAAGCTAGTCATGAGCTGTGGACATGTTTCTTTTTTATTATAATTGAATTTGTACAATAAACAAAACTTAACAACAGAAATATAAACTAAAATACAAACAGACCTCGAGACAGACTGAGTTCCCCACCACCTTAGGGATTTGTAAAAGAAAATACTACGGTTTTGTATTGTATGTTACTCCATATACCCTGTCTTTCTCCAGAAATGGAACAATATTTTTTTTTGGGGGGGGAGGGGTAATAACATTTTAAAAACAGATACATATGTAATCTGGAAGTTGATTACTAGACTTGTTTTCTTCTGTGATCCAAACATTTTGATCTCACAAGAAGTCCAGTTGCCATGACTCAGCGGATGACTGAGAATCTTCACAGACAAATATATATGTTATGAAAACAATCCACATTTTCTTAAAACAATTTGTTTTCAATATTCCCTTCCTAAATTTCAATTCACAAGTTATTTTATCATTACTAGCTATATTTCACATGTCTTTGTACCAATCTTCAATATTAAACTGATGACTATTTTTCCAGTTCTTTGAAAATAGCAATCTTGCTATTGTTAACAATAATTAATTCCTTCCCCATGGTTCTAATTGAATTTTCCCAATCATATTTAATTGCCCTATTGTTGGACACCTTTATATTTCAATATCCATACTTTCATTTATTTGCTTTGAAAATCACTGTCCATTCACATGTCTACCACTTACGCAAATATGTATCCTTTTCTTTCTTGCATTTGCAACAGGAGAGCGAGACTTCTTTGTTCATTATATTCATTTTCATTGGAGTTTTCACAGCCACCTGGATTCAGGTTAAACGGCTGTATTGGCACTTTGCGAAAACAGTAGTGGGTTCTGAATCGCAGTTTCGGCACTCAAGTCTCTAAAAGGTTCGCCATCACTGGTCTAGGGGAAAGACTACAGGCAGGACATGAGTTTCACAAATCATCTTTTAAACTAACTTGAATCACTGGCCATCACCTACACCCTGTGCAGAGATTGACTAGGTACTGTATGAAGGAGGCCTTATTTTTGTCTCGGATGGACCTCTTCGTTCATTTTATTTTTGTCTTTGATGCACCTCTCTACATTCATCTTCATTGGATGACCCTGGGTTCACATATTGGATGACCCTGGGTTCACCGCCTCCTTCCATACGAACGTACCCGGCGATTAAGATCGAGCCAGGGGGCCCTTTTGAAAGAGCCACCCCTCAAGGAGGTGAGAGGGATGGCCTGTAGACATAGGGCCTTCTCGGCAGCTGCTCCCAAGCTATGGAATGCCCTCCCGATCGAGATCCGCCTGGCGCCAACACTGATTACATTCCGGCGCCAGGTAAAAACCTTCCTGTTCCAGAAGGTTTTTAATTGATATAATATAGACTGTGGGTCTGCTGATGACAATTTTAGGATAACGATTTTAGTGTAAGGTTTTTATTGATGATTTATTGATATTTTACTTTTAACTATTTAAATTGTTTTATTCTTTGGATTGTAAGCTGCCCAGAGACCTTTGGGTAGTGGGCGGCATATAAGTTAAATAAATAAATAAATAAATAAATAAATAAATATTATAAGAAAAACTATGCAGTACAGTGGTACCTCGGTTTACGAGTATTTTGATCAACGAGCAAACTTTTCTGTGGAATTTTGTTTTGATCAATGGCAATGTCTTGATATATGAGCACTGGAGGTATCACTGTATCATCACTATATCTGTGTTCTATCTTGTTTAATATACAATAATACCTTGGTTTATAAGCATAATCTGTTCTGGAAACATGTTTGAAAACCAAAGCACTTGTATATCAAAGCAAGTTTCCTCATAAGAAATAATGGAAACTCAGATGATTTGTTCTGGGGCCCCACAGACCACATACTGTACACACAAAATGCCAAAAACTCACAAAAGAAGTTGGCTAGAAGTCCACGTCCACACCATGGTTTAGATCCCTGGCTGTGGAATCTGGGTTTTACTCTGTGTTTTTAATGTGACAATAATTAAATGCAATTTGTAGCTGTATACACACTTGACTACCGGGCCCATTATTAGAAATGGTTTGAAAAAAACAAAACCTAACCTGCATTCTCCTTTGAAAACCTTTGTGGCCGGTGCAAGGGAGACGACAATTCCTCTCTCTGCTTTTGAGGCTTGCCTGAGAGGGAACGTTCCAGACAATCACCCACAATATCCAGCTCTCCCTCCCCCCCTCTGTGTGTGTGTGTGTGTGTGTGTGTGTGTGTGTGTGTGTGTGTGAGAGAGAGAGAGAGAGAGAGATGCCATTGGCTCACTTGTGATCATGTGACCTGATCGTGCTTGTATTGCAAGACATTGCTCATTGATTGAGGCAAATTTGATCAGAAATGTTTGCCTGTCTTGCAAAACACTTGTAAACCAAGGTATTACTGTATTTTAATGTGCTGTTAAACTACCCAGAACAGTGCTTTCGTATTAGAGATGATGGGTGTTTCATTTTGGAAGTGGTCCAGTTCTAAAATGAAAAGTGGGAGCCCAGTTAGCGTTTGGAACTCAACCAACCCTCTGGAATGAAATCAGCCAATCCCTTACCTCGCTCTGGGGTTACACGGGCTAAACTCCAACAAGGCAGAAGCCTCTGACATCATCTTTCCTTCTCCCTGGCACTGGCCAATCAGGAGCTGTGCAGGCAAATGCACCTCCCACCCTGTCTGATTGGCCAGCGCCAGGAAGAGTGAAATATGACACCAGAGGCTTCTTCCTCGTTGGAGTTAAGCCCTGCATGACCCCGGAGCAAGGCAAGGGTTTGGCTGATTTCGTTCCGGAGGTTTGGTCCGGTTCTGAACGCCAGGTGGTCTCCTGTGTTTTGTTTCAGAACCGGACCACTTCCGAATTGAAACAGCAATCTCTATTCCATAATAATGGGGTCGTATATAAACTAACTAATATTTTCTCCCCATCAACCATAATTTTGTTCAAATTGTACCCATTCCCCATAGGATGAATTAAACATTGATAATCAAAGGCAATATAATATTGGGAGCAATTTCTTTATTACATCAATAGATCATAAGAACATAAGAACATAAGAACATAAGAAGAGCCATGCTGGATCAGGCCAAAGACCCATCTAGTCCAGCTTCCTGTATCTCACAGCGGCCCCACCAGATGC
>JAHTLZ010002601.1:0-11235 GCA_023846285.1 Phrynocephalus versicolor
GATCTGCGGTAGCGCAGTAGCAGTCAAAGCGAACTGTCATCCAACGTTCAAAGAACTGTCAAAGCCGCTGCAACCTGTCAAAGTCTTAAAGGAGCCTTAGCGCTTTTGGGAAAAGTTGCCTAAAATCATATTTAACCTGCCTTATCTTTGATTACATGTCATATATGTTGCTAATTGATGTTATTAGGATGCAAAAGGTTGCTAGGATGTTTAGATTAGTGGCTATTATTGATTGTTTGCTTATTATGCCTCTGTGCTTAGCTATTCCCCTTGAGGAGCTAGAAGAATGCAAGCCATGTATAGTTGCAGCCACTCAAGGGAACAAGGTGGTAAATACATTGGTATATTACACTCAGCACCCCATTGAATGTCCCCAAGCAGGATCCACGTGCCTTAACTAGGACAAGATGTATCACATCTGTGAAACCTTATCTGGAGAATTCCTTTGTTATAAGCCTGAAATCCCTCACAGATATAGATACACCATCTGGGCAGGGTTGCCAAGAACTAAGGTGCCAAGGAGGGACAATCCTGAGGGTGGAGGGTCTCTCTTCTACATAAACTCTACCACTGTCTTGAAGAATAGTGGCAGGCGTGCAGTAATTTGGTTTGACGCTTGTGAGGCTCTTGGAAAGGGCCTGGGAATTCGCTGTGGGTCAGCAGAATGGGTCAACACTTACAAATCCAGCCATAAGTATTTGTGCTACCCCCATGAAGGGGCCAGGGCAGGCAACCCAGAAGTTTGGGATCCCTGTGGTTCAAACAGGCTATGCCAAGGATGGGGCTGCGTTTGTGCATACACTGCAGGAGGATATCCAGGATGTGCACACCTGTCACAGTTCAGAAGAGTAGGGGGAAATCGTGTCAGCCTAGTCATCAGTGAGGCACATCCCTAGATCCAGGTGTATGGGTTTGGAATTGATGGGCCAGGGAAAGATCCACTCACATACTTGACAATTACTCGTGAGGAGGAACGGGAAGGCCAGAAAAAGAGCCACACTTGGTCAGTGGAGAATGCCATTGAAAAGCTGAAGGAAAGTCCCTTTGAAATTCCTCAGCATGCCAAAAATCTCTTCCTGGAAATGGCACAGTCAATAGCCACTGAATTAGGTGTCTCAAATTGCTATGTTTGTGGAGGCACGAACATTGCTGAGGATTGGCCTTGGGAAGCCATGGAAATCCCTCCCCAATTATATAATAACATGTCAAGGATGGGCAATGTCACCAAGAGAGTCCAGTCCCAGAATATGACATGGACCATCACATCACAGTTAGTTGGTCGTGTCTGCTTCTCTCAAAATGGTACTGTGCCTGTGGGCATTTTGACCTGCATAGGTACCTGGGAAGATGGAGTCTGGACCTCACCCTCCAATGCCTCACAACCAGAGAAGTTTAATGTCACAATATTGCCTTACTTGTACTCAGCGCCTTCAGGTGGGTGGATGGCCCCAGTAAACATGTATTGGATCTGTGGCAACATGGCCTATGAATACCTGCCAAGGTCATGGTCTGGCTCATGTGTATTAGGGTTCATAAAACCCTCATTCTTTCTGATTCCAATAGAGACCCAGCAGTACCTGGCTGCTCCTATATATGGGCCCCTAAACAGGAGGAAACATGATGACACCCCTTTTTCAGGCTTTGCCTGTAAGAACCCAGAGGAATATGAGGGAGATATTTGGACCTCTGAGAGAATTGTCTGTGTTTATGGACCCGCTAGTTGGGCCGCAGATGGCTCTTGGGGATACAGAACTCCTATTTATATGCTGAACAGAATTATTAGATTACAGGCAGTTCTGGACTTGGCAGGCCAACGCATTACTTCTGCACTCACAGCAATAGCAACAGTGACAGATCAAATAAGAACAGCTGTTTATCAAAACAGATTAGCGTTGGATTATCTCCTCGCTGCTGAGAATGGAGTATGTGGAAAGTTTAATCTGACTAATTGTTGTTTGAAAATTGATCCAGTAGGGAAGGTTGTTAATCAACTTGCCACAGAAATTCGACAGATAACTTTTAATCCAGCTCAAGAGTGGAAAGGCTTGCAAATGCAATGGCTGAATGATTTGATGCCACAAACATGGTTGAAAACAATAGCAGGCTCATTGATTGCTCCATTATGTATGCTTTTATTCTTTATAATATGTATTCCATGTTTATTGAGGGTTATACAGTCTGTGATTGCTAGAATTGTAGATAGAACAACAGGTCCCAAACTCATAGCACTGTTGCAAGACTATGAGGCTGTCAAGGTGGGCAGCTCTATCGAGTGCCCACAACAAGAGGAGGGGGTATGATAGGAATATGTCAATTTTTATTAATATAGGCAGCCACCGTAGATAAGATGGCTGCAGGCTGGTTCGCTGATCCAAGCCGCATTGTCCCTTGATTCACCCTTGATTTCCCTTCACAATGCATACGTGACCAAAAGCAGCACACTTACCCCCTCTTTCCTCCGCCCCCTCCCTTCCATCTGTATCCTGCATCCTGCCTTGAGGTTGTTATCAGGGCCAGAAGCGTAACTGTCACGACCCCTGCCCAACACGACCACCGAGATAAGCAGGAGAGCGGAAAAGCGGCTCCTTTCGATGTATCGGCAGAGCGCTTGCCGCTTCCCGTTCTAGCGCTTGTCTGCCTGCAGTACCAGGCGAGCCGCAGATAGGTGGCGCTGCCGCGCAACTTGATTAATGACTTCCAACGCGTAGGCGCGCTATGTAAACTGAAAATTGGGGGAAAGTGGGTGTTAACAATGTATCAATCTGCTTCCTTTGATATGATTTTTTGCTGATTTCTCCGCGCAGATGCATCCGATTCTCACCGGACTTTCGGGAGGGGGTTCAGAAAAATTGTCTCTATAAAATATGTACTGACTCGTACATCGGCGGGCTCAGATTGTCAAAGATATTTGACTGAGCTCCTCTCTGCAGAGAAGTAAAGCTTTTTCCTCGATCCACAGTCTCTGGCGTGATCTTTCAACTCCCTTGCTCGGGTGGGAAACCGGTTCTTGACCCGGGGGTATCTCTCTTTCATTCTGGGGGCTCGTCCGGGAACCCCCCCTTTTTGAGCAGGGAGGCCAGATCGAGCGGGAGCCGAACAGCCTGACGTTTTGCGGAGACTTCCAGCGCGCACCCTCCATCTTGCGAGGGGGGACTCTTCACTCAGTGTGGAGGTGGAGACGGACCGCTCGAGAGGAAAAACCGTTTAAGCTGCCGGCTTGGGGAAGAGTTTTGAAGACGATTTGGTAAGGACCGGTCCGTGGGGGGAAGGAGAGTGTCTCTCTGGGATCCCTAAAGGCGGGAGGTGACCTCCTCGTGTGTAAAGGGTTGGCAAAGTGGTGGTTTTGGGTTTGAAGAGGGGAGAAGAGCTGTGCTCTAACACCTCAGGAGTTCAAGTGAGGGGCGGGAGACCCTCTTGGTGTGTGGTGGAAAAGGCAATTTTGGTCGTCGACGCTTTATTTAGAAATTAATAAGATTTGGGTAGGCATTGGGCACTAGTTAGGTGGGGAGGTTTGGGAAATGTGGGCGATTTGAGAGGTTGCTGACTCAGTGAATCTGTGAGAGAGTGGAAGGTGGGGGCGTTAGATTGCCTCTTTGACCGAGCGACGTCTGGGCATCCGCAGTTCTCGTGGGGGGCGACTCCCCGAGTCGGTGCCAGAATCGAGTGTGAGTGTGCTTGTGTACAAGTTTTTAGGTGCGAGTCACGCAACAGTGTGTGGGTATTCTTTAGGAACACTCCCAAGATCAGGAAATAAAAACCATGGGGCAAAAATCAAGCAAGCCAGCAACTCCCCTGGACTGTTTCCTTCTGAATTGGCACGCAGCAATAAGAAACTTTGATTCTGGGATCAAGATGAAATCGGAAAGAATGCAAACGCTCTGTCAAATTGAGTGGCCAATTATTCAGGGGGATTGGCCCGTGGAGGGATCGTTTAATGAAATTATAATTAGGCAGTTGTGGCTGAAAATCCTTAAAAGTTACCCTGAACAAATCCCTTACATCGAAGTTTGGAAGGCGAATGTAAAGAAGAACCCTTCCTGGATTCAATGTTGCAGGGAGTTACCTCCGCAGGCAAAGTTGCTTGCTCTAAAGAAAAAGGGACCCGTTTTGGAGACCCGTCCAGAGGATTATGATGTCCTTGTGCCCCCGCCTCCTTATGCAGCAGCTCCCCCTGGAAATCCAGCAGCACCCCCTGTGCAACCCCAGGCTCAGCTCCCCGCAGGAGGAGGAGAAGGAGGTGGTCTTCCCAAAGATGAGGGGTCCCCACAACCAGGACCCTCAGATGTGATCCCCAAGGACAGGAGCGAACCCCGAGAGGGAGGCAGAAAGGACGGGGATGAAGAGGAGGAGGAGACTGAGGAAGAATTTCGTTTTAGATTGAGAGGGAACGTTGAATGGGGCGAAGATGACTACCAAAGGGTGGCAGATTTAATAAAGAAGTACAAGGAATCCGTGATGGAGGTGGGAAATTTTGTCTTGGAAGCCGCAGGAGAGAGGCACTGGGCAAAGAGACAAAGATACCTTTTAAGGGCATATGATGCAGCCAGGAAGCATGAGGAATTTCTTGAGCAGAGGAAAATTGAGGAACAGGCAAAAGTGATGCCCCTAAGGCGTGTATATGACCCAGTAGTTCAGAACCAACCAAGAACCTTCACGATGCAACACGTACCCTTCACTTCCTCCAACATAATTAACTGGAAAAATACACTTCCGAGTCTGGAGGAAGATCCAGATAAGAATTTCGAAACAATGTCCAGTATTTTCAATGTATACATGCCTACATATGAGGACGTTCAACACTTAATTAAGGGGTTATTTAACTCAGAGGAAACCCGGAAGATTTTCGAGGAGGCTAGGAAGTCTATGGTAGCAATGGGGGACTCTCAGGCACAAGCGGAAGCAGCAGTTCCGACCACCACTCCACCTGATTGGGACTATAATTCAGATGCAGGGCGCGCAGCTCTGAGAAACTACCATGCGGCCATCTTACAGGGCATCAGGGCTGCTGG
Source organism: Phrynocephalus versicolor (assembly GCA_023846285.1). Taxonomy (NCBI): domain Eukaryota; kingdom Metazoa; phylum Chordata; class Lepidosauria; order Squamata; family Agamidae; genus Phrynocephalus; species Phrynocephalus versicolor. The sequence continues at coordinate 5,010 of JAHTLZ010002601.1, forward strand.
CAGGAAAAGAATTAACATGGCAAGGGTGAATGATGTCGTTCAAAGAGCTGATGAGTCACCAGGCGCTTATTTGGACAGATTATATCAGGCATTTAGGAGGTACACTCCGATTAACCCAGAAGACCCTGCTATGGAAAGTATAGTTAAAACTGCTTTTGTTGCTCAGAGCGCCCCGGACATAAGAAAGAGAATCCAGAAAGAGGCTACCTTTATGGGCCAATCTTTGCAATGGATGCTCCAATTGGCTCAGACGAAATTCAATAACAGGGAGGAAGATCAGAGCGCCCCAAAAGGCAAGGTGCAAGCCAGGAAAGTGATGGCACTGAATCAGGTTTCTGACCCCCGCAATTTCAATGCTCCAGGGAGTGCACGTGGGCCATTAATGAGAAATCAATGTGCTCTCTGTGGCCAGATGGGACATTGGCGCAAGGATTGTTACTTGAACCCCGAAAACCAGAGGAGGGGAAGTTTTAATCAGGGTCCACGGCGCCCCTGGCAGCCACAAGCCCCTGGCTACAATCAATACCAGCAGCGAGGTCCCTTTAACTTCACACAGCAAGGGAACCTTCAAGGCAACTGAGGACAAGGGGGTCAATTCCAGCCAAGTAGTCAAGCCCCAGCACAGCCAAGTCAAGCGCAGCAAGCCCCCCAAAGAGGACAGGGACCAGCATGGACCCCACCTTACCAAAACGTGATGGCTTTGGAGGAAGATAGTCAGTATTGACAGGAGCAGGGCTCTAGCTCCCAGGAGCCCTTGATCACGGTGCAAACGGGGAACAAATCAGTGCAATTTCTTGTGGATACGGGAACAAGCCATTCAGTTATTCCCCAGCTAGTCAAACCACTGGATCGGAACCTTTCAATTAGTGTGATGGGAGCTACAGGAAAGGCGCAGCGTGCCTATTTCATGCAGCCAGTCACCTGCAAATTAGGAGGGCAGATACTTCAACATAAGTTCTTACATATGCCCGACTGTCCAGTCCCTTTGATGGGCAGAGATTTGCTGTTTAAGTTGGGGGCTCAGATTAACTTCACTCCCAAGGGAGAAATTCACATGACCACGGAAAATGGAGAGCTGGAAGGCGAGTTGTGTTTAGAGTACCCCTTAAGGGAGAGGTGGCGATTGATGGTGGTTCAGGAAGAGCCAGCCCAGCTATCTCAAGACTTTTTGGACAAGGTTAACCCCGAGGCATGGGCAGAGAATAATCCATCAGGCATGGCTCGGAATATTCCTCCTATCATTGTACAGCTTAAGCCATTTGCGGGGCCAGTATCGATCCCCCAATACCCTATAGGAAGAGAAGCAGCGGAAGGGATTTGGATCCACCTTAAGAGACTGATAGACTATGGCATTCTGGTCCCCTGTCAATCACAATGGAACACGCCCCTTCTCCCAATCAAAAAGCCTGATGGAAGTTATCGCCCGGTTCAAGACCTGCGATTGGTTAATCAAGCAATTGAATCTCTTCATCAGAACGTACCTAACCCTTATACCATTCTGTCTTTAGTCCCGCCGGAAGCTGCTTATTTTACCGTTTTGGACTTAAAAGATGCCTATTTCTGCTGCAGGCTAGCCCCCCAGAGTCAGCCAATTTTTGCTTTTCAATGGGAAGACCCTAGAACAGGCACAAAAGTACAATTCCAGCCCACGAGGTTACCACAAGGATTCAAAAATTCGGCAACTTTGTTCGGTTCCGCTTTGGCATCGGACCTGGCAAGCTTCCCTAGGAAGCCAGGGCAAATAGTTCTCCAATATGTTGATGACATTTTGGCTGGGGCGCCCACCAGAGAAGAATGTGAGCAGCTTACAATTGATTTACTGAATCACCTAGCAGCAGCAGGCTACAGAGTAACCAGAAAAAAGGCTCAGATCTGTCAAAAGACTGTGCACTATTTAGGCTTTGACATTTCGCAGCATAAGCGCCAATTGCGCGATGAGAGGAAACAATCAATTATCCAAATTCCTGAGCCTAGGAACAGAAGAGAGCTTAGAGGCTTCTTAGGGGCTGCTGGGTTCTGTAGAATTTGGATTCCCAATTTCAGTCTTCTAGCAAAACCCTTGAATATGGCTTTAAGAGGCAAGGAGACTGATGAGTTCATCTGGGGACCCGACCAAAAAGAGAGTTTTAAGGCAATTAAACAGGCTTTAATTACTGCACCCGCCTTGGGGCTTCCGAACCCGGGCAAATCATTCAGTTTATACGTGGATGAGGAGGAAGGCATTGCCAAGGGAGTTTTATGTCAAAAGCTGGGGAGCTGGCAACAACCTGTGGCTTACCTGTCAGAGACTTTAAGCCCAACAGAGAGGGGGCTTCCCCCTTGCATGCAAGGTGTGGTGGCCTTGGCTGCCCTCTTAAAGAAGGCAGATAAGTTTACTTTCGGACAAGCCACAGTCTGTGTGACCAAACACGCTATCTTGCCCTTGCTGGACGCAAAAGGAGGCTATCACTTATCTCAGGCTGCCATGACAAAGTGCCAAAAGTTATTTTCAAGATCAGGTCTTACGTTTCAAACCACAGAGGGTTTGAACCCAGCAACCCTCTTGCCAATTAGTGATCAATCAGCTTCCCACGATTGCATTCAGGTCATGGATGAAACATACTCATCCTGCCCAGACTTACGTGACACCCCTCACCCACAGTGGAGATCCTGGTTTGTCGATGGCAGCAGCTCAGTTATCAATGGGAAAAGGCAGGCAGGGTATGCCATCGTGGAACTGGAGGACACAGTAATTGAATCCAAACAGCTGCCTCCAAATACATCAGCCCAATTGGCAGAACTGATAGCTCTCACTAGAGCACTGGAGTTATCAGAAGGGGAGAAGATCAACATTTACACTGACTCTAAATATGCCTTCTTGACATTGCATGCCCATGGGGCACTCTGGAAGGAAAGGGGTCTCCTTTCTTCTGAGGGGTCTCCCGTGGCACACCCTGAAGTTTTGTTAAAACTCCTAGATGCAGTGTGGCTGCCAAAGGAAGTAGCAGTAATCCACTGCCACGGTCATAAAGTTGGACCCTCACTGGAAGCAAGGGGAAATAGGTTGGCAGATCGGATTGCCAAGCAAGCAGCTCAAGAACAAAGTAATACCCACACAGACATGCAATTAAGTCTCATCCCAATTGACATTCTTCCCCCAACCTTGCCCCAATATTCACCAGCAGAGGAAAAGTTTGCAGAAGATGAGGGACTTGACAAGACTCCAGAGGGATGGTACAAATTGCCCAGTGGACAGTTGTGGGTGCCAGAAAGCATGGCACGGCTGGTGGTTCAAAGTCACCACGAGAGTACGCATCAAGGACCAGAAGTGGCTTATCAACATTTGAGTCCCTATTTGTATATAGCTAGGTTACGCCAGCTGGCTTCAAACATGTCTCGCAGGTGTGTCCTCTGTCAAAGGAATAACCCAAGGGCAGGGCACCTACCCCCTCCAGGAATTCAGTACTCTGGGAAAGAACCCTTTGAGGACATGCAAGTAGACTTCACAGAACTGCCTAGATGTGGACTGTATCGCTATATGCTAGTGTTAGTGTGTACCTTTACTGGATGGCCTGAAGCCTTCCCAACCAAGACTGAGAGGGCAAGTGAAGTGGTTAGGGTCCTTTTAAGAGCCCATCTGCCGGCCCATGGGATGCCCCGCTCATTAAATTCCGACAACGGGCCAGGCTTCATTCATCAGGTGCTTCAAGGTCTTGTTAAAGCCTTAAACATCAAGTGGAACCTGCATACGGCATACCGGCCCCAGAGCTCAGGTCGGGTTGAGAGAATGAACAGAACTTTAAAGGGCCATCTGTCAAAACTTACTCAGGAGACTGGCAGGAGTTGGGTAGAAATGCTGCCCATTGCCCTTTTTAGATGTAGAACCACCCCCTCTAGTAAGACAGGCATCTCACCCTTTGAGCTTGTATATGGCAGACCCATCCCGATTTCATATGGAATACGCCCAGAGAGTATAGCTTCTGTAACGCATGCTAAATATCTCCAGATGCTTGGCCGCTCTCTTTCTCTTTTGCATAGATGGACGCTTAACCGGCTACCAGTGGTTCTCCAGGAGCCCCTTCATCAGTTCGAGCCAGGAGATTCGGTCTGGGTTAAAGATTGGGACCATCAGCCTCTGCGCCCCCGGTGGAAAGGTCTGTACGTGGTGTTACTGGCAACCCCGACAGCTGTCAAAGTGGCCGAAGTGAAGCCCTGGATTCATTATACCCGTGTTAAGAAGGCAGCCCCAGAAGAAGAAGAGGAAGAAGAATGGACAGTCCATCCCAGTCCGGATGATGGTCTGAAATTAACCTTCAGAAAGGTGACTTCGAACAGTGGGGAGCCAAAGTAAAAATCTTGGTCTTTCCCTTACATAGGCGCTTGAAGTGTTTCCTTAAAAGAATTGACTCTCCCTTTGCAGCTTTTGAACATTCTGCCCCTTTTAATTCGTCCTCCAAAACAAGAGGAGGGACAGAGTTTTTCTAGCAAAGGAAGAACGAGTTTGCCTTAGTAGTAAGCGAGAATAACCTTCATTTAGTCCGAGACTGTGCTTATTCGCTTGTTTCCTGTCTTAATCGAGCCTTAAACAGCCTTTCCCCAAGCGCTAGGAAGCACTGCCGCAACAGGAGCAGATCTGCGGTAGCGCAGTAGCAGTCAAAGCGAACTGTCATCCAACGTTCAAAGAACTGTCAAAGCCGCTGCAACCTGTCAAAGTCTTAAAGGAGCCTTAGCGCTTTTGGGAAAAGTTGCCTAAAATCATATTTAACCTGCCTTATCTTTGATTACATGTCATATATGTTGCTAATTGATGTTATTAGGATGCAAAAGGTTGCTAGGATGTTTAGATTAGTGGCTATTATTGATTGTTTGCTTATTATGCCTCTGTGCTTAGCTATTCCCCTTGAGGAGCTAGAAGAATGCAAGCCATGTATAGTTGCAGCCACTCAAGGGAACAAGGTGGTAAATACATTGGTATATTACACTCAGCACCCCATTGAATGTCCCCAAGCAGGATCCACGTGCCTTAACTAGGACAAGATGTATCACATCTGTGAAACCTTATCTGGAGAATTCCTTTGTTATAAGCCTGAAATCCCTCACAGATATAGATACACCATCTGGGCAGGGTTGCCAAGAACTAAGGTGCCAAGGAGGGACAATCCTGAGGGTGGAGGGTCTCTCTTCTACATAAACTCTACCACTGTCTTGAAGAATAGTGGCAGGCGTGCAGTAATTTGGTTTGACGCTTGTGAGGCTCTTGGAAAGGGCCTGGGAATTCGCTGTGGGTCAGCAGAATGGGTCAACACTTACAAATCCAGCCATAAGTATTTGTGCTACCCCCATGAAGGGGCCAGGGCAGGCAACCCAGAAGTTTGGGATCCCTGTGGTTCAAACAGGCTATGCCAAGGATGGGGCTGCGTTTGTGCATACACTGCAGGAGGATATCCAGGATGTGCACACCTGTCACAGTTCAGAAGAGTAGGGGGAAATCGTGTCAGCCTAGTCATCAGTGAGGCACATCCCTAGATCCAGGTGTATGGGTTTGGAATTGATGGGCCAGGGAAAGATCCACTCACATACTTGACAATTACTCGTGAGGAGGAACGGGAAGGCCAGAAAAAGAGCCACACTTGGTCAGTGGAGAATGCCATTGAAAAGCTGAAGGAAAGTCCCTTTGAAATTCCTCAGCATGCCAAAAATCTCTTCCTGGAAATGGCACAGTCAATAGCCACTGAATTAGGTGTCTCAAATTGCTATGTTTGTGGAGGCACGAACATTGCTGAGGATTGGCCTTGGGAAGCCATGGAAATCCCTCCCCAATTATATAATAACATGTCAAGGATGGGCAATGTCACCAAGAGAGTCCAGTCCCAGAATATGACATGGACCATCACATCACAGTTAGTTGGTCGTGTCTGCTTCTCTCAAAATGGTACTGTGCCTGTGGGCATTTTGACCTGCATAGGTACCTGGGAAGATGGAGTCTGGACCTCACCCTCCAATGCCTCACAACCAGAGAAGTTTAATGTCACAATATTGCCTTACTTGTACTCAGCGCCTTCAGGTGGGTGGATGGCCCCAGTAAACATGTATTGGATCTGTGGCAACATGGCCTATGAATACCTGCCAAGGTCATGGTCTGGCTCATGTGTATTAGGGTTCATAAAACCCTCATTCTTTCTGATTCCAATAGAGACCCAGCAGTACCTGGCTGCTCCTATATATGGGCCCCTAAACAGGAGGAAAC
>JAHTLZ010002602.1:0-17549 GCA_023846285.1 Phrynocephalus versicolor
GGGTGCAATTTGTAAATCTGGACAGGTATCTCTCCTCTTGACTTTTGATTTTTGCTCAAATTATGTACATGGTGCAAAATAGGATAATGATTGCTTCATTGCATGGAACCGTGGAAACTGGAAGCACCAGGTGGAGTGTTCACATCTTTTTGATCGGTCACCCAGTGTGCTTGATGTGCATTAGCCTTGCTTCACAAACATTTTTTATTTTATTTTTTTTAAAAAAGCATGCATTTGGCACATATATGTTTTGTGAGATTTTGAAAACCTGGACAGGAAAAATGAAGTCTCCTGTTCTTCTCATGCTGGAAGCAAGAAGGTCTAGAGGGGTTACGGCTTTATTGGCAGGCGACTCAAAACATGGAGAAATAAGTAATTGTGTGAAAATTCTACATATCAATGCATTGGTTTGGTTGGCTGGACAGCTCAGATATTCAGGTACCTTGTCTGTGGAGTCAGACAGACATGAGGAGCTCAATTCCCCAGGGTGTCCCCTAGGATGGCTTGCTTGGTGGTGTGTTGTTGTTGCTGCTGCTGCTGCTGCTGTTATTATTGTGTGACATTAACTTGTCTCTGACTTATGGTGACCCTTTGAATGAGTAATCTCCAAAATGTTCTGTCCTCAACTTCCCTGCTGTTAGAATATTTGGCTAGATTTACATTTCCACCATTGCAGGGTTAATGTGAATGTAGAGTAATATGGGCTGGATTTAATGTGAAGAGTTGTTGAGAATGTTCTGGTAGAAGTCTAGTTAGTGTGTGCCTTGTCTTCTTAGAAAAGAAGAGAAGCATGTTCCTAGCTTAGCAAGATGGCTGTTAGAATAGTTACTGTTAGGAAACCTTCCGTGTACCCTTCCCTTCTAGTTAAATAAATAGTTCCTTTCGTATAGGAACACAAGAGGTGTCCCTCTCATTAGCGCAACTGAACATCATCTGCAACCACCAATCCAACAAAGATCCCCAACACCTGCTCAGTTTTTATAAACACAAACCCGTGGGTCCTTTTAGAGAGTCTGTGCATCTCATATCTTGTCTTCCTCTTTTCCTGCTGTCTTCCACTTTCCCCAGCATTCTTGCATTTTCCAGAGAATCTTGCCTGCTCATGATGTGCACCAGTTTCAGTCCTTTTGCCTTCAGAGAAAATTTGCTCTTGGGCCCACTTCCTTTCTGGAAGTCCAAGGTATCTGCAAAGCCCTCCTCCAGCACCACATTTAAAACAAATCCATTTTCTTCTTGTCAGCTTTCTAAACTGTTCAGCTTTCACACCTTTATATTGGAACTACAAGAGTGTGGATAATCTTGGCCTTAGTCTCCAGGGACATATATTTATATTTGATTATCTTTTTTATTTAATTTCCTTCTCTTTTCCCACTGAAGATTTATTTCTGAACCCTTCTAGATCCTTTTCTTACTCTTTTACTGCTGCCCTTTCTAGTCTCAGTCTTCTTCTGTTTTCTTGGCTTCAGTCTCAGTTGGAGTGGTGATTCAACCAAGGTAGGAAAAAAATCTCAACTATTTCAGTTTCTTTATTTTCCGTACTAAAGTTGTGTAGTTCTGCTATTGACATCTTTGTGAAGCCGCTGGGTGAGGTCATCCGGAGATTTGGGGTTAGCCACCATCAGTATGCTGATGATACGCAGCTCTACCTCTCCTTTTCTACCTCTGCAGTGGAGGCTGTTCAGACCCTGGAGTGTTGCCTGGCTACAGTCATGGACTAGACCATATCTAACAGGCTCAGGTTGAACCTCGAGAAGACAGAGGTTCTGTTCTTTGGAGGCTCCTCTGATGGTGTCTGTGGCCCTCTCCCCAGTCTTGGAGGGAGTTTCCTATAGCTGGCTGAGAGACTGAAAAGTCTGGACATGGAACTGGATCTGGACCCCTCTCTGGATCCCCTGGTAGCATCAATTTCCAAATCTGCCTTTTATCAGCTTATGCTTATCCCCTGTGTGTTGTGTCATTACAGTCGGCTTGCCAGTTCCTACTACAGGTGCCTACAGCGCCTGGTATTCCCTGGTGGTCTCCCATCCAAGTACTAACCAGGGCCAACCCTGCTTAGCTTCCGAAATCAGGCGAGATCGGATGTGCTTCACCCATTTCTGGATGAGGACTCCCTGAGGGCAGTGGTGCATGCGCTGGTTATCACGAAGACCGACTAGTGCAATACACTCTACATGGAGCTTCCCTTGGGCTTGGTTTGAAGATTGCAGCGAGGGCAGAAAGTGGTGGCCAGGTTGGTGTTTGAAGCAAGCAGATTTGCCCATGTCACCCCCATTTTGGCTCACCTGCATTGGCTGCCTGTTGCCTTTCCAGGTACAGGTTTTGGTTTATAAAACCCTGCATGGCTTGGGGCCTGATTATCTGGTGGAGTGTATTTCCCTCAGATCAGCAAATTCCCAATCCAACAAGAGCTTCCCAGCTGCTTGCGATTTGGGTGGCCTCAATTAGCGAGGCCCATAAGGTTTCTACTCAGAAGTGGGCCTTCTCTATTGTTGCCCCACTGCTTTAGAATTCTGTTCCAACTGTGATTCATCTGGCACAATCCCTGCCTGCTTTTGGAAAGCCTTAAAGACCTGGCTTTACCAAGAGGCCTTTGGCTGCTACCTGTTTCTGGGGTTGTTGTCTTTGTTGGCTATTGCCCAGACACCGTTAATTTAGTATGTGTCCATGGTTTTTTTCCCTCTATTTTAATGGGTATTTGTTACATTGTTTTTATTGCTTATTGCCTATTGTTTACCTGTTATTCTATGTTTGTTTTTGTGTGTCTGTACATCACCTTGAGTGTTTTTTATAGAAGCGGGTAGTATATAAATGCAAAATAAAGTAAAAATAAAGTCATGATTTTAGTCTTCTTAATGTTCAACTGTTGTCCTGCTTTGGCACTTTCTTCTTCCATTTTCACTAAAAGTCATTTGAAGTCACTGCTGTTTTCTGGCAGTAAAATGACATATCTTAAATTACTGATATTTTTTCTGCTAATTCTCATGCTTCACTGGCAGGATGGCAGCTATGCACAAAGAGCACAGCTTTAATATTGCCCAGAAAATGCACATGAAATACATACAGTGCCTCAGATATAAGTATCAGATCATGTTGAACTCTGCATGATGAAATATTTCCCACTTTCCCCATGCATCATACTTTATAAATCCTAAGAAAAACAAGGAAAGTTATTAATAGTGTACACCTGAGTGTTGTGATGATTTCAATCCCCATTTCTTCTGATTAACCTCATCACCACATTGCTTTGCCTTGAAAATGCTCTTGGCAAGTCAACAGTGTAATCAAACTCTTGATTCCTGGACTGTATTCATGGGAAATGGTTGCAGTCCAATCTTCCTTTAGTAAATATATCTCCAAACCCCATGGAATGGTAGGAATGGAATAAGTGTTTTTCTGTTTGCACAGTTAATGTTCTAAAGCAATTTTAAATGATGCTGAGCTGAATGACAGCTGTATGTTCAGCTTTCTCCACATCCCTTCTTTCAAATTGTGTTGTCAAACATCCCCAAAAGCTTCTACAATGAAATCATAACATCTAGTGGAAGGGAGCAGGGTAGTGGAACATCATGCAACCCTAAGAATATATTTCCCCCCTTGCATGTAGAAAACTCCATGGACCATGGGGTCACAAAGAGTCACTTGTACACACACACACACACACACACAGTACCTTGTATAAAGGAATTAATATGTTCCAAATGAAATTCTGTTAAGCAAATATTCCTTTGTACAAATTTCCCATAGGAATTCATTGAGAGCGGATTAATCCCTAATTGTGATCCTTTTTCTGTTGTACGAATTCGCCCCATAGGTGATTCTGTTAAGCGGTTTTCCTCTATCTCTGGAAAGGTTTTCCTTTAAGCGGATGTTCTATTAAGCAAACCACTTGTTATACGAGGGTCCACACGAGAGAGAGAGAGAGAGAGAGAGAGAGAGAGGTTGAGAGGTTGAGAGGTTGTTGATACAGGGTAAAGTTGCAGGTTGTTGATACTGGGTAAAGTTGACCAAATATTCTACCCATTTAAATTATGACCCAAATGAGTGGTGGTGCTTCAAATATATGGAAACCCATATATTCTGATGATTTTCGGTCTGACTTAGGACAAAGGGAGGGCACCTAGCATTGGCTCAGATCTGGTATAATTTGAGAGAGCTGAATCAGTGGGGAGGTGGGGGGGGAGAGAGAGAGAGATTGAATGAAAGCACTATCATCATATCAAAAAGTGGAGACATCCGGTCTAGTGAAAGGGGGTGGGTTCTAGAAGTGGTCACAAATAAAGCTTTGATGAGGAAAAAGAAGGCAATTCTCTTGAGTACAGGGAATAGGGAACTCAAGGCTGGGGGTTGATACAATATGCAGAATTCTTGGGAGCTATTTGGACTCATCAAGGAAAAAGGCAATGCCTACAGAACAGATGGAAGGTCACAGATAACAGAATGGATAACACATAGCCAGGGAAGCTTCGATAATGATGAAACCTTCTGCATGTGAACCTGTCAGTGAAAAATATCAATTTAAAGCAGAAATAGAAATGTCTGCCAAAGACAATAACAAACAAATCTTACCCTTCCCTGGGAAGAATTCCTCTGTGCCTTTATTCCTGCCCACATACACTGAGTTTGGGAAGAAGAATTTTAAAATTATCTGCCATTCTCTCACGGGCATTAATAGCAAATCTTTGTTTAAGCTGGGCAAGATGTCATTATTTATTTGTTTGTTTATTTATCTAAAATATTTTATCCTGCCTTTCCCCTTCAAAAAGGCCCTAGGAGGCTTAAATCATTAAAAACTTAAAGCTAAAAATACTATGGATACAAATAGCAAAAAGGAGCAAAGAAGTTCCATACTAAAAAACGGTCAGCAAAAGCAACACCAAAATCACATTCAAAGGATTCAAGTAAAACCATTTAAAGAAGACACCCAGGCAACCAGTCATTAAGGTCAAGCTTTCCTGAAGAAAAAGGTATTTGCCTGCTTCCAGAATTTTATCAAAGATGGGGCTAGCCTGGCCTCTATAGGTGGGCACGAAATAGAAAATCGATGGTTCATTTTGTTCTGTTTCAGGCCCCACCTCAGTTTGTTTTGTTTCATTTTGTACGAATTTTTAAAACAAACATTTGTACGAACTGAACCAAAATGAACTGGTTCGGGTTGCAACTTACCTGGTTGGCGGTGGCGGCAGCATTTTGTTTCGTTTTTCTTTGATGGGTTGGTTCGTTATTTGTTTTGTAAGCTAACGAAATGAATAACAAATAACAAAACAAATTAAAAATTCATTTTGTGCCCATCACTTCTGGACTGCTGTGGGAGGGAGTTCCAAAGACCTGAAGCAACAACAGAGAAGACCATTTCTAGTGTCCCCTCCAAACACACTGGTGAAGATGGTGAGAGCAAAGGCTTCTCTTAAATCATGGGCAGGCATATAATGAGAAACACGGTCCTTGTATGAGTTGTGCTGTAGTTGGGTTCTTTTCTTCTGAAAGTAAAACAAACATGTACACATAGCTTTGTATCCTTAGACAAGTGTCGCAAGTGTGCTGACAGATTTTGGATTACATATCGCAGAATCCTCATGTAAATGAAAGAAAACAGCAACTTAAGAAAGTTGCTGTGTTCTAGTTTGTAGTTCAAATTAGAAATGGGCAGTGCTCTCTCCAAACCAGTTTCTTCCTCAGCAAGGGCAGATAGATTAGCTCCCAAACTGCTTTGTGCCCTGTGGATGGATTCTGGATTGCTCCATGTCGGGGCCTCTAACACTGTGTGTTTGTGGGTGGGAGGTAATTCCTTAAAATGAATAAAAGCAACCAGCTTTCCGGTGGAATTATTTGCTTGCCTCCTGACTAGAGAAAACAAGAAGAGAAGCAGGAGACAGCCATTATTTATTATTTGTTTGTTTTGTTTTTCAATTTATATACCGCCCATCAAACAAGTTGTACAACAAGGAAGCATACATTATGCACTAATTTTAGAGTATTGTATTTTAATGTTTTTAATTGTATTAATTGTTCATGTTAATTGTTAATTGTTAATGAGCATCATGGGGCAGCGGTTAAAATGCAGTACTGCAGCTGTAACTGTGCTCACAACCTGAGGGTTCAATCCCAGGTGGCAGCAGGGGTGTAGCTAGGGTTTACAGTGCCCATGGACAAAATCATTTTTGCGCCCCTCCTGCCCTTCCCCCAACTGCAGGAGAAGGTTTTTTTAAAAGAAGCCGCCACCCCACGCACATGCCTCCTGTCTGTGACAGAAACTCTCAGCCCCCTTGCCTACACACACACACACACACACACACTCCCAAGTGTGTGCATGTCTCCCGCCTGACACCGCTTGGGAGTTTATGATGTGTGGTGGGTGCAAGAAGAGAGCAAGTGAGATAAGGCTAGGTGGAGGTGGCTCTGAAGCCTTCCTGACTCCCAGCCCATCCGGGGGAAGCCCCCTTTCATTTGCTCCCAGCAGCAAAGCAGGAGAGGGGGGGACATTTTGAATCAAGCATAGTTTCACTGCTGCTGCTGCCTTGGATACCTCTCCCCCTTCCACCTCTTTTGGCCCCCTCCTCTCCGCAGTCCTCCTCCATGTCCAGGCCTATCCCCTCAGCCCTCCTCTTCCCTTCCTTCCTTCCCTCCCTCCCTCCCTCCCTCCCTCCCTCCCTTCCTCCCCCCTCCCTCCCTCCTGGGGCCCTCCGTGAACAACTTTTTGGGAGGGAACCGGCTGCCGCTGGCTTCAATCTGCACCCAGGAAAGGCCCCGCCTCCACACTCCTTCCACCAACAGGGAGGGGTCCCCAGGTGCCCATCTAGAAGTTGGCATGGGCTGCCGGAGGACTGGCTGGCCGAGCAAGCCAATGAGTGAGTGGAGGGTGCATGGGTGGATGATGGGTGGACATGAAGCAGCAGGACCCATGTGGGAAAGGGGGACTGCTGGTTGGAGGGCATGTGGCTTCCTCCCCCTCCTCCCCCTCCATACACCCCCAGATTGCTGCACACCCGTGGCAAATGCACCCTTCTGCACCCCCCTACATATACCCCTGGGTGGCAGGCTGTTCACTCAGCCTTCTATCCTTCTGAGGATGGTAAAATGAGTACCCAGCTTGCTTGGGGGGGGGGGCGATGGGTAGCCTCCATAATGACTTGTAAACCACCTAGAGAGTGCTTTAAATGCTATGGAGTACCAGTGGTATATCAGCATCACACTTTGCATTTTGCTTCTGAATAAGAATATTCCACACCTGGGTCACCCCATCTGAGGAATCCCGGTGATTGGGCTTCTCAAGGTATCACTAATTTCAGGTGTGAAGTCTGTGAGGACTGAGTCAGATGGGCAGCTGAACTATGCAGAATATGTCCAGCCACATAGCCAAAGTTCAATGATGGCTCCATTAGATTGAGAAGAAATGAGAACCAAAGGGAAAGGAAAGAAGGGCAGGCCATACTCTCCTGAAATGACATCTTCAGAATCCATGCAGGTGTTCATTTGCACCGAGATGTAAACTCTGTCCTAGCAGTGAAATGAATAAAGTGATCAGATGGAGAAATTCCTCATGCTTTGGACCACTAGTGGCAAGGTCAAGTAACAGCCATCTTCTGGCAACCAACTGACCTTCTGACTGAGACTGCAAACCAGCCCAATCTTCCTCCATGACCTTTGTGGTCCAATGACAATGGGACAGTACTTTATTTTAGATCACTTGGAGATCAATTCCAGTGCAGTATACTGCACCAAAGGGAGCCTTTCCATGTGAGCTTCAACTAAGAAAAGATGGCAAAAGGTTATCACAAAGAACCCTCATTGGAGTGTGCAGGAGATGTAGACTTCTTTGAGAAACATTGTTGATGCTCCCCCTGTAATTCTGTGTCACCTTTTTAATGCCAGTATTAACTTGAGGGATCAGAGTAGAGATGGGCACGACCTAGCGGTATTTTCGTTTTCGTTTTCGTTTTTTCATTTTCGTTACGTAACGAAACGAAAACGAAAAACAGTTCAAAAATGGACCAAAAACGGAAACGAAACGACTAATTTTGAGCCAATTTTCGTTTTTCGTTACTGGAAAAACACATAATGGAGCTAAATGGGGAGAAACGAAAAATTTTTCGTTTTTGTTTTCGTTTTTTCGTTTTCGTTACGTAACGAAACGAAAATGAAAAATTTTGAAATTAGCTCACGAAAACGGAAACGAAACGAAATGGACCCTAGCCAAAAACGAAAACGAAAATGAAAATTTTTTTCTGAGTCGTGCCCATCTCTAGATCAGAGGTGGGCGGCACTCTATGGCTCTTTGCTGCATCCCATGGTCACAAATAGCCCTGATTCATCCATGTTTACATAATTCCTGAAGACACATCTTCCTCATTAAGTGTGTTGTACTCAATAGGAGATAAACACAGCAGCCCGGTTTGCATAGTGAGGAATTAACACGTTATCTGTAACAGCTTAATTACTAGGATAATGAAGGTGCTTACATTTTCTTGCTGAAAGTAACATAAAGACCATTAACATTATTACATTCTTCAGAGTCATGACTAATGACGAACATTTACTGTTACTGTCACTTGTTTCGGAGGATGAATGCTCTGGGAGGCATTATAAGGGATTTCTTTTTAAATTAATCAATTTTTGAATAGTTTTAGAGGGATTTATTTTTAAAGTACTAAATATAATGAAAATTAATAAACAATTTAACTGAACTAACTTTCAAAAACTCTAATGAATAAGACTAGCAGTTGGCTAAAAAAAAAATGGGGACAAAAGCGAAAAAAATAGTGGAAACAATTTGTTTAAAAAGTCTTCTTCAAGTTATTACCCTCTGCAATAGGGCCAGGATAAAATCAGATTGTGAGAGAAATTATTATTTTCTCTGATTAACTCATTTTATTAGCAAAGTTGTTAGAGGGTGGTGGTGGACCAACTTCAGATGCTTCTGGATGAGACTGATGCTCTTGATCTGCTCCAGTCGGGGTTCAGGAGGCAACATGGTAGATAATCTGCATTGGTCACCCTGCAAGACAATTTGTTGAGGGAGGCTGACAGGGGCAAGTCATCCTTGTTGGTCCTCCATGACCTCTCAGTGGCCTTTGATGCTGTCAACCATGGTATCCTCCTGGGAAGGCTCTCTGAGTTGGGCGTTGGAGGCACTGCTTTGCAGTGTTGCCATTCCTTCTTGGAGGACCACCCCCAGAGAGTGCAGCTAGGGGAGCTGACTTCCACCCCTTGGTCCCTCCATTGTGGGATGCCACAGGGGTCAATCATCTCCCCTATGCTCTTTAATATCTATATGAGACTTCTGGGGGAGGTCATTAGGAGGTATGGAATTTCATGACACATCGGTACACTGATGACACACAGCTCTATATCTCCTCTTCCCCATCTGCAGTGGATGACGTTTCATCCCTAGATTGCTGCCTGGGCACTGTTCTGCAGTGGATGAAAGTTAATAGACTGAGGCTGTACCAGGGCAAGATGGAAGACCTCTGGGTGGGGGCACCTGGTGCTGGTGGATTGGGAAACTCCCTCAGTTTTATTTATTTATTTATTTATTTATTTGATTTATTTGATTTATAAACCGCAACCATCTAGCAAAAAAGTGACTCTGGGTGGTTTACATACATAATCAAAAATACAAACAACAGATTAAACAACTTAAAACAGTAAATAAAAAATAATCAATCAGACCAACATGAGGTAAATAATCATAATAATAATAAGAAGAACAAATAAGCAAATAAGCACAAATTCGATAAATCAAAATAATTTAACAATTCAAAATAAGAACAAATGGAAAAAACCCAATAGAATGAATAGTTTTGGGGGGGCATGATTCTCCCTGTGCAGGATGAGGTGCCCAGTCTTGACGTAACTTTGTACTGCTCATTACCATCTGTAGCGGATTGCACAAGTGTGCACCTTCCTGGACCCCGTCGCTCTCACTGCATTGGTCCATGCACTCGTAGTCTCAAGATTAGACTACTGTAATGCTCTCTATGTGGGGCTGCCTTGGAAGTTAATGTGGAGGCTCCAGCTGGTGCAGAATACCGCAGCCAGATTAGTTTTGGGTACCAAAAGATTCCACCATATCACCCCAATGCTGGCTGCACTACACTGGGTGCCAATCCATTAATAATAATAATAATAATAATAATTTATTGTCATTGTGTGTATATACACAGTATACACATACAACGAAATTCAGACACCCAGAGACCAGATTCAACACGCACACACACAAATCTCCAAACACTCTCACACACATTAAAAAAATAAAAATAAAAAACCCTTCAACACACACACATAAAATCCCTGAACATTCCCCCACCCACCAACCCCCCCCCCTAAAAACACAAACATCTACACAACAGGCTAGGTAATCCTGTCCAAGTGCTCACTACTGGTGGTTCTTGAGTTCATTATTAAGTGCAATTATAGCTCTGGGATAAAAACTGTTCAGAAGACGTGTGGTCCGAGTTTTAATTGTTCTATATCTTCTGCCAGAAGGCAACAGTTCAAAGAAATTGTGAGCAGGATGAGTAGAGTCCCTCAGAATGTTGTGTGACTTCCTCAAACAGCGAGATGTGAAGATGTCATCCAGGGTTGGTAGCTGGAGCCCAGTAATATTCTGGGCAATTTTAATTATTCTCTGTAGAGCTTTTTTGTCCGCTACAGAGCTGCTCCCATACCATGATAGCATACCATAAGTTAGGACACTCTCAATGGTGCTGTGATAGTAAGACAGAAGTAGATGCTGAGATAAGTTCATCTTCCTGAGCATTCTCAGGAAATACAGCCTCTTCTGTGCCTTCTTCACAACCATATTGGTGTTTACAGTCCATGAGAGGTCCTCTGAGATGTAAGTGCCCAGATATTTAAAGCTACCAACCCTCTCCACCTATAGTGACTAGAGATGGGCACGAAACAAATTTTTAATTCATTTTGTTATTCGTTAATCATTTTGTTAGCTAATGAAACAAATAACTAACCCATCAAAGAAAAATGTTTTCTTCATTTCGTTTTTTGGTC
Source organism: Phrynocephalus versicolor (assembly GCA_023846285.1). Classification (NCBI taxonomy): domain Eukaryota; kingdom Metazoa; phylum Chordata; class Lepidosauria; order Squamata; family Agamidae; genus Phrynocephalus; species Phrynocephalus versicolor. The sequence goes on from JAHTLZ010002602.1 coordinate 11,008, forward strand.
CTGGCACTTACACTGAGTCCCGAGGGGACTCCTCCCAGAGTTCCCCTTCTCTTCTGCTGGAACTCCTGGGTGCTGGGAAACAAGCACCTCTCAGCTGTGAAAAGAAAACAAAAGTCCCTGGCCTCAGGGACTTTAAAAAAAATTATAAATAGATAGATAGATAGATAGATAGATAGATAGATAGATAGATAGATAGATAGATAGATAGATAGATAGATAGATAGATAGATAGATAGATAAACAAGTGCCAACCCATCCTGGGAGCTGCATGGTCAGCATAAAAATAAAAATAATAAAATGAAATAAAAACAGTGCCAACCCGGCCCTGGGGGCTGTGTGATCGGTGCTGGAGAATGTAAAAAATAAAATAAAAATAAAAATGGCACCACCACGGCCCTGGGGAAGCAAGCACCTCTCAGCTGTGTGTGAGGGGGGAAAGCCCCGGCATTGGGGCTTTTAAAAAAAGTGCTTACCCAGCCCAGGGGCCGCATGGTCGACACTGGAAATTTTACAAAATTAAAATTAAAATTAAAAAATGGTGCCAGCCTTGTGCGGCAGTGGGCAGTCCCCAACTGTGGTGGCGGTCCCTGTCATCCTTGTCATCGTCAGTGATGGTTCCCCAGAGGCATCACAGTCTCCAGCCAGGTAAGCTGAACCAGTTTGTTTTGTTTTGGTTCATACAAATTTTTGTTTTAAAAATCCATATGAAATGAAACAAAACGAATTGAGGGCCCCCTGAAACAGAACAAACCGAGCCATCGGTTTTCTGTTTTATATTCAGCTTTAATAGTGACACTATATTTGTCGCCCCCACCTCACTGCAACTTTTCCACCCTACCCAGTTCACCCATGCCCTATAAGATTATGACCGTGCTGCTTATGACCATCTCCTTAGTCTTCTCTCCTCACTCTTGACTGTTTGGTATGGCAACATTATGCTCAGTGTGCTATTTTATGCAGAGTAAAGAATGTTGCTTTTGCTTCCTTACTGCTCCTTGGGGCTGAAAGGGCCTGGTTAGGGTGAAAGAAGTGATGCAGGGGGTGGGGGGGCAAGGCAGTATTTGTGGTTATTCAGAACTTGCTGGAGTATACCTCTCATAAGTCCTAGCCACAACCAATCTTGAAGGAGGGTGTGAATTGCTGCCCAAGAACTAAAGGGCCGCAGGTTTGCATTCATATGTTATGAAAAAGTTGGTGAGCATTTTATGGATGGAATAAAAATGTCTATTATTAGAAGTGAACAATATACTTTATTTTCTTCTATCCTTTCCTCATTTCCTGTGCTCACTGCTTACCATTAACTTCTGAATGTCCATTATGTGAGAACATTCAGAAGCCTCCCCTGTGCCTTCATCCTTTTATCCATCAAATAATAGTTCTGACTCTTTTGTCTGAATGACGCACTCCCGGAGGTGTAGCTAGGGTTTGGAGCACCCAGGGGCAAAGTCATTTTTTGTGCCCCCTCCTGCCCTCCCAATTGCATCTCACCCACTGAGTAAGAGGTGCCTGATCCTCAGGGAAGAGTGGAGAGGGGGAAAGGTCCCTCTTTCTCACACCCGCTTCAGGGGTCTTCCAGACAAAGTTCTCCTATGCAAACCATACAGCATTCAGATAGCGCCAAACAGGTAATTTGTTTTACAAGCATCACCTCCGTAGCACGCTTCTTCCTCTTCCTTTCCCCTGGTGAAGGCTTGGCGGTTGTTAGTCTAGGAAAAGCAGGAGAGAAAAGCAGGTGATGGGCCTTTTTTCCAAGCAGCACCTCCACCACACACGTCCCTCTCCTCCTTTCCCTGGGCTAATGATCGCCAAGCCTTAGTAGGGGTGGGGAGGAAGGAAGAGGGACAGCAATCAACAGAGGTGCTGCTTGGAAAACATAATTGCCTGCTTCCCTCTCCTCATTTCCCTGACTAAGGATAACCAAGCCTTAGTGGGGCAAAAGGAGGACTGCTGGTGGGAAGGCACATGGCTTCCTCCTCCTGCTCCCACTCCAGGTGCCCCCAGATTGCTGCACCTGGGGCAAATGCACTCTTCTGCCCCTCCCTAGTTACACCAGTGCCCACTCCTTCTGTGCTGCTGCTGAAATGACCAGCCTTAATCTTTTAAGTAACGTCATGACAATTGCACTCATAATTATCAATCCAAACAAGCAACTGGATTGATCATTAGAAGTAGAAGACATGCATCCTTAGGTCCCAGTATGGAAGATAATAAAATCGTTCTAAAGGAATTGTAGTAGAATGAGCATAGAGTGAAACTTAAATTTAGGGACTGCAAGATGCCATGCAGAAAGAAAAAAATGAACATGATTTATTTGATTTTTAGACAAAACAACAGAAAAACTCCCTTATGCCCCATATTCCCTTGGCCAGCAATGTGATGTTGTGATCCATCAAAGTTACCTACAGGTGTTCTGGGTTTTTTTGTTTTCTACATTTATTTTCCCCTGAAGAACATTTTCTAGTTCTGATTCTGTGTGGGAGATAGTCATTATAGTTACGGTTGGAAGATGGGGGAGCATATATAAAGTTTTATATCTACAAACAGTGTGTCCCCCTCCCTTGTTTCCTTCATAGATCTACACAATAATTTCATTTTGTTGCATTTGTGCAGGTAATATTTCCTTTAATTTTAGTGTGCTTTGCTTCTGAGAGTTGAAGCATATTATATTACTCATCTGTTTTTCCTGCTGTCCCTCTTTCCTAAACACACACACACACACACACACACACACACACACACACACACACACAGAGAGAGAGAGAGAGAGAGAGAGAGAGAGAGAGAGAGAGAGGAGAGAGAGAACGAGAGTGTGCATAAAACAATTTCTTTTTTTAAAAATTCAAATGTCTTCTCACAAGCCCACATTCTCTATATTGCCTTTAACAAACCTTTAATCCTCATTTTAAGGGAAAAGTGGTTGGATGGTGTCATTGATGCAACCAATATGGATTTAACCAAACTCTGGGAGGCAGTGGAAGACAGGAAGGCCTAGCGAGCTCTGGTCCATGGGGTCACAAAGAGTCGGACACGACTGAATGAGTGAACAACAACCATATATATTATAGATACCTCATTGTTAGAAGAGGGAATTCCTTAACAACTAATTTTGTTGACCTCACCTGATTTATGACTTCTTCTTGTTGTTGTTATGTGGTTACAATCATGACCGACTAGTCACAAGCTTTATTTTGTGACTAGTCATTCTCACCCAAGCACATATCTTCAGCTCCAGTTACAAGTTATACATGATATTTACTTTCAGGTACAACTATAGGATTGATTTTTTAATGTAGGACAATAGTTCCACACCTACTTTTTATCACTGTGATATTCAAAACTTCTGTACCAGTAGAACTGCTACCACCTGAGTTAAAGCTAGTCCCCAGTCTCATGGAAACAGGCACTTCCAACCCACAACAATGCTGGGCTTTCTTATAACCCCAGACTCTGTGTTACTTACTTGGTTGCTTGTCTAAGCATCTGGGAGTGGAGTTAGCAGGTATCACATTCTTTATCACTTAAGACCAACACAGGTCTATAAAATATATTTATTAAAATCCAAAATCTGGTTATACATAATTTCAAGAAGGCAATAGCTGCTGATAAAAAGGAACTCTAGCAATTTAAGAGCACTTAAGAGACTAGACTTACAAACAATGCCACTCAAAAATATAATCAACTTCCTACTCTAAGTAGTCCTATCTTACACCTGGTTCTTGGGACCTAAAGAAGAATAGCACAGGCACCCCATTGAGTATGTGCAATCAGATGGACAAAAATGAAAAAGAGCCCCATATAAAAAGACACCCTTCTTAGAGTCACTTACCACTTACCCCTCCCAGCTGTTAGTAGTTAGATGTCCTTGAAGCTATGATAACTTCCTTGGCCTTTGTAGATAAGCTAACACCCAAACTTTCCCAACTCCTAGGGAAAAATAATTCATGCAGCTATGGGGCAAACGGGAAGACCAAACTACACAATATACAGGGAGTGATTTTAAGACAGATTTTACTCTGAGCATTACACTTACCATCTGTTTTTTCCCCTCCTTTCATTTTCCTCCTGGTTTCATGTTCCTGGTATCATGAACACATTTGTGTTGCCATTGTAATTCTGCATATTGATTGTGTGAAGTAAGATCACAGAGTGTTATCTGATTCTTACCAAAATCAGAAGTTGATTTCCTTGGTTATCTCTTGAAGATGCTTCTATTTCTGTCTGTAGACTTTTCAGAGAGGATAGCCGTGTTAGTCTTTTCAAGAATTTCAGACAAAAATCAAAGAAAAACAAAACAAAAGACACAATCATGTGGCACCTTAAAGACTAACTTTCATACTTTAATGTAACATTTCGTGCACATGTGCATTTCTTCAGACATACAGCAGCAGAATGAGGTGTGAAATATAATATGAGATGGGATATACATTTTGTTCCCGATATTGGCTGTAAACAAGAACAACGAGTAGCTGTGTCGTATAAGTAGTGAAGATTCAGTGAAGACAAGAAGACAAGCAGAGGGACGGGTCCTCCCAAGGAATGTACCTCATGGGAATATATGGAACCTAAAGTTCCATTGCTACAAATTTTTATATGGGCCAAGTCCTGTGGGAAAGATCTCTGACTTTATCCCTCATCATTACCTAAACTACACAAGATACTTATTGACTGCCTAGAGAAGCTGTACAAGTAGAATGGCATCAGCTTCCCTAGACTTGTTGCCAAGAAGTGATTGATTATTTTAATATCATGTTTATATATATATTGCTGTCTTCATGTTTTCTTCACCTTTAAATTCTACTCTGACTTTAATTAAAGCAGCCAGTCAGGTTTCCCCAAGCTGCCAAAGCTATAGTAATAACTTTTATCAGTCCACAAGACAGATCAATAGCTCCTTGCTATGGCACTTTGGGGAATTAGTGCATTTGGATAAAAGTTGTTCAAAGTTTTATTGAATTTATGTCGTTCTAGTTATCAAATACAACTAATGTAAGTTAAGTTTGATAACTTCACAAGCACATTCACTCAGCTTGTTGGAGGCCTTCGGATATTGGACTTGTATTAGCAGAACAACATTCATTTTTAATTTTTGAAATGCGCTGAATAGAATGTTGATGCTTATGTCTCAAATCATCAGCTAAAATGCTCATACCCAAGAACTCATACACATATACAGCTCGGTACAGCCACAAGATTCATTCTTCTTTTAAATAATTGTTGCATGGGGATGTTTACAGTTTCAGAATCATAGAATTATGAAGGGACCTACAAGGCCATTGAGTCCAACCCCCTGTTCAAGGCAAGAATACAAATCATAAGATATTTTTCAGCTGGTTGTTTAAATTTGTCTTGAATGCCTCCAGTGTTGGACTACTCATCACTTCTTAGGGTAACTGTTTCCATTGTTGTTCCTCCTGCACTCTGGGTTGATTGAGAACAGATCCTGCCCCTTCTCTGTAGGACAGCCTTTCAAGTATTTGCAAGTAGTTTTAGATTCTGTAGAGGAATAGATTTATTTCTTATGCAGGAAGATGGGATGATTCACATGAAATTTAATGCATGAAATTCCTTGAGCCTTCTGATTGTTTAACAGGAGTGGAAATGTATACTCTAAATAAATACACCAAATACAGCTGTTACCTATGTTGGGCCATCCTTCTGTTTAATGGCTGTTTAGTTTCTCCAATGTAGAGGTCCGCACACTCCTCACTGCATTGGGCTGCATATACTATATTGCTCCGTTTCTTGTTTTGGTATCTGGTACTTTGTGTGGACAAGTCTCTGCCTTAGTGTGTTTGTGGGTTTGAAATAAACAGGGATGTGGTGTTTGCCAAAAATCCTTTTAAGCTTCTCAGACACTCCAGCCTGGTAAGGAATGACCACACTCTTCTGTTGTGTCTGGGTCTCAGGCTGATCCCTTGTTCTTCTGGGTCGGCACACTGCTTTGTTGAAGGCCCACTTTGGATATCCACAGGCCTTAAGTGCTGTCTTCAGGTGTCTGTCTTCCTTCTTCTTGGCTTCTGTGGAGGTGGGGATGCTCTCTGCTCTGTAATTTTGGGTCCTGATGACTCCTAAACTGTGTTGTAATGGATGGCGGGAGTCAAACAGTAAGTATTGATCTGTGTGGGTGGGTTTCCAGTAAACTTCTACTCCCGGGCCACGGTAGGGCCTGATGATGACTGCACTATCCAGAAAAGCCAACCTTTTGTCTAGGGTGTCCTCCCTAGTGAAGTTATTATTAGGGTCCTCCGCATTGATGTGGTCTGTAAAGGCCTGTCAGGAAGTACAATGAGACACTCATTAGGCCCATCAGGAAAAAAATAAATGGACTGGAGGACCAAACTGACAGCTGTAGGCCCTGTGTTCTTGAAGGCTTTCATGGCTGGGATCTGATAGCCATTGTTTTATGGGCTGTTTGGCCATGTTCTGGAAGTTTTTCTTCCTGATGTTTCACCAGTCTCTGTGGCCGGTATCTTCAGAGGGCAAGGAGTTCAGGGAACTAGGAGTTGTCTCTGTGCTCTGTGGTATACAATGAGTGAGATTGT
>JAHTLZ010002603.1:6969-20408 GCA_023846285.1 Phrynocephalus versicolor
GTTTCCTCCGCCACTCTTTCCACTTGGCTGCCAACTGTGTCTCACAAGGAAGGTTCAGCAGAAATTGTGACCGCACCCACCCAAATAAATGAAGTGTTTGCCTCGGAGAAGGACTGAGTTTGGAGGCAGCTTGGCAATTGGCACTGCTGCCGTTGAAAACAAAGTGTTTCCCTTGTGGAAGGTGTAGGTTTTGGGGTTCTGTTTCCTCCCACACTCTTTCCATTTGCTGCAACCCACTGTGGCTCACAAAGAAGGGCATTTTCCTGGCGTCCTCCTCAGGCCATTCAGCCACGCTGGGCAGCTGGAGCTTCCTGGCAATGATCCTCCCCTACGGAGGCCCTGTGGCCTCAGACTCAGGCTATGTGGCCTCCACCACTCTTTCCTCTGGGCTGCAAGACGCTGTGTCTCACACTGAAGGGGGTTCCTGAATTTGAACAGCGTTCGTACGTACAGCACCACCAAGACTTAGTAAAAAAGTGACATGTGGTGGTGCATCGCAGGCAGTGTGGTGCCAGACCAAACTCAAGGTGATTGGCCTCCTCCTCCAGTCTTTCCTCTGGGCTGCAAGATGCCATGTTTCACACAGAAGGGGGGTACTGATTTGAACAGCGTTCGTACTACGTACAGCACCACCCAAGAGTTTGTCCGAAAGTGCCATGTGGTGCATCGCAGGCAGTGTGGTGCCAGACCAGACTCAAGGTGATTGGCCTCCTCCGCAACTCTTTCCTCTGGGCTGCAAGACACTGTGACCCAAGGCCAGTGGCATTTAAATTCCTGTCATGCCATTCAGCTCCATCCTTTTTATACTGGAGCTGGCAATGAGCCTGCCGCACTCTGGCTCTGTGCTGTGGTGCTCTCATACTCTGCCTTGTGGCCTGGCCGGAGTGGCCGCCCTTACTCTGGCCTTATGGACGCGTCGACCATAGAGATAGTCCTCCTCCTTGTATAGCCTAGTGGGCTGGGCTGTGGGCTATAAAAGTTAAGTCAGAGCAACCCAGAGCCCTATCCCATTCCCATCCCTACCAAAACTATTCCTGGCTGTAGCTACTAGCTAGGTACGTACGTACAACGTAGCTTTAACCACCTCAGGCTCTAACTGTAGTCTAATGCATTGCTGAATGCTGACCAATCCATGACCAAAAGCAGGGTTGCATTGGCTTTGGCTGCATTGCTTGTCCTTTAAGTGTGTGTGACTTTGACTGTGAATGTGAAGTGAAGGCAGAAGGACCTTGGAGATGGGGGGGGGCAATTTGAGAGGAGTAGAGTAGTAGACCCCTCATCCAGATTTGGGGAATGGGGAGGAACGGAATGTCTTTCTCCTGCTGCCTCTGAGAGAGGTGGAGGGGAGATGAGATGGATTCAAAACCAAACAACAAAAAAGTACAACAAACAGGCACGTCAGCCAGACCAAGTAGGGTGGCTGCTGGCTGGTTCAGCATCAGCAGATTCAGCACAGCAGACCAAGAGGGAAAAAAAAGAAATGCAAATTTGTTTCTACCCCAATTTGTTTGCTTAGGATGCACTCTAGCCTTGTTGTGCAGCAGCAAGTCCATCACCCAGGCAACTGTATTTCGCCTGCTCGTTTGCGGGACCATCCCCCTGCCGTTGCCGCTGCCGCCGCCCACGCATGTACCCCCGCGCCCCCGCCGCCCGCGCTACGCCCGCAAGCCGCAAGTCTCGGTCGGACGTCAAGATGCGCAAAATCGCGGCAGAAACGAAAACGAAAAAACGAAAAACGAAACGACTAATTTTATCAATTTTTCGCGAAAAACGGAAACAAAACGAAACGGACCCTAGCCGAAAATGAAAACGAAAACGAATTTTTTTTTCTGAGTCGTGCCCATCTCTACTTACCAGTTTAATCTCCAGAACCCGCTGGATTGAGGCTCAGAGGAGTCAAATAATTTAAAAAAATGTTTAAAGTTCAAATGACTTTTTTCCCTTTCTTTCCTTTCTTTGCTTTCTTGCCTGGTGGTTTGCCGATGAACTTGCGTTTGGTCTTGCCCTTGGTAGAATTTGGGTATGCTAATGCTGTAACAGAGGATCCTTGCTTTCCCTGTGGTTGAGAAGGTTGCAGCGAGGGAAGAGATGAAAGGCTTGCAGTATCAAGGCACAGAGAGGAGGGAGGCCGTTCTCTTAGGGTGGAGGGGAGTGGAACCTCACTTGCCAGATGCTTAGAGTTTTGGCCTACACACAACAGTAGTTCCTCCAGAGAAAGTTTGTTGATTTTGTCAACATTAATAGGTGATAGGCCATGAAAGATTGTTTCTTCAACCACGGGTCTCCAAGGGTCATTCACTGCAGGCCTTAGAGGTTCATCCTTGCCTGTGAGTGGAAGAGACTTAAAAACTTCCAGATGGCCAGCTATTGAGGCAACAGATTGCTTCAAGACCCTTAGAATATCTCTAATTTCAAGGAGGAGGGGTTTTAGGTTAAAAGCATCGACACTCTCTGTCACAAAAGATGTATTAATATCTGCAAGCTTGCCTGGGCACCGACTATTGCTCCATACCAGTTGTGGCGAGCTAGCGACATCAGAGACGTACTCACCAGAGGAGACTACGGGGGGAGACACCAGGTTCCTCGTCACCTGTGGAGGGACCCAAGTGTGAGTCCACAAAGCTGAGTCCTGGGGATAGGCAGGATCCAGCACGCTGAACTTGCCAAAGTCCATATTCATAGTGCTGTTTAAAAGATTTCCTGTCGTCTGGAGGTCTTCTAACAGATGATTCCTCAGCATAGAGCTGTCAGGTAATTCAAGTGAGGAGGCAAGAGGGGCCTTGGTGTGGACTGAAAAGGACTTTCGGAGTGGCAGGAAGTCAGTCAGCTTGGCTTGTCTGAGGCTTTTAGTAACAGCTGGATAGAACCTAGTTGGAGTATGGATATTGAGATGAGAAGAATTGCCAGACCAAGATGAAGGTGCAGCCGAACAAGAGGAAACAGCATGATTAGAGTCCGGTGACTTTAAAACCTTCGGGCTGGTATGTGATTTTCCAGTCAAAACAGAAATAGGTGTAACTGATATGGGAGTCATGGCACGTATACTCCTGAGTACCAGAGGAGATAAAGTAAGGTCAAAAACTTCCATATCATACCACTGACTAAGAGGTAAGAAATAATCTGCTGAACTAGTTATCTGCTGGAAGGGAGGCGGTGAAGGCGAAGGAGGGGCCAAGGCCTCAGGCAAAACAGTAACCCAGTCGCTCTGGGTTAAGAAACTCCCGTAATAAGTAGTAAATAAAATCCAGCAGGAGCAAGACAAGCAACAATCTTCCAAGAGGAGAAAGAGAAGGTTGAGCCAAATGCTGACAAAAAAGCCGAGATAAGAGCATAAAACAGCACGACAGGCTCACGGAGGCTGTAAACTGCCGCCCACACTCCACCGGAAGCAGGAAGTCTTTCCCTCCGAAATAAAGATATCTCCCTTCTGTCTGTGAAGATTCTAAGTCATCCAAGTGAGTTTATCTGGAAATTGAGTCATGGCTACTGGACTTCTTTTTCTTGAGAGGTAGAAACGTTTTGCTGCTCATCCAAACAGCTTCATCAATCTGAATACAGCTAGTGCAAGTCCTACATCTTATAGTCAGCTTTGATCTCTTGTCACCCTGGTCTGAAATAAGACTCATAAGATGAACAATGGCCTGAATAGGCTTGCTAGATAGACAATAGTATCCATAGCCTTAAGGTGAACAATGGCCTAAAGTGCTGAAACCTATAAAGTATGGGCCTTGGTGGTGAAATCTTTTTGATTTGTCTGGGTGTTGTTGAAAGCACTCCCTGATAAGTAGCAGATAGACTATGCCTGAGGCCACGACCTCTGTTGAGGGAGGGGGTTTCAATGCTCACATGAATGGCTTCCATGACTCCTCTCTCAAACCACCTATCTTCTCTGTCTAATATGTGTACATCCTCATCTTTGAATGAGTGTCCTTTGTCCTTCAAGTGGAGGTGTACTTCTGATTCTGGTCCTGAGCTGTTACCCCTCCTATGTTGGGCCATCCTTCTGTTTAATGGATGTTTAGTTTCTCCAATGTAGAGAAACTAAACATCCATTGCTCACTGCATTGGAACGCGTATACTATATTGCATGTACTATATTTAGTTATAATTAACTGACCTTATTTAGTCAAGATGGAGAGTCGGGGGCAGATGTAGTTACTTGTATCATCTGCGGCATGTTTGTTTTTTTTGCCAAAACAACTGCCAGCTCACACATGCTCAAAGTGCAAGCTAGTAGCCCTCTTGGAGGACAAGTTCAGGCAGCTGGAGGCCTGTGTTTCTAATCTTTGCAAGGTTAGGGAACAAGAGGTTTTTTTTACCGGAAGCAGATAAAAACTTTGCCAACACAGGGGACAGGCGTAATCTCAATCAGGACGAGGGCATTTCACAAATGCAGGAGACAGATACTTGGAAGAATGTCAAAGTCAGAAAGGGAAGAACTAGGAAACAGACAGGAAGTTTGCAGTTGCAAAATAGATTCCAACCTCTCTCCCTTATCAACCAGGAGAAGGAACTGCATCAAGAGCAGGCTCAAGACCTTGCACAAAGAAATCCAAATCCAACAGCACACCAGGGGGCATCTACCAAGCCTCGGAGGAGGTGGGTGGTGGTGGTTGGGGATTCCTTGCTTAGAGGAACAGAAGTGGTCATCTGCAAGCCTGACAAAATTAACAGGGAGGTCTGCTGTCTCCATTTAGCCAAGATTCAGGATGTAATGGAGAGACTGACAAGACTCATCAAGCCCTCTGATTCTAACTCCTTTCTCTTGGTCCATGTAGGAACTAATGATACTTCCAAACGCAGCTTTCAGGATATCACAAAAGCATACGAAGGACCTGGGTGGACAGGTGGTAATCTCATCTCTCCTCCCTGTAGAAGGATGTGGCCCACGAAGGAAAAATAAAATAGTGGAGGTGGACAATTGGCTTTGGAGATGGTGCCGGAAGAAACGATTCGGATTCTTGGACCATGGTTTGCTTTTTCATTCAGATGGGATATTTGGGCCTGGATGGGGTGCACCTCACCACTGCTGGTAGGAATCTTTTTGCCAAGAGGATTGCAGATTTAATAAGAAGAGTTTAAACTGAGTTTGCAGGGGGAGGGAGAAAATTCTCTTAACGGTAGAGATCCAGAAGGGGTTCTGGAGATTAGCCCAAATGTTGAAATAGGAGCAGGACAAGGAGTAGTACAGATCATCAGTGCAAGGAAAAACAGGTTAAGCAAAGGACATGTAATAAGCACACATCCTCAAATGTCTCTACACCAATGCACAGAGCATGGGGAACAAACAAGAGGAGCTGGAACTTCTAATGCAGCAAAATAAATATGGCATAATTGGCATCACTGAAACATGGTAGGATGAGACATATGATTGGAATGTAGTCATTGGAAGGTATAACCTGTTTCAAAGGAACAGGCCGAGTAAGAAAGGAGGAGGTGTAGCTCTATATATTAAGGACATTTATACTGCTGGGGAAATACAAGATAAACAGCAGAGGAACCATGTTGAGTGTATTTAGGTGAAAATCAGGGGTGAAAAAACTAGAAGCGATGTCACTGTGGGGGTATATTATAGACCCCCAAGCCAGCCAGAAGAGTGGGATGATGCCTTCAGTGAGCAGATGGCCACACAGTCAAAAGGGAGAGATGTAGTAGTAATGGGAGATTTTAACTATCTTGATATATGCTGGCAGTCCAACTCAACTAAGAATGCAAGGTCTAACAAATTCCTTATTACCCTTGCAGATAATTTCATGGTCCAGAAGGTAGAGGAGGCAACAAGAGGCAAAACCATTTTAGATCTGGTCTTAACCAATAAGGAGGTCCTTGTAAATGGGGTCGAAATGGTGGGATCATTAGGTAAAAGTGACAATGCCCTCTTGGAATTTGTTATGCAGTTGGAAGGTGAAGCTAAGCATAGTCAGACCGCAATGGTTTACTAAAGAACTTTCAACTCAGCTAACTATAAAGAAAAACAAGTACAAGGAATGGAAAAATGGGAAATGCACCAAAGAGGAATATAAGCAAACAGCTAATATATGCAGGGCAATGGTAAAAAAAGCTAAAGTGCAAAATGAATTTAGACTTGCCAGAGAGATTAAAGATAGTAAAAAGGGTTTCTTTAGTTATGTTCGCAGCAAAAGGAAAAATAAGGAAATGATAGGCTCTCTGCGTGGTGACGCTTAGAGGGACCGCCGACCTCCATTCCCACCGGGGTGGAGGAATGAGGAGGACGATGGCGAAGGCGGTGGTCCAGCAATTTATGGTCCAACTCTGAAATAAGGGCACTGGCCAAAACCGATTGAGAAACAGCAGCCACATTGGTAGGGGAAGTTAGTAATTCGAGGGCTTTCAGCTGGAGCGGTCCCAGACGCCGGGGAGTACCGGAGGCATCAGTGGGAGGCACCGCAGAAGACCCTGGCGTGGTATGCACAACTGTCTCTGTAAGGAGGCGGCGAATGCATTCCTCTGGACTGCCTTGGAGCAAAAGGGAATCACATTGTAGCAGGGCAGTAGAGACATCTGAATAAATACGAGCTGTATTAGGGGAAAATTCCGAATTAGGGGAGAGGGACGGGGGTTCGAGATGGGAAGAGGAAGATGGAGTGGGGTCAGGAAGAGACAGGGTAGGCATTCCCCCAGAAGCAAACGCTTGAGAGGGAGAAGGAGTAAGTAGGGACAGAGTTTGGGAAAGTTGGGGAGGGGGAGAAGAAGGGGTCACAGTGACGGCAGGGGCAGTAGGAGGAGGGGGAAGGGAAGGTGGGGATTGGGACGGGGCGGGAGGAATGGTAGAGGGCTGATGAGACAGGGAGGCAGCTGGAGGAGGGTGAGGAGATAACGGAGACGGGAGGGTGGAGGGAAGAGTACCACTGTCCTCCAAAGCAGGTGCACCAGAGGCACCTGGTTGCGGAGGAGGGGGAGCATATGGTGGGGGACGGTTAGAAAGAGGCCGTGGCAAGTCGACCAAAGGACGACTATTGGAATGGGAGGGAAAATCTAGAAGCAAATCTGGTTCTTCCGCGGATGGCAAAGTAACCTGGGGATATAATTCTGTGGGAATTTTGGAAAGCTTAGATTTCAAATCAGCCAGGGACTTTTCAGCTTTTTCTTTGGAATCTTTTAAAGACCGAATGTGGGACTCCCTACGCCGTTTCTCCATTTCGGACCACCAAGACAGGAAAGCTGACCAATGACCAGATGGCAAAGAAGAGTCATGTTTGGTCAGGCATTCCTGCAAGTATTGAATTTTGTCTTTATCAAAAGAACCCTTAAGAGGAAATTGTAATTTTGGGTTTTCAGCTGTAAACTGGTGCCAATCAGATAAAAGATTACAACTTTGAGGGCCATACCGAACACAAACGGACCATGCCGAGGTTCCCTTTTCTGGCAATTTAGAGGGAGCCGACGGAGCGTTACCCATTGAAAGCCAAAGATACGTTCTGAAAAGAGACAAGAGGGGAACACAAAAATCATAAATTCATGTTCTATTTTTCCAACACGAGAACTGAAATATGAGGACAAGACCCGCACAAAAATGGTGACGAAGTTCCAGAATACACATGGAAATCAACTGGGACTGAGAAATGAATCTTCACCTCGTCAGCATGAGGAGAATAAGCCACAGTGGCAGGGCTGTAAAGAAGCAGAGAGGCTGCTACCGCATTGAAATGACAAGAAAAAGAAGATGAAGCTTGTGACTGTAATATAGCAGATTCAGGACAAGAAGCAGAAGTAGAAGGCAAGGATTTAGAAAAGGCAGGCTCAGGAGAAGGCACATATGGACGCCTGCAGGCATGTAATTTCTTTAAAAATCCACCTTTGGGAACTTCAGATGGAACAGACAGAGATTCAGAGACCTGGGATACAGAGGCCGTTTTTACTTTAGGGGTGCGTTTCCCTCTGTGAGGGCATAAGACAATGTCTGCCCTCGGTGTATTTTTTACTTCTAGGGGTGCGTTTCCTTCTAGGAGGGCGCAAAGCAGTGTCTTCTTTAGGTGTAATTTTACTCCTAGGGGTGCGCCTCCTAGCAGAACCTTCAACGGCCAGAGGAGCTGTTGTAGAAATCACAGAAGTCGAGATTTGCACAGGTGGCCGACTTAAAGAAATATTAGACACAGGAGCAGTTAGTAAGGCAGTCAGCCATGGACGAGAACGAGCCATACTGAAAAATACTTAACTGAAACAGGCTGGAAAGACCCTCTATGATGGAGAGCTGTCACTAAAAGAAGGCACAGAAGAGGAAAGAAGGACCTTCAGTTAGTAAGCTACAGAGGACAGACTAGATTCGCCTAACTTGGACAGGAGAGAGGTGGGTAGAAAAATGTAATCTGCAGTTCTTGGGCCAAACTGCAAACAGAGAAAGCCCAGAACAGGTCATGAAAAATCTAGGTCTAGGATCTCTCTGCTCTCAATCCAGACCTCCACAAATAGTCAGGGAATGATCGTCCACATACATTCCAGCAAAGGAACTGATAGGGGCAAAGGAGAACCCTAACTTCAAACATAGAGACAAAATGGCCACTGCCGACACAGTGCCGACAAAATGGCGGCCACAACCTGCAAGGCAACCATTTCGCAAGCACTAAGACAGTCAACACCCTAACAACTTACCCATTCTTCACAGCAAAAATACCCCAGCACAAACCTTCTTCACATACCCAACACTCCAAAACTTCTGTGCATGTTATAGGCAGATAGCCCATGAACCTTACACGTATTAGTAAAAGGTCACAGCCTATGTCCTTCACCTAACACATACTTTTCAGAAAAACCGTCGAAGCAAAACTGGCCATAGTTCTCCTCTATAGGATGCCAAACTTCTAATCTAAAATGGCACTCCGACCCCACAGGAATATTATGCTGGGTCAGCATGCCACTTCAGACTCCAAGTCAGCCAAAAATATGTAACATTCAGCCGGTGTCAAAACGAAATGGTCCTGCAAGATGACTAAAAGGTTACTCTAGCTGTCCAGAAGGCGAACAAATGCAGGTGCAAAAGAGAAGGCACTTGATCACCATCCAGACAGCACGGGAACCCCAAGAAAAATACCACCGGCAAGGGCTCCTATGGCAAATTCTCAAGCCTGTCCTATCACAAGTTAGTGCAGAAGTGACATATAGCAGGCAGTAGAGACAGAACAGAAAGACAAATTTCTGTTATAGAAAGACAAAAGAAAGACACAAGGGTAGGAATAGAGAGGCAAACTAATCTGACACAACAATCGTTAGTGGATAGAGCAATCATTGTGGTAGATGACAATATCAGGCCTCTCAGCTACCGACACTCCACGCTGACGGAAAACAGTCTGATAGATGTGGTGCCGGCTACAGGAGCCTGGCTTGCATTTATAGAACAGGATAAGACCTAAACCCAATCCAAAAGGAACCCACACGAAATACCAAGCCAGAGAAATAGATGAAGAAGAATCAGGAAGAGAAAGAAGGTCACTAGTAGGAGAACAGGCACGCGCAATGTGATGGTGAGGTGGACAAGACACAGCGCAGAAATGGCAGGACTCACAAGCCTGGTCAGGAGGGCAGAAAGTACCTGGCTTGCATTGACAATAGGTGTCATTTGTAGATGTGCAAGGCAGAACCTGAACTTGATCCAACTCTCGGCAAACAGAGCAAGAGAAACACTGAGGTACAGTATTATAATGTCTAGAAAAAGTGTGGGACTCACAGGGCGCACAAACTGTGTCCACCCAGGCAGAACAATATTGAGACAGATAAAAGCCGGGCGGGCACTTTTCACAGCAAAATGTGTCTTGGTCCCCATGGAGATAATACTCATCCAGGGGGCCGCAAGTGACCCAATCTGTAGGGGCACGAGCGAAGAAAGGGGAAGGCCATGAGAAGATTAGCAAAAACAGGAAAGAGCCCCACCCAAAGTTCATTGTACAAGACTATACAGAGAGGAGGTAGATATCCAAAGAGAATAGAAATAAAGAAAATGTCAGAGAAATGGGAAGAAACTTGACTCAATACTTGATCAGTGCAACAGCTGGGGCGCCTTCCAGCAGCAGCAAAAACCAAGCAGAGGCAAGTTCAAGAAAATAATTAGAGAAAGAAAGACTGGAAGGATAGAGAAAATAAAGATGAGAGAGAGAAAGAGAGACCACACTTAGCTGATGATGTATCTGCTTCAGGAGAAGTGGTCTAGGGCTTGCAGCAATGCATACAGCAGACTTAAAATCCTAAAATGAACGATATTATGAGTGCAAATGACATAGGAATCTGAAGCAAAATGACTATCAGTCTGAGTGGACACATCAACATATCGTGGCCGACGCTTTGGTTGAACTGCGGCCAGAGACAGACCAGGAGACTCTGGTCTGGGTCTGCGTTGACCCACTTGTGAAAACACAGGACCCCCCTCATCCACAGGCTCTGAGGTAGATACCGGAGCTCGAGGAGGAGAGAGATCCAAGGGCCCTTCTACATTTTCTTGAGCAGCAGGAAGGGAAAGGGATTCCGGGCCGGTGAAAAATGGCTCAGAGGGTTCCTCCAGGTCAAGAACTGGAGGAGAAGGAGTTTGGATAGCTTGATCCAAACGTCCCACGGCTTCGTCGATCTGTTGATCAAGATTCTCAACAGCATCGAGGAAATCACAAAACACATTATGGTCAGACATGATGAATGTCAGTTATCGTCAAAAAGGGACGGAAGATCCTCTAAAATGGTGAGGAGGTCTGAATCTGTCAAAATTGGGAAAGCCGAAAACCACTGACTGGGCAAATGAGAGGCCGGATCTGGGGACAAACTAGGGAGTTCAGGAGAGCCAAACCAATGCGAAGGGAAAATGTCAGACGGGGATGAACCCCTGTGATCAGCCCGAAATGACGGGGCGTCGCAACCTACTAGGGCGGGTGTACTATGATCTGAAAGAGAAGGGGACCAAGCAGATGGAAAGGCTGAGGCAAATGGGTATTCAAACCACCTGGGTCCGTCGAAGTCCGAAGAAGAACAGGGACTTGAAGGAACGGAGTCAAACTCTTGACACGACAACCAGTCGTCAATCAGAGCTAGTTCTGCATCAAGAGCAGAAAAATCATCCCACTGGGGAAAGAAAGGAGAGGAAGAGTCAGTGACTTCGGACACTTCAATAGGACTGGGCACAGGGACTGGGTCTAAAAATTCGTCCAGTTCATCCAACAAAGATGGGGAAAGCGGCTGTACAAAATTTGGCAAGGGCAAGGGTACCTCAGAAATAATGGGTAATGGAAGAGTCAAATTGCCCTGCTGCGAATCATTTGGAACTGGAGGCATAACTTTAAGAAATAAAACATAGATAAGACAAGAAACAGAATGGGGGGAGCAAGCAACGATATAAATTTATAAACCCACAATGGGGGTTCTAAAATTCTCCGTGTAGATGGGCCAACTTGAGGAAAATGTGGCACAACTAGAAAATAAGAATTGCACTAATCTATGCACTCATTAAAGGTACCGGCGGACAACAGCGCACCTGGCAGATGCCCCGCTCCCCAGTCCTGTTTCCCCGGCCCTTGGGAGGGTGATCAGTCCTCCCGGAGCAAATCCTCCTGATTTGCCCTGGCCACCTCACTCTTGTGACCTATACCATTCCCCACTCATCACATCTCAGCAGAAGTTGGACCAGCCAGACCTCAAGCAATAGGAAACAGAAGTTGTGCCATACTTATCAAAAAAGAGCCTCTCAAAACGACGGAGAAAAAGAAAAATCGAAAAATAGGGGCAAAGCCTCAAGAGAACTTCAAAGAAAAAAAAGGACCGGGTAGAAAATTGGAAGGACGGAGCAGCTGCCGCGCCCAAAGGGCGAGCAGGAGACCGTGCTCCAACTCCCGTCGGCCACAATGCACCAATGTGAGATGGTGGTTTAGTGGTCTCAGAGGAATTCTAAGTCCGTGCTGTCAAAATCAGACTAAGTCTCAAAATCTGACTAAGTCTGTGAGCTCAAAAATATACTAAGTCAGAAAAAGGAGAAGTTCTCAAAATTGAGGCAAAGACACAAAAACTAAGTTCTCAGCGCTGTTTTATTGAGCAAAAGCAGAGTACAGAAATAGAAAAATATCTCTATGCATAGAGGGTCATTTCTCGTCAACTGAGAAAAGACCCTTACTGCAGCAAAAACCAGGTTTTTTATACAATCCCAACTTCGAGGTCACACCCAGATCCTGACCACCATGCCTGCTGACCACCCCTAGCCACTGCCCAAAATCGCCTCCCCCACTCCAGCATATTAAGATATAAAAGTGTCTGTTACTTCCACATTTTCGTTCAGTTGACTTGTGCTATTTTTGTAAGATGCTCTTTCCGGGGTGATCTCCGTCGCTAGGCGTTGTCAGGCACCTGGCCTAGCCTGACAGGAAGCCACTGCGGTTTAGCTGAGTCTCTGTGCACCTTAATATCACAGCTCTAACTGCTTCATATATTGAATACATATTGCTATCAGAACTATACTATTTATTGCTTATAATTCCTATTGATCAGCAGCAGCTAACACTACATCATAGTAAAAAGAATGAATTGCACAGATATAGGATGGGGTATGCATGGGTGGAGAATAGTACCTGTGAAAGGGATTTAGGATTCTTGGTGGACCACAAATTGAACATGAGTCAGCAGTGTGATGCGGCGGCCAGGAAAGCCAATGCGATTCTTGATTGCATCAACAAAATCATAGTGTCTAGATCAAGGGAAGTGATAGTACCACTCTGTTCTGCTCTGGTCAAACCCCACCTGGAGTACTGTGTCCAGTTCTGTGTGCCTCAATTTAAAAAGGATGTTGACAACCTTGAGCGGGTGCAGAGGAGGGCGACCAGGATGGTTGAGGGTCTGGAGGAAATGTCTTATGAGGAATGGGTTAGAGAACTGGGAATGTTTAGCCTTTCAAAAAGAAGGCTGAGGGGGGATTTGATAGTTATGTTTAAATATTTGAAAGGATGTCATACTGAAGAGGGAACAGGTTTTTTTTTCCATGGCTTCAGAGACTAGGACTCGGGGCAATGGTTTCAAACTACAGGAAAAGAAATTCCATTTGAACATTAGGAAGAACTTCATGACAGTTAAGCAGAGGCTGAATGGCCATCTGTCAGAAATATTGTGATGGTGTTCCTGCATGGCAGTGGGTTGGACTAGATGGCCCTTGAGGTCTCTTCGAACTCTATGATTCTATGATTCTATGATTCTATGTGTTGTGTATTGATCTGTATTCCTATTATCTGTAATTGCTTGTTGAAGTATCTGCCTTCCTGTTCCAAAGGAAACAGGCCTATTGGTTGATTCAAGTTGCTGCATTTGGATCATCATTCCTATTGGTTCCCGCCAAAAGGGAGCCTTGTGATTGCTCGTAATTGTTCCCTCCAAAATGTACCTTTTCCTAGCCAGTCCTGGTGCCTATAAATGTTCCTCCCTCTCCCCAGTCCCCAGTCTTGTTCTCTCCCTGAATAAAGAGCTGT
>JAHTLZ010002604.1:0-12435 GCA_023846285.1 Phrynocephalus versicolor
ACCTTTCGCACCCGTGCCACAGGTTCGCCATCACTGTCCTAGAGTGACAATTCCACACGCGGAACTCCATAGCTTTAAGGTTGAGCTATCATAACTTTGGGTTCTCCAGATGTTTGGGGGCTGCAACTTCCAGAAAGCCTGGCCAGCACAAGCACAGTGGTGAAGGTTTCTGGGAGTTTTAATCCAAGAACACCTGGGAACCCAAGGTAGGGAAGTCCTTCTTTATGGAATGCCCTTTCCTGCTGGACACTGCTGGCTGTAAATGACCATAAATGCCTGTGGCTCATAGAGGTGAGGACTACCCAACCACAAGAAACCTGGCTGGCTGGCTGGCTGGAGAAGAAACTCCCTGAAGGGCCTTTCGACTTGCAATACCCGCCCCCCCCCCGTTTTGCTGTGGGATTCAGCCACCAGCGCAGCCCCCCCATCATCTAACCCCTGTTTGACATTTACCCCAAATTAAGATGCCATCTTTCTAACATGCTGAAGAGATGCGGGAATCTTGGCTACTGAAACTACAGCTACCAAAATACTACTGGCCATGGGGATAGCTGAGGTCATTGTCCACAAAACCAGAGGGGATATTTTCCCATTTTTGATCATTTTTAGTCCAAACCATTTTTTAAAAAAAATTCTGCCTTTTAGTTGAACAAAAGGATCACCAACAGTCAGGTATACTAATGCTGCCCTTTACTCCCAAAGAGTTCAGAATTGATGTCAGAGGATACAGTAGCTGGGTCCCGAATTTACTGATTGCACTGGGAAAACACTGTAATTCCCAAGTAAGATGCTACATTCCAGGTTCCTCCAGAAGCCTCCAAACTTGACACTCGTCATATAGCATCAAGACATATAACACAACAGAACCACCTCCAAAAATAGCAGCAGGACAAGTCCCCTCCCTGTCTTTCTGTCGGTCTCTCTCACACACAAACTCACACTGAACAAGCTCTCAGAGTGTTTTTTTTAAAATGCAGACTGAGCTGTTATTTTGAGGGGGTCTAATTCAGCCACCTATTTTTTTCTTGTTTGTCTCCAAAATGACCTCAAGACGCTTGATATACAGTGGTACCTTGTATAAAGGAATTAATTCGTTCCAAATGAAATTATGTTAAGCAAATTTTCCTTTATACAAATTCCCATAGGAATGCATTGAAAATGTAGTAATCCCATTTTTATGTTGTACAGATTTTCCCCCTAGGCGATTATGTTAAGCAAATTTCCCCTATCTCCGGAATTTTTTATGTTGTACAAATGTTATGTTATACAAGCTGTTTGTTATACAAGGGTCCACTGTATATTCAATATATCCTGCTTATTTTCATATACCAGTTTCAAAGGGAGGAAAAAAGCCCCATGCTTTTACACTAATAACCCTGTGATTCCCCTACCTCCTTCTCTATCTCTAATAATGGCTCAGAGTTAAAAGCAGAGCAAGAATTGCAGCCTGAAATTTTGCCAGGATGATTCTCACAATCCTAGGAGAATGGTGGCATGCACATTAGATCAAATTAAATTGTAGATGAGTCTGCCCTCTCCTTCCTCTCTCCTCAAGTTCTCTCTTATAAACTTGCATTCCAGGAAAAAAGTCAACTGACTCCATGGTTAATCAGTGGAAGCCACTTTAATGGGTGAGGCTAAATTATTTATTTATTATTTACCTAAATTATTCATCCACCAACATTTTAAAATATCAGAGGGGAGCGGATTTACCCTCAAAACAAACCCTGACACCTATCTCATCAGCACGAACAATGAGCCTGGAATTACACCCTTTAAAAAGTGGAAATCTGAATTTCTCCTCCTTGGAATGCCAGGTTTTCAGTCTCTGGAAATCCTTGATTAGAAAACAGGAAGTGGGTGGGGCATGTTTGACACACCCGCTCTTGCTGGACTACAACTCCCATGAATCCCTGCCATTGGCAAAGCCCATGAGGCGCCATGGCGAGAGTGGCAGTTTTCATGACTTTTGAAAGTTCGCACCTTTCCCATCCTTCATGTGAAATTGGCGCTTGGATCACAAAGCTGTTATCAGTGGCACTGGGTTGAAATGGGACCCAGATGTTTATATAACACACTTC
The DNA here is from genome assembly GCA_023846285.1 of Phrynocephalus versicolor. Lineage (NCBI taxonomy): Eukaryota > Metazoa > Chordata > Lepidosauria > Squamata > Agamidae > Phrynocephalus > Phrynocephalus versicolor. Next base: position 2,082 of record JAHTLZ010002604.1, read on the forward strand.
CTGTTATTGCTCTCAAAACACTTTTCAACCCGTGTTTATCTTGATTCTTACTGGATCAGCTTGTGGAAGTTCTGGGTAGAGGCAAGAGGGTGTATTCCCCCCCCCCCCCTTAGAAATCAATTATTGCCAGCGGACTCTGTCCTGGGCGCCTTCCTTGCATGTAACCAAGGAGATACTTGGTGCCTTTGACTTGGAGAGAAAAGACTGTTGAGTCGCTCTGAGATGTCAAGTACCCAGAAGTGTTGTAAAAAGACATTGTGGAACTGGCGCATGTCAAAAAAGACATAGTGGAACTGGAAAAGGTGCAGATGAGAGCGACTAAAATGATTCCTGGGTGGGGTGGTTTGGGGTTTGCTCCGTTACGAGGAAAGGCTAAAACATTTGGGGCTCTTTAGTCAGGAAAAAAGGTGCCTGAGGGGGGATATGATTGAGATGTACAAAATTATGCAGGGCATGAGTAAAGTGGAGAGAGGGATGCTCTTCTCCCCCTCACAAAATACCAGAACTAGGGGACATCCACTCAAATTGAGGGTTGGAAGAGTGAAAACAGACAAAAGAAAATATTTTTTCACCCAGTGTGTTGTTAGTCTGTGGAACTCCCTACCACAGGAGGTGGTGATGGCATCTGGCCTGGATGCCTTCAAAAGGGGATTGGGACAGAATCCTGGAGGAAAAGTCCATCACGGGTTACAAACCATGATGGAGATGTGTCACCTCCAGGCTTAAAAACCAGGATACTTCAAGGGCCAGATGCAGGGGAGTGGTATCAATAGACAGATCTGTAGTCTCATGTACTCCCAGAGGCATTTGGTGGGGTCACTGTGAGATATAGGAAGCTGGACTAGATGGGCCTTTGGACTGATCCAGCATGGCTCTTCTTATGTTCTTATGTTCTTAATTGACTAGAACGACCGAGCAGCTTACAGAACAGTCAGTTCTACAGGGAAAGGAGACCCCCCCACACAAAAAAGATACTACAGTATTTGCACAAAGTGTACTGGCTGCCAGGTTTTCCTCTGCCATCATGGGTAACAGATGACTTGGGCAACATTTCAGAGATCAGGTCTGAGGAATATGGCTCTGGGACAATTTTCCAAGGCAGGATCTGATCCAAAGCACATCTGCAGAAAGATACATCCTTTCCTGCACTTACATTTTCTTCTCCATCACTATGATCACCCCCCCCCTTATGTATATCTCCAAGATCTGATCTACAATAGAGGCTGCTTACATTTCACAGATAATGCCACACATGCATTCCCTTATAATGACTTTTTGATGCTCAAGGGAGCACTCCTTCCAGATATGAGCTATCTATAGCATTTGTAAATACAGCAAATTGTAGTCAACTTTTCTGTTCTACTGCCAGCTAGTAAACCTCAGAAATGTAGCACCGATCCAGAGATTCTGATCAACAATTGACCCCCCCCCCAAAACTCTAGGTACTAGAACACGTTGACCTTCAACATCCTCAATCTACAATATACAGTCTTGTTATATTTTACTGGACTGTCCAGAGTTTCCAAGGCCGGCTGGCCTCCCGCCATGTTAGGCACATAACTAATTAAACAAGAAAGCCCATGCTTCATAGATGCTGTTATACTGCAATGAAAGTCCTGTTTAATAGAATGCAGATAATTTCCATATCAAAATAATAAAATAAATGGGGACAGGCTCTATCAACATTGGGAGAACAAATTAAATATAATGTTTTTCCACTGGGCATCTTCATGGCCAACATTAACAAAAATTCTTTGCTATTTATTTATTTATTTATTTATTTATTTATTTATTTATTTATTTATTTATTTATTTATTTATTTATTTATTTATTGGATTTATATACCATCCATCTGGTAGCAAGGTCACTCTGGACAGTCCACAATAGTGCAAACCACAATACAACAGGACAATAAGCGGTGAAACCAAACCAAAAGGACACTGTCACAAAACAAAACAGTATTTTTAGCTACAAGAATTTTATGGCACACGCCCCAGTCGTTTCAGTTTTATTTTGGCTGCACTCAGAAACCTTAGGGCAGGAGACGATATAACTTTAGTTTTTAGTAAAACTAAAAAACATTTATCAAGAGACAGGCCAATGAAGGAGACAGAAAAAGTTAAAGGAGAAAATAACAACGCCCAATATTTATTGCAGTGGCCATGGAGCACAGCTTCAGGCTATCCATTCCCTGAGAGTACCTGGTTTAATATTTTACACACCCGTGCAGGGCTCCAATTGTGCAATGGTGTTTTGATTAAGTGCCAATTGTATGTCCTCAGACACACATTCTCACACCTCATCTGATCTCTTTAGGGGTCCAAATACTGGACTGGAGCTCAACCCCCCCCCCCGCCCCAAAGTCTAGCCCCCAGTGAGCTGTGGAATTCACTGGAGGGGGAGCCAGACATAATAATTCATCTGGTTCAGTGGAGGATTAAAGGCAAGACAGAAAATGCAACGTAGCAAGTACTCCCGATGAGCCTCCTATTCAATAGTACATCAGGCATAGAGATGGGCAAGAATTGCTGGTTTGGTGGTTCCAGGCCCCGCCTCCTCCAGCAGGCACCCACTCGGAGGCAGTGCCCCCAGTGGATGCTTCCTCTGAGTGGGTGCCAGCTGGAGAAGACAGGGCAGGGTCGTGCCAAACACTATTTCAACCACTAAACGAATCAGCACGAACCACCAAACCAGTGGTTCGTGCCCATCTCGAAACAGGATCATCCATGGGGTGAGGAAGAGAGAAAGGACTCAAGAAGGGAGGGTTTTCAATGGTGGCTTTTGGCTGGAACTTACAATCCCTGTGGCTATGGCCCAGGAGCTGAGGTGGCCCAGAGGTCCTATGCTTCAGAGATCAAAGAAGACTCAAGTTTGTCACAACAGATTGACTGTTTGGCCAATTATCACGAAGTGTGCTGCTTCCCTGGGCCTCAATCCAGAAAATGCTTTTCAGCAACCCTTTTCGCTTTCTGCCCTTCAAGCTGTTGCATGGAGCTCTGGCACTCTTACAAATCGAATTCAAATAAAATGATATTATTTAGTCAGCACCACGAAGGCCCAGGGCCGCTCAGGTTGCATAGAGGAATACAGCACACTAAACAGATAGAAAAAAGTGACTCTGGGTGCAGAGAATCAACGTCTGCAGCTTCGTCCAAACTTTAGAGAGCTGTCCGAGGTGCTGAAGGCTACCTTCAAGTCAAGAGATGGCAATACTGGAGCAGAGAAACCCAGAGTTTTGCTTGGTACAAGACACTTTTGTATGGTCTTCTCAAGAGTGGGCAATATTTAGCAGGCACAGGGGGGCTGAGTAACATCTCTGGGATCTACCATGGGTTGATCACCCCTGAAAACAACGTGCTCAGAGCTGGCTTTGTAAAACACTAATTTGCACGCCCATCCTAATGAGAAGCAGGCATACTCTATTGTAAGCTCCTTTGGAAGGGCGACTTGATTCTTGTCTGTGCATCCTGCATAATCCTGCTTGTGGTGTATCGGAAGGCGCAAGTGTAATAGCGCAGGTCAAGTGATGGATTAGCATTCACAAGACCCGGTTTCTAACCCCGGGTGGCCCTGAAAACCTTCTATAGCACTGGCACTGGTAAAACTGTTCCGTGAACATCTCACACAGCTCAAAAACAGAACAAAGCACAAGCAAGCAAGCCAATCCAACTGTTTAAGAGTCACCATAACTCGGAAGCAACTTGATGGCCTGTGACAAAAACATGCTGCCCCATATGGAAATACAGACCTAAATTGATAAAACCGGTCATGTCAAATTCAGACGTCCAGGGAGAAACTCTATTTTATCAGGCGAGAAATGATCACTTGCATAGGAGGACAGAGCAAGTTTCTATGACTCCACAGACCTAGGTTTGAATCCTTGCTAGATGGACATTCCCTGGGAGTGGCCATGCAATAACCAACCACCTGAAATACCTCTGATTCCAATTAGGCTCATAAACACCTAGATGGGCCTGATAAGTCAGGCTCCACAGCAAGCCGGAAGTATTGAGACACACAGAGTACAGAATCATGTTAGATCTGTGGTACCAAACCCAAACTTCTGTGTTTATTTAGCAACACTGCATTTGGTTATGACGAGGGTTTCCTTATTTGCCTGCCACTTTCTCTGGCTCTGCAAGTCACAGCTGACTTACATTTTCACAGGTAGTGAAGTGGCTCTCATAATTATATCACAGGTTTATGCAAGATCTGAGGCTTTCTTTAGAAGCAGCTGTTTCCCTCAAAATTTCAAAAAATGTCTTTGTTTTTCCTTCCTTCCTTCCTTCCTTCCTTCCTTCCTTCCTTCCTTCCTTCCTTCCTTCCTTCTTAAAGAAAACCTCACCTAGTTCATATATATTGCATACAAATATATTTTCCCTAAAATGTCAACAAACAGGCAGGACTTGTCTGAACCAAAGCATACTTGGAAAAACTGCAACACTACTCACCATTTGTTTTGTTCTGGCCAGGACAGGGGTGTGATGTTGTGGCCTTAAACGTTAAACAAAAATATAACTTGATGCAAGCACCTGGGACTCCAGCAATAAAGCCAATGCCATATTGGAAACTTAATGGGCAGGACATGTTTTAAAATGTTATGTGGCTGTTTAACAAGGTCAAGACCACGATCTCAGCCTTGGGCAAAAAAAGAGGCAGGTAATCCAGGCAAAGGTGTTTTGAAAGCTTTTTCCACAATCGATCACTGAGCTGAACAGGTAAGTGGCTTTTAAATGGAAAAGCAGCTTGCATGCTCATCAGTATGATCAGCCACAGTTTGTTTTAATTTTTTAAACATCCCCAGTTGTCAGCATCCCTTCTCTAAACCAGAGAGATGAGCAGGTGAAGGCCTCCACCCACCCACCCCGGTAGAATTACACGGCCCGATTTGCAAACGACCCCAAACTTGTAAACCAAAAGACCAAAAACCCCTCCTTCAAAATGCAGTGACAGGTTCAATAAGGTTGGGGCTCCCAAGTATTGACAGCTCTTTTCTCCGAAGCCTTTAGAATAACCTTGTCAGCTTCAGAATGGGAGCCTGAATTTCTCTATATTCCTCCTCCCTCCTTCCTCTTATGTCATCATTCTGATGGTACCTGGAGGATGTGACTGTCTCCATGGTTACTGTTTTTATTGATACTCAATTATTCAATCTGGAACCTTTTTCTCTTGGAAATCTGCTTTTTTTTTTTTTTAAAAAAAGTCATCTATCTGGAAATCTCTCCATCCCTCTAGGGCAGGCATGTCCAAACTTCGGCCCTCCTGATGTTTTGGACCACCACTCCCAGAATTCCAAGCCTGTATTTCTAATGGCAAAGGACTGTGGGAGTTTTTGTCCAAAACATCTGGAAGGCCAAAGTTTCGACATGCCTGCTCTAGGGGCAGTTGGACCGGGGGGTGCCTCACCCCCCCTCCAAATTTCAAGTGTGTCTTGGACATACAGTGACTACTTCAGAGCCCTAGACTCCTCTTTGCCCCGATCTACCCCAAGCTGCATGTGGCAGGTGTCTCAGTGAAACCAAGGGAGCTCCTTACCCTGGGCCCTTAGCCCCGACGATGATGCTCACAGGCCAGTCCTTGGTTGAGTGGCTGAAGTCTGCTCAGGAGTTCTTAGGCTTCCCAATTTCCTTGGCCCAAGACATCCTGGCTGATGATCAGGGGTGAACATCTCACCCCTAAACTAAACGTTAGTGGCAGAGACAAATTCCAGTGCTGTTGTGGGGACTTCCACCCCATCAACTTTTGACCACATTTGGTAGCTCTGTGGTCAGAAGTAGAGCAACATAAAACAGCCAGCCACCAACGTCTTTGTGAAAACTTGCAGGCCTCCACCAGGAAAGGTGACGGGTTGTGGTCCAGTTTATCCCATGTGCCAGTGGTTGTCCTCCATGTCCCTTATTTTTTCCGCCCTCTCAGCACATCCATCCTCCTAGGGTGGGTCTCTGTCTTGCCAAGGGCAGTTTCCTGAAGTTACACTTATTTATCTTGTGTTCCCATGGCCTGTTCCTCAGAAGTAAGGCAGAAAAGGCAGCCAAGAGATGAGAAACCTTATGTCCTTCATTCATGGCATCTGCATCCCAAACCAAAATGGACACCGCTTGACCTCTGTGAAGACTGGCTACCTGGCTCCTAAAATGTCCACATCCTTTCTCAAAGGTGGATGAGAAGGAGCAGCCCGTGTCCAACCTGAAGGTGGGCTTTCACTCCTTTAACATCTGGCAACCAAGCACTCCTTCTAGACCAGTGGCCCCCAACTTTGGCTCACTAGATATTCTTGGACTATAACTCCCAGAAGTCTTCCCCACTTGTGGTGCTAGCCAGGATTTCTGGGAGTTGCAGTCCAAGAATATCTAGTGAGCCAAAGTTGGGGGCCAAAGCTCCTCCCTCCCATGCACACAGAATTCTGGGACTGGCAGTCCTTGAGAAAGCATGTCTTACAACAAAGCACACCACCGTCTTATCTTTCAGACGACATATCCTGATTTCATTGTAATGGTGGTCCATTCTTCCTCTTCTAGAGATGTTTCAATGAGATTGCAACTCAACTTTGCTACTTTAATGCTACTTCCCTTGCTGGTTACAACAGATCTTGACAACAGGTAAAGAGAGGCAGAGAAACAAGGACAACAAAATCTCGTCCTACCTTTTAGCCTTCAGGTTTCACTCATTTGGGGCTGCAGCTCCAATTCCAAGCCCTATGCATGGGTCCCATTTGCAAGGCTACTTATCTCTTACACCTTCAGGCTTTGTCCTCACATCACAGCTAGCAAAATAACAGGAGCATAGTTCTTCTCCTTGAGACTCCACCTTCTTTCTACATGAATGCTTGACAATATACAGGTCACCTTCCTCTGCTTCTCACAACGGTCCTACAAGGTAGGCCCGGCTGGATGAGACTGATTGACTCAGGGTCTCCAGTTGACTTCCATGGCTCAGCTGAGACTAGACTATGGCTTAAGTCCAGGAACAGGAAGCCAAACCTTTCAGCACACCAGCTCCTAACGCCTCTGATCATTACGATTACAGATGCTAGAGATCTATGGGATAACGTCTTCAACTCGCAAATGGATTTTCTTTACACCGCTTGAGTTCATCTTCTTTACACGCATGTTTCTTAATTCTTATGGCTCCATTCTATGAGATACCTGATTCCTCGGGTTGCTGGTACAGAAAGGGACTTACAATTCTCTGTCAGAACTATGGAAGAGAATTCAAAGGCCCTTGCCAAACGATAATCCCCAGGATGGTTAAGGATTCATTGTTGGATCCTTAACCACGAAGCCACAACAATGCCACCAAGCTACGACCGCTGGGGAGTGCCGATAAATCCCAAACTGCTGTTGGACTCCAACTAGTATGAGCAACTTATTCAAGAGTGGAAAGTCTGCTGGACAAGTTCTCTGTCTCCCTCAGGAGGAAGAGCTATCGGAATGACTTTCTAGGCTAGGTGATGACCCTTTGACCACTGGGATCCCCATCAAAGGCTTCATTCATTAGATTTGGCTAGGTAACATCTCGTGTATCTTCCCGGTGCTCCAAACAACACCTTGTTAGGCGACAAGTTTCAGTCATAAACTAAAACACTTTAGTCACTGACTGACATCACTGGAAACCAGCCAGGAGTCCCAAAGGGACTTCCTTGAGATCTTCAGATCAGAGAGAACCAATATGGGAAGCAATCTCTATTTCTGGACCAACTGCAGGTGAGCTGCAGAGAAGAAGACGGGTACAGAACATGCACCATTCCAGATGTAGTTAGAGGGTAGTTCCAACCCTCACTGGCCAGTGGTGGTGTTCACTGGGGCCATCTGGGATCCAGGCTTCATCAACATCTAGAGGTTTCTCATATTTTGAGTGGAGGGATGTCAAGACTCTTCTTGTATTAATTAAGGACACAAATCTTTTCCGTGCTCAAAGCTATTCCAGGAGGGAAGACTAGGTTTCCGTTCATCTTTCTAAATGATATCCTACCACAGACCACCAATCCATAACACTAAGACAGCAACATGAATGGGTATGTGTGTGTGTGTTGTGTGCCATGCAGTAAAATTCAGACCAAACACTGAAAGCTCGCTTTGTCCATGTAATATGGTATCCACAACTTGAGGGAGACCATCCTGATACAATCCAGATGTTGATGGAATACAACTGCCATCTGCCCATCATAGCCAATGATGATGGACAACATCTGGAGACCCTACCAGTTATCCACTCTTGGTCTTCTCTGGCCTGCCACTGTCTCTCCACGGTCTCAGGCCTTTCTCTTTAACATGTTACCTGATCTTTTTGATCGGAAATATTAGGAACTGATTTGTTGTAACAAAACAAAAAAGTCTTTTTGATATTTTTTCTCTTTGGACCTCAGATCCTCTTCTTAAAATTTGAGCTTTGGGAGGAAAGTAGATCCGAGGGAATAGAAATGATGGTCCAACCATTACCATCCATTCTTGGATGGATCTCAGGAGCAGATGTGGTTTCACTGCTAACACTCAATGTAGTAAACCTAAGGGTTTTTGTTTTAAAAATATGCAAACAATAGGGCTTCTCTTTCACACCCAGGCACATTTGAGCATCTTTCAATAACCTCTCTTAGGGTTGCTAAGTTGCTCAACAGACACCTCCTTTCTTTGTAACTGCAGTTTTTTTTTTCAAGTGGCCTATTTTTAATTTTTTTGGCAGGGGGATGGGCACAATATTTCAGACGCCACCAAAATAGCAGCAAAAGGGAACTGCTCAAAAAGTTACAACACCCCCCCCCAAGCCTGTTAGTTCCATGCAGGTGAGATTCTGGCACCAAGAGCAAAACACACCCACCACCCCATATGCATGAAAAACCAATCCATCAGTCACTTAAAAAAACAACAACCTGAAAGCAGTCCAGATCGGCAGTAGAGCTTTCCAGCTTACCACAGGGTCCAATCCGGTTCCTATTTGACATTGCCCTCCCCCCCCCAAAAAAAAACACCTGGCCCTAGCTTTTCTCAACTAACTGAGGAGGCAAATCCCAAAAGCTGCCAGACAGTAGTACCTTTTTACAACTCTCACAGTCAGGATCCCCCCCAAGTAAAGGCAAATGGTCCCTCCCCATTGAACCCCTTCCACCTCCCAACAGGCACCTTTGGCATCAACTGTACCCTTCCCTCGCAAGGGGCTTGGGGGGGGGGCTTTGGCTGAGATGGTTTCCTTTATTAGGGAGCAGATTTGGGCCCCTTTCTCTCGCACCCCGCGCTCCCCCCTTGCCTTCTCTTGCCTGCCACCAAAGGAGCCCAGGGGTGGGGTGCTGCCTGTGTTTTTTGGGGCGGGGGACACGGGCATTTTAGCAGAGGGAGCGCGAAGGAGCCAGGCGCGCTTGTGTGTGTGTGTGTGTGTGTGTGTGTGTGTGTGTGTGTGTGTGTGTGTGTGTGTGTGTGTGTGTGTGTGTGTTGCGCGACGGGAGTGGGGGGCGAGCGCGCAGAGCGCGTGTGGCACCACTGTCGTGCCCAAGCCGTCTCTCGGCCTTCTCTTGCACAACAATGCTCCCCCCCCCACCAACCCTCCTCCTCTTCCTCCTCCTCCTCCTCGCCACCATCTTTCTCGCGCCCGCCCGCCCGCCTCCCTGCCTTCCCCGCCCCCGTTGTGGCCACCCCGCGGGGGTGGGCCCGATCCAGAGGAAGATCGGAGGGAGCGTGCAGGATGCGCGCGGGTGGGGGGGGGGAGAAGAGCCCTGCCCCCTCACTCCATATCCTCCCCCCCATATATATGTGTGTGTGTGTGTGCGCACGTGTGCGTGCGTGTGTAGAACAGAGGGGAAGCGCGGATGGAGACGCACGGGGGCGGTTTTGGCGCACGCCCCCCTCCCCCTGGCAAAAGCCATGGCTCCATCGCGCCCGGCCCCGGACACACGCACACGCACACGCACACACACACACACACACACAGAGAGAGAGAGAGAGAGAAGGCTGGGGTCCCAACCTTTCTTAGTGGAGGAGGCAAAGGGGGGGGGGGAAAGAAGGGATGGGCCCCCGAGAGCGCCGTTTTCTGCGCGCATCGCGGAGACGAGAAGGCGGGATCGAGGCCTCTTGGGCGCCTTTCTCCCTACCACCATTCTCCCCCCCCAGGCCTTATTCACCCCCCCACACACGGGTGGGGGAGGTATTGAAAGGCTTCTCGTACTCACCCTGGCCGGCCAGTGCGGGTAACCTTTCATTTTGGCGAAGACGAGCTCTCCAGCTTTATATTCTCGGGGCCTCGGGCGCGCCATCGGGTCCTCCTGCCCTCCTCCTCCTCCTCCTCTTGCTCTTCCTCCCCTCCTCCTCCTCCTCCCCCTTGCCGGCTCCACCGAGTCCGAGGCGACCCGTCCCGCCCGGCCCCCCC
>JAHTLZ010002605.1:0-10251 GCA_023846285.1 Phrynocephalus versicolor
GAGGACTGGGCAGGAAACAGAATATATCTACACCCAATGTGGTACAGACTGCCATTCCTGAATTGGTCTATTTAGTCACACTAGGTGTTGTTTTTAGCATCTCTACTCCAGGCATGATACCATAGTCTTTCAAGACTGAAGGATGCCAATGAATGAATAATAATAATAATTAATAGCTCCATTCTCTGACTTGTATAGCTGGATCCAAGGTCAGCATATCTGATTACATGTTCTTTCATGTCTTGAATCCCTTAAGTTTAGGGCGCTTTTACATGACCTCTAAAATCCGCTGGCAACTTAAATTCAGACCAGAAATCTTGGGGGTTTGCTCCTCTTGCTCTGTTCCCACCCCTCCGCACATCATTGCTCCTGTCTGCGGTGAGGGGAGGGAGAAAAAAAGGGAGAAAAGAATGCAGGCTCACCTCCAATCTGCCATCGGGAGCTGCTCCGGGACGCATTCCAGTCTCTTTAAGGGGCGGGGGCAAAAAAACAAAAAGCAAACAAGGCGAGGAGAGCCCGGCACTCACTGCTTTGCAATTCACATCAGAAATTTGTCACCTTCGGAGACCAGGTACTTGGAAAATGTACTGGGACACGCTTAGGTGGGCGTGGTCGTACTTAATTTTTTTAAAAGTGTGCAGCTGGTGGGAAAACAATTTTAAGCTCCGCATCTGGGAGCCCTATGCCTCGGATTTTAGGGTTCGTGTAAAAGTGCCCTAAGTGACCCTGTGTTGAATCATTAGGGAGGAGGAGACATGGTCGCCATTATTAGAAGCCACCAGATCCATTACACAGAATTCACCTTCCTGTTCTCTGGAGCTCTGGCCCTCTGTGATCTTCGGTTTCCTCATTGCAAAAACTTCCATTTGGGATGCCAGGTGTTCCTGGCATCTTTCTCTTTTCCTAATAAAACAGAAGCAATATTTTAAAATTGGTACTAACCTTCCTTGGTTCTGTCTGAGAATTTAACAAGAAAAGCCACTGATGAGGAGAAGCACCTCCAGAGCCGGATACTGTCAGAGCAGGCCATCTCGGTCAGAAAGTGCTGTTTGCAGTCAGTGAATGGGGTAACCAAAGAGGCCAGAGAGCAGCAAGGGATTTTGGAGATGGGAGGTTAATGGGGACTGGGGGGGTGGATATAGCACTCTACAAAATGACATAAGGAAAAGGGACGGGTCCTTGCCGCAACAATTTACAGTCTTAATTAATGATGTATGAAGAAACAACCATGGGGAATGGGGGGGATAAATAAAGTTAAAATGTGTGCAAACACATAGTAGCTCAATTCCTGTCAGATATTTGCATGGGAACAAGAAATACCATGGAAGTTTCCAAAACCCGAACTGAGAAGATGCCAGCTGTGCGCCAAACACAAACCATCAGATATACAATCAGGCACACAACTGATATGCAAGTAGTACCTCAGCAACTGATGCTGGTAAATTCTCTGTTGTCACCCTCCCACAAACATCCACTATGTTTCCATCCATTCCTCACACTACATGGGCCCTTTGTTCCTGCAGATGAACAACTAAATGTTTGCATGGAAAAAAGTGGGTTCTGAGATGAAGTTTGGAAGAAGATGTAACAGCTTGATGCAAGACATCCATAGCACAAAGCCCGTTTCTTCAATAATTGCTTTCTGCAACAGATATCTTGATGAACAAGTTTCCCTTTTCCCTTTTAGTGCCTTCACTCCACCTTCATTTATCCCCATCGCACATAAGAAGCAGCATGGGAGAAGGATCAGCATCAGATAAGGCTGGGACAAGTAAAATATGGGGAAGACGTTTCCTCTCAGGGATCTTGTTAAAAGGCAACTCAATTGCAATTATTTTACTGCTACACACACACACACACACACACGCACACACACACACACAAAGCCAGAAGTGACTAGATGTTAATTAAAAAAAATTCTCTAGTAGAAGCTGGTGTTGGGGGTGAGGACACAGCACAGCATACTCCTAAAGCAAGGTCTTGCATCTTTAGAGGCTTCTAGGACCAGAGGTTCTCTTTCCTTACCCTCACCTTTTTGAAGCAAGGGCCCAGGTGTCCAGGATTCGTAGCCGGGGTGTGTGTGTTGGAGCAGTGCTCAAACATGCACATTTGCCACGATGGACTGCCCAAATAAATCGCACTTCACTTTCCCAGTGCCTAATTATTCCCTTGTTGTATCAGTGCTAGGCAGACAAGAGGGACAGGGCATTCATTGAACTTTTTGGCTCACTATCACTTATAGCCGATGTTCTATATTCAAGTCGGTCCTCTTGCTTAAAGGGCTGGATAAGATCATATGTTCAGGGGACAACATTAAGTCCTAGTAGCCAGTGGCGGGGGAAAGCTCCTATCTGTTACTTCCCCATCGACTCAATTGGCAACAACCCACTTCCAACACAATTCATCAAGCCAACAAGGCATACCCTTTGCACTAACGTACAAAAAGCCAATTCAGGTACAACTGAATCCCTGCAAAGCCCCACCTGCCTCTCTAAGGCCAAGTGCATGCATGGGGTTTTTTAAAAATTCCCCTCCAACATTTATTTATTTATTTATTTATTTATTTATTTATTTATTTATTTATTTATTTATTTATTGAACATGTGGCAAGCCTCTACTCTGGGCAGCTACACAGGAAATAATGCAAGGCTCCAAAACAATCACACACACACACACACACACACACACACACACACACACCTCAAGTGTCTAACAGGGAATCACAGAACTTTCAAGATGGCAAAGCTAAAGACAGATGATTCAACACTCTGCAGTAAACCAAAAACATATGACCATCACAAAATTACCAAATAATTATCATTAAAAAGGAGTAATGTTTTCAAAGGCCCAGGTGAAGAGCCAGGTTTTAATTTGCTTCCTGAAGCTCAGGTGGGAGGGGGACAAAAGGGCATTCTAAAGCAAGGTGGTCGCTACCAAGACGACCAGATTTCTGCTTGATGATTTTTCCTCCCTTGGTTCTCCTCCAAAGGTCCTCCTTTGGAATGGCCACCCATAGGAGGTCTGTGAAGATTCTCAGTCATTCAGGTGAGGTTGTCTGGAAACTGAGTCACGGCAAGTGGACTTCTTTTCTTGTGAGATCAAAATGCTTCACTACTCATCCAAGCAGCTCCGTCAGTCTTGGATGAGTAGTGAAACATTTTGATCTCACAGGAAAAGAAGTCCACTTGCCATGACTCAACTTCCAAATACCCACAGGAGGTTGATTCGAGAGAGTGGCACTCTGTTGAGCAGCAAGATCCTAAACCATAAAGAGCCTCATAAACAAACATTAGCATCTTAAATTTGACCCAGAAGCATACCAGCAGCCAGTGCAAATGGTCCAGGACAGGTAAGATATTAAATTTCAATGTATCCGTCACCAACCTGGCTTACGTGTTTTGCACTTACTGCAGCTTCTGAACCACCTTCAAGGGCAGCCCCGCATAGAGAGCATTGCAATAGTCCGTTCTCAAGTTTACCAATGCATGGACCAGTTTTGTTAGAGACTTCCTGCTGAGAAAGAGGTGGAGGGGTGCAATCTTCCTCTCATAGAAGAAGGCAGATTTGATCACAGCTGAGATCTGATTATTCATAAAGAAGGCCAAAATACACCTAAATTATGGACCTGATCCTTCAGGGGGAATGTGATCCCATTGAGATCAGACAGCAACAGCCCCCCACAACCAATCCGGTTGCCCTCCTAAGAGTAGGATCGCTGTCTTGTCAGGATTCATATTCAGCCTATTAGCCCTCATCCAGTCCATAACCACAGCTGGGCAGGGCTCCAGGATTGGCGCAGCTTCCCCTGCCAAGGAGGAAAAGGAGAGATAGAGTGGCATGTTATCAGTATATTGATGACAATGCACTCTAAATCTCCAGATGACCTCCCCCAGCAGCAATTAGGAGATGATCAGCCCCTCTGGGACTCCTCATGGGGTTGAAATAAACCCCCCAATCCTATCATCTGGCACTGGCCCTCAAGAAAGTGCTAGGCTCTGCCTCCAATCCCCAACCCTGACAACTAATCCAGGAGGATACTTTGGTTGACACAAGCTGCTTTTACACAACCCCTAAGATCCGCTGGCAACTTAAATTTGGACCAGAGATCTTGGGGGTTTGCTCCTCTTGCTGTGTTCCCACCCCTCCAAACTCCCTTGCTCCTGTCTGTGTGAGGGGAGGGAGAAAAAAAGGGAGAAAAGAATGCAGGCTCACCCCCGCTCTGCCATCAGGAGCTGCTCCAGGAAGCATTCCAGTCTCTTTAAGGGGCGGGGGCAAAAAAACAAAAACAAAAACAAGGCGAGGAGAGCACGGCACTTACTGCTTTGCAATTCGCATCAGAAATTTGTCACCTTCGGAGACCAGGTACTTGGAAAATGCAGTGGGACACGCTTAGGTGGGCGTGGTCATACTTATTTTTTTTAAAGTGCGCAGCTGGTGGGAAAACAATTTTAAGCTCCACATCTGGGAGCCCTATGCCTCGGATTTTAGGGGTCGTGTAAAAGTGCCCACAGTATCAGAAGCTTTTGATACATCCAGGGGTATTTATAGGGCAGCCCTTCATAACAGGCCATCTAGCATGGCAACCCAAACTGGCTCAGTCCCATGATGTGGCATGAATCCCAGTTGTCCTCTAAGAACTGGCAAGCCACCAAATACTCCCCCCTCGTTCTTACATTGTAGGATCATAGGTCACTCGTAAATGTCCAAAACGCTCTTTAGCCCCTATATCAAAAATCAAAACCAGAAGTGGCGATCTGGTCCATTCCAATTTTAATTCCCCTGCCCTCCAATTATGTCTAATTTCTAGAACCTCTGGACCTGGGGTGAATACTGGGGGTATGAATAGGAAGGCATGTTTGTGAAAATTCTCAGTCATCCAGGTGAGTTTATCTGGATGTTGAGTCATGACAACTGGACTTCTTGACAGATGGAAACGTATCGCTACTCATCCAAGCAGCTTCATCAGTCTGAGGAAAGTTACCAACGAGTTCTCCATTTTATAGTTCACCTTGATTTCACATTACCCTGGTCTGAATAGGCTCATAAGTTGGACAATGGCCTGAATGGGCTTGTTAGGTAGACAATGATCCATATATATTCGTAGGAATGGACTTGTTAGGTGGACAATGGCCTAGGGTGTGTGAAAGTCTCACCTATGCAACCTTTCCCAACACCCATTAAGTATGGGTCGTTAGCTATGGCCTTGCTGGTGGAGGTGTGAAGTGCTTCTGATTTGCCTGGGGATTGATGAAGTAGTAGACAGATAGTGTCTGAATCCTCCACCTCTGTTGAGAGACAGAGGTGTTAGTTCCCTTGGTGCTTAGTTTCACTGGAGAAACTAAGCAGCCATTAAACAGGAGGATGGCCCAACATAGGAGGGGCTACAGCTCAGGACCAGAATCAGCAGTACACCTCCATTTGAAGAACAAGGGGCACTCATTCGAAGATTAGGATGTACACATATTAGACAGAGAAGGTAGGTGGTTCAAGAGAGAGGTCTGAGAAGCTATTTATGTGTGTATTGAAAACTCTTCTCCAATAGAGGTGGAGGACTCAGACACAATCTGTCTGCTACTTATCAAGCTGTTGTTTCATCAATCTCCAGACAAATCAGAAGCACTTCATACCTCCACCAGCAAGGCCATCACTAATGACCCATACTTAATAGAATATGGGAAACGTTGCATAGGTGGGACTTTCACACACCCTAGGACATTGTTCACCAAATGAACCCATTCAGATCTTGGTCCACCTACGAACCTATTAGAGCCAATGTCCAACTTATGAGCCTATTTGTTATGTAGTGAAGATACAGACAGCACTCCGGGGAGGTGTGAGTTAATTGTGGCAGACCAGCTGCAGATGATTAACGACTACCTCCTGGGAGCGTCTGTATAAATACGCATGTATGTTTTCTTTGTGCTTTTGCTCGGTGTTATCTGTTCGTGTTGTTGTGCAATAAAGCTGTCTGAATGAATCTCCAGAGCCGTGAGCCTACACTATTCTACACTGGCGACGAAGGAAAAAAGCGACAGCCGTGAGTTATTGCAAGGGTGAAGGATTATGTCGGCTGAAGAGGCACCCCCTCTCCCGAGTAGTAATGTGAGAGCTGGGAGAATGAGCGGCAGTTTGAGGGGCCAATTTGAACCTTTTGACGAGGGAGCTGAAGACTTTGAGTCTTATATGTCACGTTTTGACTTTTTTTTAGCAGCACAAGAGATTATAGATGCAGACTTGAAAAAAGCAACCTTTTTTAGCCTGTGTGGGAGGGCCACCTTTGAAGTTGCAAGGGCATTAATCACACCAGCACAACTGCAGACAACGCCTTTTGATGTGATTAAAGAGAAGCTGAGGAACCATTTCTCACCTCAGCCCTCAGAAATAGCCTGCCGGCATGCATTTTACAAACGAGATCAAGTAGAAGGAGAAAAAATTGCTGAGTATGTAACGTCACTGAGGCAGGCGGCAATGTATTGTAATTTTACAGACTTAGAAACGGCGTTGAGAGACAGACTGGTCTGTGGGTTACGAGATGAAAAGCTGCAAAGGCGTTTGTTTGCTAAGAAAGAGCTGACCTTTGGAGCGGCGTTTGAGGAGGCGTTAGCAGCGGAAGCAGCTGAGCAATCAACGCGTGAGGTTCGCATGGCACGCAAACCTCCCCTACTACAAAGGCCAGAGACCATCCATCAAGGGAGGCTGGCAGGCAGAGATCATCCACCAAGGGAGGATGTCGTGGAGGAAGAAGAAGTCCACCTGACCGAGAGGGTAAAGGCAAAGAGAAATGAAGCATCCCAGGGGTGTGCAGCTTGTGGAAGGAATCATGATAAAAAACATTGTGGTTTCCGGGAAGCCTCCTGTCGATTGTGCGGGAAGAAAGGACATATATCGTGGGTTTGCAGAGCTGGAAGGCTCAAAGAACCCAGGACTCAGCACAAATCTTGGGAACAGCAGAAAAGAGGACTGCAAGTGGAGGAATGTCATTCTGTCATAAACTATGCAGACCCGGTCCCTGTCCAGAGTGTTCAAATGAGCACTCGCAAGAAGATTAAAGTGACTGTGTATATACAGGAGGTCCCATGTGAGATGGAGGTGGACTCAGGATCAGCTCTATCAATAATTTCAGAAGACACCTTCCAGCAGATCTGTGCAGAAAGGGGGAGGCTGCAGCTAGAACCACTATCAGTTCAACTGATGGACTTTCAAGGACGGCGTGTTCCAGTAATGGGACTGGGGACATTCCGAGTGCAGTATCAACAGTTCAGGGGGCTCTTACGGCTGGTGGTAGTGAAAGGCCATCGTGTGAACTTATTGGGGCTGGATTGGTTTGAACCGCTGGGGATTACTGTAGTGGGGGTCCACCAAGTGGAGGGGGTGGATGTAGAGGCAATCTATCGGGAGTACCCGAGGGTGTTTGATGAGTCATTGGGGTTGTATAAGGGACCACCTATATCATTTAATCTTGACCCAATGGTTGCACCTATTCGCTTGAAACCCCGGAGGGTACCTTTTGCGTTGAAACCCCGAATAGATGAAGAATTGGACCGGTTGATTGCCCAAGGAGTATTAGAACCAGTAGCGAATGCTCGGTGGGAAACCCCAATTGTGGCCCCCTTGAAGGCAAATGGAGCAGTCCGAATCTGTGCGGACTATAAATGTACTATTAATAAGGCCCTGCAACAGCATTCATATCCGATGCCAGCAGTAAGCCATCTATTGGCATCACTGGCGGGGGGACGGGTATTTGCCAAGTTGGATTTAGCCCAGGCATACCAACAATTGCCAGTAGATGATGCCACAGCAGAAGCGCAAACCATAGTGACCCATCGGGGTGCATTTAAGGTTAAGCGGTTGCAGTTCGGGGTCAGCGTGGCCCCAGGAATCTTCCAGAGTTTAATGGAGGGGCTGTTGAAAGGTATTCCAGGGGTCCTTCCATATTTTGACGATATACTCGTGGCAGGGAGTTCCAGGGAAGAATTGTTAAAGCGTCTGCATGAAGTGTTGGGCCGGTTACAAGATGCAGGGTTGAAGGCAAAAAAAGAAAAGTGCCAGTTTGGGGTGTCACAGGTGGAATTTCTGGGATATCTGATAGATGCTACTGGGATTCACCCCACCAATGCTAAGGTAAAAGCGATACAGGATGCCCCAGCACCTCGGTCGAAGAGGGAATTGCAATCATTTTTGGGGCTTTTAAATTTTTACCATGTGTTTTTACCCCATAAAGCCTCCGTGGCCGAGCCACTACACAGGTTATTGAATAAGAGGACCCCTTGGGTGTGGGGTCGGAAACAGAGCGAGGCATTCAGTGCTGTTAAGAATTTGTTATCATCAGATAGTGTACTCACTCATTTTGATGAAAAGAAACCAATAGTGCTAGCATGTGACGCATCCCCATATGGGGTGGGTGCGGTGTTGAGTCATCGCATGCCAGATGGAAGAGAGGCTCCAATAGCGTATTTTTCAAGGACCTTATCAGCAACGGAAAGAAATTATGCTCAAATTGATAAAGAAGCCCTGGCCCTGGTAGCAGGGGTTAAGAAATTCCATGATTACGTTTATGGTCGTCCATTTGAGATTGCCACAGATCATAAACCGTTATTAGGCATTTTTGCCCCAGGACGCCAGACCCCACAAGTGTTGTCTCCCCGAATGTTGCGGTGGTCGGTATTTTTGGCAGCATATGAATATATTCTATGCTATCGGCCAGGGAAGGAGATGGGACATGCTGATGCCCTGAGTCGATTACCACTGAACAGTTCGGATGAGGACCCTGCCCCTGCATATGGCGTTATGTTAATAGAGGATTTACCCAATCCACCGCTGCATGCATCAGATGTGGCAAGGGAGACAGCAAGGGACCCTATATTGTCTCGAGTTCTGAATTGGGTATGGAAGGGGTGGCCGTCATGGAAGTTGGAGAGTGCATTTAAGCCCTTTAGTTCACGTCAACATGAATTGTCAGTGCACAAAGGGTGCTTGTTGTGGGGAAATAGAGTTATCATCCCACCAAAATTGCAGGGGAGGGTTTTGGAGGCATTACATATCGGACATCCGGGAATTGTACGAATGAAGGCGTTGGCCCGTAGCTACGTGTGGTGGCCAGGGATGGATAAAGCAATTGAGGAGCGGGTCCAAGTGTGCCATCCATGTCAGGAGTCTCGCTCAGCCATGCCACAAGCGCCCACCCAGAAGTGGGAAACAACTAGAACACCATGGTCGAGACTGCATATTGATTTTGCTGGCCCGTTTCAAGGTCAAGTGTTCCTGGTGGTAGTAGACTCATTCTCTAAATGGTTAGAAGTAGTCACTGTTTCATCCATGACATCTGCAGTAGTGGTTCGGGAACTGCGGCGGCTATTTGCTACGCACGGGTTGCTGGACACTATAGTGTCGGATAATGGCACGCCGTTTACATCCGTTGAGTTCCAACGCTTTATGGCGGCGAACGTGATCCGCCATATTACAGCAGCGCCTTTCCACCCGTCGACTAATGGACAGGCGGAGAGGATGGTGAGGACGACTAAGGAGTCCTTGCGGAGAATAGTGCAGGGAGATTGGCGATCACGACTAGCTAATTTCCTATTGCAGCAGCATATCACTCCACATACGGGTACGGGTAGGAGTCCCGCTGAGCTGTTAATGAATAGGAGGTTGACATCTTTACTAGACAGATTACATCCAGATCTGACATCAGACCGGCCTCCACAGCGTGAAGCCCCAGAGATGCCGAGGTCCTTTCAAGTGGGGGATTGGGTTTACTCCCGGAACTATGGTAGAGGACCAAAGTGGGTTCCAGCATCCATAGTAGAAATAAGGGGACCAGTATCATATGGGGTGTCTATTGAAGGAGGGAAGGTACTCCGCCGACATGTGGATCAACTACGGCGGAGGTGGGCAGACCCGGGTGGAGCTCCTGAGGCGGGCACGGTAGATACGGATGAATCAAGGGTGCCTAGCGAACGGGGAGAGGGTACCCCACGAATGGAGATGGAAACAGCCGAACCAGAAAGGTTAGAGCAGGAGATTATCCCAGAGGGAGAATCGAGTATAGTTGAAGAGACAGTGAGTGATCCCATGGAAGGGAATAACCAGGAACAAGTTGGAACTGAGGCAGCCACCGAATTACGACGCTCACAGCGGGTGAGGAGCCGACCCAAATATTTACAGGATTTTATTTGTGAGTAAAGTTTTAGTTAGGGGGAAGGGGTGTTATGTAGTGAAGATACAGACAGCACTCCGGGGAGGTGTGAGTTA
>JAHTLZ010002607.1:8118-20694 GCA_023846285.1 Phrynocephalus versicolor
TTTATTTATTTATTTATTTATTTATTTATTTATTTATTTATTTATTTATTTATTTTAACAACTTATATGCCGCCCAATACCCAAAGTCTCTGGGCGGCTTGCAATCACAAGAATCAAAACAGTTAAAAATTAGAATATCAATAAATAATCAAAACAATAATAAGCACCTGTCTAGCAGGCGGTGGTTAGGTTACTGCTGAGCCAATGGGTTGGACTAATTCATCCCTAGGTCCCCCTTTCGGTTCTGCAGTTCTGTAGCAATAATATTGCTGCTGTCATCATCTTACAGAGATCTGGCCACCGAAACATTTTGATCGGGGATGGAACACACACACTTCAGTAATTCCTGGTGTCATTGGGGCTTTGAGAACATTAGAAGTTTCATACAGTATTATAAGTGGTTGCAGATTTCAGACCCCACCAGAACTGCCAATTCAAAAAAGGCAATATTAGGAACAGCATATATATTGCATTGATATTTAATGCTTTTAGGTTTGGATAAAACTTTAGGTCACAGATGGGAGCAACTGGAGGTTTGCAACACACAAATGCTGGAGAAAAGTGGAACTCTCAGCTTTCTCGGGAACTTTCTAGGCTTACCTGTTGAGTTTCTGCCTGATAAAGGAATCCTACTGGATCAGAACACACGATCAGTGAGGCCAGGAGGTAGCTCCCCTGAAAGCCAACCGGCAGAATGTCCGGGCTGCAGGCCTTTCCCATGGCTTCTCCTCATGCCTTCATATTCAAAGGTATAGTACTATTGAACATGGAGGCTTCACCATTTAGCCAGTGGAGTATCTTTAAATTTCATTAGAGTCCCTATACTTTTATTCCAAAGTCACTCCCATGCCACAGAGACCTTGATTTCTGCTCACTTTTGCTCTCATCCATTCTCTATGCGATGACAACTGTGCTCTCAAAAACCCCCACCCACAAGTCTGAGAGAGAGAGAGAGAGGGTGTGTGTAACACCCCCAAACTTCTAAATTTGCCCCACACGGTCTTTCCAGAGAACCCGGGGAATCGCGCACCTCCCTCTTGGCTAGAACTGCTCTCCTACTCCTAACCACGTTCTGCTTGCACCCCCCCCCCAAATTTCTTCCTAGTGACTTCATGGCTTCTTGACGCAAGAGTTTCAAAGCCGCCCTTCGGCTCCCCTGGTGGCCTCTATCCCTGTGCTTGACCCCAGGCCGTCATGGGACGGGGGTGGGTGGGTGATGGTGATGCTCCACCGAGGAGGACCGGAGTGGATTCATCATCATCATCACACTTGTGGGTCTGTGGCTGGGCCTGGATTCTAGCTGTTCATCTTCAGTTTCTCTCCCACCCCCTTTGACAGCTCCCTGGAGAAAGGCCAGGGATCTCTTTCCCTGAGTTTGCTTCTTGGGTGGTGGTGCCTGGGGAGAATGCCTCGAAAAGAAATCTGACCCCCGCCCGACCTCCTGCGGGTTTCGGAGGCAGTGGCTGCTGCCGGAGGGTGGGGAAAGCTGCCGGGAAAGAACCAGGAGCCCCAGCGCTTACGGCACTTCTCCACAACCCAGGTGGAGGTTAGAGGGTGGAGTATTTCATGCTGCAAGAGCTGGGCATCACTTTGAACTTCTCCAGAACTCGGATTGCGCAAAGGCTGCACCTTGAGAGGAGGGAGGCCTCCAAAGATGAGCTGAGGGCAGCAGGATGAACAGGAACCTCGCTGGGGCCCATCCCAGGCAAAACGACAGCCACACCACCACCACCCCCGTCGAAAAATAATAATGAATAGCATAGAGCAGTGGTGACGAACCTTTGGCACTATGGATCCTGGACCCCAACTCCCACAGTCCTTTGTCATTGGCAAAAACATTTGGGGCTCTTTAGTCTGGAAAAAAGGCGCCTGATGAGGGATATGATTGAGACGTACAAAATAATGCAGGGCATGAGTCAAGTGGACAGAGGGACACTCTTCTCCCTCTCAAAAAATACCAGAACTAGGGGACATCCACTCAGTTTGTGGGCTGGGAGAGTAAGAACAGACAAAAGGAAATATTTTTTTCACCCAGCGCCTTGTTAGCCTGTGGAACCCCCTGCCACAGGAGGTGGGGATGGCATCTGGCCTGGATGCCTTCAAAAGGGGGATTGGACAGATTCCTGGAGGAAAAGTCCATCACAGGTTACAAACCATGATGGAGATATGTGTCATCTCCAGGCTTAAAACCGGGGTACTCAAGGGCCAGATGCAGGGGAGTGGTATCAGGAGACAGAGATCTAGTCTCATGTGCTCCCAAACGCATTTGGTGGGGCCACTGTGAGGTACAGGAAGCTGGACTAGATGGGCCGTTGGCCTGATCCAGCATGGCTCTTCTTATGTCCTTATGTTCTTAATACAGGCTTAGAATTCTGGGAGTTGTGGTCCAAAACCCCTGGAGTGCCGGAGGTTCCCCACCGCTGGCATAGAGCAATGATGATGCCCAACCAGGGGTCCTTGGTTGTTCTTGCACCACAACACCCAGAAATCCTTGTGGTGAAGGCTTCTGGGAATTTTAGTCCAAGAACATCTGGGGACACAAGGATTGGAACCGCTGGCGCAGGGGAATATTCCCAACAGTTCCAAAACCCAAGCGGTCCCCGCAGATGGTGGAAACAGGGACAAGGCTAACAACGACAGCAACCTTAAAACTGCAGAACTGACCTTGGGTCATCTGGTCCAGCTCCTTTGGTCTTGCAAGCTGTCCGTTGGGTGATGGTACGGTGGTGTTTGTGTGTTTGATGTTTGCGGCAAGTAGCACTGAAAGACTGGGCGTGCCTGGAGGGATATAGTGGTGTAAGACGTGGAAACAGGCATTTGGCTTCACTATTATCTGATCTGTTCTGTTTCTGATCATAAAGCTGATGGCCCACTTCCTGAGAGGAGCTTCAGGGTCACACTCTGTGTTTGTGATACTCAGTAGAGATGGGCACGACTCAAAAAAATGGTGTTTCGTTTTTCGTTTGGTCGTTTAGGGGTCCGTTTCGGTTCGTTTTCGTTTTCGTGAGTTTTTTTGCAAAAAAAAATCGTTTTCGTTTCAAAAACGAAAAATTGCTGTTTCGTTACCATTTAGCACAATTCAATGTATTTGCCGTAACGAAAATGAAGCAGTCGACAAAATTTTTCGTGTTTCGGGTCGTTTCGTTTCATTTTGGAGTCAAAATCCGTTTTTCGTTTCGTTATGTAACGAAACGAAAAAACGAAAACGAAAACGAAAAATCGCTCATTTCGTGCCCATCTCTAATACTCAGTCCTTTTCAATGGCCGTTACTTCACGAGGCTCCTCGCTTCGGAGCGTCATTGCCTTCGATCTGAATTCGAAGGCGATCACGTGGTTTCCCTTCGCCCCCACCCCCTTTCCTATGTACTCACGCGGGCAGCTCTTCTGTTCGAATCTAGAATGACCTCACGAGCTCCATTCGCATCCAAACACTCATGTTCTTTGCCCGTTTCCCGCGATCTCTGCTTTTTTTTAAAAAAAAGGAAACGGTGTATCGATGCATCGATGCTTGGCTGTCAGTTACGTCGAAGCGCTGTAAATGTGTGACTCTTTGCTTCATAATTATTACTTATATTATAATTTCCATTGGGGGGGCTCCTACAACTGCTGTTCCCCATCATGGTCACTAGGTGGGCTATCGCACAACGATTGTACTTCTTCGTTCAAAGGTCCTCCAGGACACTGGAGTAACCCCCTCCTTAGTCCCTAGAGTAGACACCAAGCCTCTTCCGCCTTCTTTCTGCTATTCTCCCGGTACCATGCCTCCATCGCGTTCTTCTGCCCGCCTGCAGAAACTCCATAGGTATACTCCATACATTATTGCTGTGTTGCACAATGTCAACTCTTTGTTGAGCACTGTAGCTTTGTTACTTCTGAGAAAGGGAAGACGCGTTTTCCGACGCAGAGTGCTATTTGGCGAGGCGTTGAGGGCATGCAACGCTTTGATATGGGTTACTTCGGCTTGGATGAGAACCTCGCCTCGAGAGAAGCTTTTCTGGTGTTACCCAGGACGTTCTCAGTGGTTTCACGACACGGTGCTTCAGCTTTGGGACGATCGCCAGTGGTTACAAAACTTCCGTATGACTAGAAGAACACTTTTTTGGGTGGCAGACAAGCTGCGTCCGTTTCTGATGCGCAGGGACACAGTTATGCGCTCAGCTGTCCCAGTGGAAGAGAGAGTGGCAATCGGCGTGTATTTTTTGGCAAGCCGTTCTTGCTACAGAACCATCGCTCTAGTATTCCAGAAAGGAAGCTCAACTGTTGCAAGCATTGCAATCGAGGTTTGCCTTGCAATGGAACACGTTCTTCTTAAGGAAGAGGTCCGCCTGCCTGACTTCAATAAGGTAACCTGCTTTCGGTCATCCCAGTCTTCACTTGTGTTCTGAACCAGCGCCTTTACGGTTTAGGGAATTAATGATTCTTTATTTTTTTTCTCTGTTTCTACAGATGACATCATCTATGAAAATCTTCGGGTTCCCACATGCTATAGGTTGTATCGACGGAACGCACATTCCGATAAGCCCCCCGAAATTGCAGGGGCCTGCTTACTTTAACAGGAAATCATTTCATTCTGTATTGCTTCAGGCTGCTTGCGACGGAGAGGGAATTTTTTTCTCTATGTTGACTGGTCATTCAGGTGTTAATCATGATGCCCATGTGTTCAGATCATCTATGCTTTTTAGTCGGATGGAGGAAGGAACCCTAATACCTGGCAGTCCTATGTTCCACTATGCAGGGGTGTCAATACCTCCCATTATATTAGGTGATGGTGCCTATCCATTGTGTAAGTGGCTAATGAAGCCCTTTGCTGTTACTAGAAATGACAGGGAGCGCCACTTCAATAAGGTTTTTAATCGCTCAAGATGCGTCGTGGAGAGAGCATTTGGGCGCTTGAAGGCCAGATTCAGACGTCTGTCTGTTAGGATAGAGGCTCACATAGAGAACGTTAATTCAATTATTGCCTCTGCTGTGATTCTACACAATATATGTGAACGAGAAAACCATGACATACTTGATGATGAACAACATTCCATACCCCCACCTGAACCACAGGAGGAGTGTGAAATAAATGACTACCACAGATCTGGAACTGCACGTGCAGAGGCTGAGGCGGTTCGTAATGCTATTGCGGAGTACCTGTTTACCCATGTGAAGTGACATGGGCGCAAAATAATAAGTTCATGTACTCTACCTCACTATTTTATGTTACACTTTCATTTGCAGTAGAATTGTGAGGCTTTACAGTATTGGTTACTCCTGTAAAAATCCTTCCGTTAATAAATGTTTCTATTTGATTTGCAGTACTTTCCTTTAACTTAAGTGCGAAACACCAGTAGGTTTGGCAAACTACTACACCGGCTATGCAAAAGAATGCCTGACAGGGGTATTTGCTTCAAGATTATACAATAAGCAGTAATAAACCTTGCAAAAAACCAAGTCACTGTACTAAATTGATAGCAGTTTCTGAACGCATACCATCGAAAAACAAATAATGCCTTGACTAAGGGTTCATCTGCCCTGTTGTATGTCACTTTAGAAAACATGCCTTTCAGAGAGGCCCCCCTTATAAAAAACATTCCGATGTTGTATTCTTGTAACACCTCCCTCTTCATATGCAGAGTACTGCTGCCAGAGTAAACTTAAGAAGGAAGTATCAAATTACAGTTCCCACTGCAAGCATTTTATGGCCTAATGGCTCTGAAGGAAAGCCAAAAATAAACTGTTTGTGTTGCCTTTAGCCACCTAAGGAAACTAATCGCATATTTTTTATCCATTGCTTTTAACTTTTAGAGGAATAAATCAGTTTATAATGCATTACAATGAATTACTTGGTTTTAAAGTGTTTTATTCTTTATACTTAACGCACAATACTACTAATTGCTTTGGGTTAACAGAACACAGTGTCATTCGCATACTTTGCTTTAATATATTAGTTCGGTACTCATTCCAAGACCACCATGATACCAAGACGGAAAAGTTTTGAAAATTAACTTGCTGTGCTATGGCAAATAAACCAGCAAGTAACAAACTTGCTTCCATTAAGTCAGCAGTACTTTGCATAGGCAAGGCAAAAAGAAAGTTAATGAAACATTTCGGCACCACATCCTAGCCAGCTGAGACACAGGACAGGGGGCCCCTTTGTAATCAATCACCCATCCCCCTTACCAAATTGAGATCACCTTTCTGTTGAAATGCTAATAAAGGGAGCCAAAAGGTGCAAGGGAAGAAAGTTAGCACTCAGGCAACTGAGTGCAGTTGCTGGTGTCCTTTCAAACAGAAGGCTTTTCCTAGAAAAATAATTTAACAAGACAGCTATAGGGATGGATTCTGAGGACAATTCAGAGAATTGCACAGCCAGTTCTGTTCAATCCAAAATTAAGAGAGGGGTTATTTGGGGAAACGAGGAGACTGCAGCCTTAATCAAGGTTTGGGGTGAGGCCGAGATAAAATATGCTTTGTCTTCCCTCAAAAGGAATATTGAAATCTATGAGGTGATTTCAAAAGAATTACGAAAGATTGGATTTTTTAGATCTGGAACGGAATGTAGAACTAAATGCAAATCGCTTCGAAAACTGTACAAACAGGCTGTAGTTCAAAACAGTACTTCTGGAGCTGGGCGTGCAAAATTTATTTGGTACGAAGAAATGCCAAACATTTTTCGGACAGACACCTCAATTCACCCATTGCGGACAACCGAGAGCGAGTCCAGCGGGAGCATTGGTAAGCATTGACAATGTACCATTTAATATATACCGTAAAATACGTCACGTTCACTGTATTTCACAGAGAAATATTATGTTATTAATTGTAACTCTATTAATATACCCAAGTACAGTAATTTGGTTTCAGAACACGTTGTGTGCTTCGATAAACCGAAACACCGAGGGAACGGGTTGACTTGTAAATCTTGCAAATATATGGAGGGATGAGTTTATTTTCCCTCTCATATATTGATTTCTTTTTTGGATAAATAAACATTGAAACACTGCATCGATGTACCGGTATTTCTTTATTATAACGGAGATTACATATGTAATTAAAAGTATCCGAATTGTAATAATATACCTAGGTACAGACATTTGTTTTCAGAACTCGTTGTGTCCTTCGATAAACCGATGCAACGAGTGAACGGGATGACTTGTAAATCTTTCAGATTTATGGACGGATGTGTTTAATTTCCCTCTTATATATTGATTTCGAATTTTGAATAACAAACATTGAAACGCTGCATCGATGTTTCGGTATTTCTTTATTATTACGGAGATTACATATGTAATTAAAAGTATCCGATTTGTAATTTACTTATGATATATTGTATCTCCGCTTCCCAGAGATATTCGATGCATCGAAAAACGGCCGAGATAAAAGCAGGAAGTAAAATAGACATGTTTCTCTTTATTATAAATGCAGTTGGCTGTGCTGTAAGATTATAAATCCATTTTGAATTGTACCGGTTCTAAACTTTCCTTGAATCGGGCAAAAAATAAGGAGGGGCGGGACATGCCTCAGAAGTAACCAATCATGTAACCTTAACAATTATGTGCTCCGGAAACTAAAAGACTGCTTCCTGTACTTTGCATTACGGTGTGTAGCAACGCGAGGGAAGTACAGCAACTTATGTTCCTCTTCTCACATGCAGCAACCACGGAGGCAATGCCTGGAGTTAGCGATAATGGCGGATCACAGTCCCTCTTCGATGAGAGTGAAGGCATGAACCAAAGCTACGTGGCTTCGGAAGCCTCAGCAATGGGTGAGGAACACTTTAAAAGTTATGATAGCAGGCCAGGCAATGTTTTCAAAACGTCTACTAGTCGGATTATCAGGAATAACATGTAAATCATATCCTTACAGACCATATAAATGTAATTTAAACAGGAACTGCCTTTTAAATAAATTATTTTAATTATTTTAATTTCAGAATACCAATCAACAGACGGTTGTGAACCATCCACATCTGGCTGTTCTTCTTCCCAGAGTCCCCAAACAATATTACCTGAACGGCTTGGTAAAAAAGGTATGTTCATTTCTGATCTAGAGAATTAAAGCCTAACTAGAAATAATTACCTTTATTAACCAGATTACTATCACTGAGTGATTTTGCACACCAAAACGATTTGGTAAGTAATAAAACACTGAGCTTTTTAAACTAAATTAATTTTAATACTGGAGCAAGCAGTGGGGTTTACTCTGTAAATACTACTATTACATTCAAATACTTTAAATGCTGGAATTATTAACATCTCTAATTTAAAATAGGTTTTTTTTTTATTATCATTAAATCAATTTGTTAATGGATAATTTTGTACACTGCTTAATAATTAATTTAAAATTGTCCTTATTAAATACAGACTCAGTGGAAACAACAAACTATGAAGCCACGCTTGATCCAGCAACAAGGCTTGCATTACTAAGGAAAAGGAAGCAGAGATCTACAGCAGCAGCACGCCTGGACAACACACTTACTGGTTTTGTGGACTGGGTTAAGGCTTCGGATGATAGAAAGGAATCTACACTAAATTCTTGGAACCACCAGGATATGATGTTCCAGAAACAGGTTATTGACAATCTAAGGGTGGCTTCAGATTCTCTTGCTAAACTAACCCAATTTTTAACAACTCAAGGGACAAAAAAAAAGGTTAACATGGAAGTAGAATCATTCCTTAATGATCAACACACTAATAACCAGACTGAAATCCTGCTCTCTAATGGTTCCCCAAACACTGATAATGTAGAGGACAGTGATTCTGATGGTGATACAACGGGGACCAGTGGCTCAGGATCTGCCTCTGAACAGGAGAGTGATACTGAATGCTCAGTATCACTCCTGCCCTCTAGGTCTTCAGCTTCCCTTGTTTCTTTTGGTAAACCAAAAAGTGGAGCAACAGCTCAGGGAAGCAAACCAGGGGAAAAAATGCTGCAGGGCCACAAAAAAAGACCAATGACTAGTACTCAGAAACAGGGAGCAGTTGAACCACAATTCCCTGTGTCACCGTATTTGATTCTAAAGCAGGAAAGTGGTACTGAAAGCATTGTGCCCAGAAAATTAACCACACCAAAAAGAAGGCGTATCAAGAAGAAAATATTTTCACCCTAGTTGATTACTTATTCTATTTTGAGTAAATATATGAACATGCCAAGGTTGGGAGTAGGGACAGAATACACAGATCATGAATTTTAAAGGGAAAACTGATGAACTGCTTCACATTTTAAGAAAACTCAGTTACATTTAAAAGCAATAACTGCAGTGAAACACTAATCTACCTCAGTAAGGAATGATTTTCAAGGAAATTTTAATTCACTGGGTATTCTCCCCCTCAACTCACCCATACAAAAATAACCCAGACTGCATAAGAAACAGAAACATAGACGATTATTTAAGTAACTTTTTTATTTCTATACACTGAATAGGCAAAGTATAGGTATGTTCACTGTTCTGTTATTTAGAGTACTGTAAAGTTACATTTATGACAGAAGGACCTGCCCTCTACCACTTGTACCAATGAATGCTGTTCTCCTGTGTAGGTAACACTGGACTGTGGTCTTTTACAAGACAACAAGAATAGTACTTTAACAGCACAGAAAAGCTATAAAGTACTTTTTATGTAGTGGCTATTAGCAGAAATAATGTGCATTGCTAATGAGATTGCTCAACAGATGCCAATATAAATGCAAACTATACCATAAGAGACTAGGATTTTCAGTGGTTTTCTGTTTCCAGGTTAAAGGATTTACGTGTGAGGCTTCATATTCTTCTGCCTCATACCTACAGAAACCTTTTTTAAAAAATATAACCAGAACAGCATTTTAATTGCTTCAATTACTAACGTATTGTGTATTAAAATTGCTCAAAGTGCACAAAGTAGAACAACAGAAAACTAAAAGTATTCATCCCTAATATTTTCTTAGGAGATTATTTATAAATAAAACTTGTAAATATTGGTAACACAGTAACATTTAGGCAGAAAAGGATAACCCAAGGGAACGTTGCAGGGTACCACATCAGTCCTTTAACACGTGAGTCAATGGAATATTTTGGCATAGGAGAACCAGTGTACATCCCCTAAATTGTCCAATAACAACAAAAAAAGGCTTCATCGCCTTCGGCGTCTTCTCCTGGCTGGAGCTGCTCCTCTGTTTCCTGCAAGCACGATTTCTTCGAGAGCGGCTATTCTCTCTATTGCCTCTTGAAGAGCAGCAACCCAGTTCTGATGTCTGCGCGGGTCACTGGTTGCTGCATAATGTCCAGCGGTTGATCCTCTTGTAGTTCTGAAAAGAAGTAAATGATATTTATTTTTTGTAAATTACCGGTCTAGTATGTGTACACACCTTTGTGCAGTCCACAAATGACTGTTACACACCTTCATCCTCAACCTGCTGTTCCTGAACGTTGCCTGGCACATTCTCCAATCCCTGTTCTTCGTGACCTGCACCTTGATTTGCTTGCCCTTGACCCTCTTGCACCACTGGAGGTTGGAAATCATGAGCCATTGCCTGTTCCTCTTCCTCATCTGTGTCATTGGCCTGCTGCTCCAATTCTTCCCTTCTGTTTGGCTGCCTTGGAGGCCTTACAGCACCACCCCTGTTGCCATGCCTCCTTCCTGGTCCAGCTCCTATTGAGACATAAGTGGGAAATAGTTTTATATTTCTATTGTTCACTGCAAGTCTAAGATGTCCCTGTCAGAAGTTTTATTTCTATATATCTTTTCTAAAGCTTTGGTGTACATTTTTTTTATGCAGGACATTTACTAGCGGATACCAGTTTTAAAGGAAATGGTTTTAAATGGCACTTCAGGTATTTATTGTGATCAGACCATCTTTTAATACTTTAGCTAGCTTTGTTCTATGCAGATCTAGAGTTTCAGCATAATTACATCAAAATTTGACTGTAAACCAAATTATATTTGCCCTTAGTACTTCTCAGATTAGAGTTTTAGGTATTATAACATGTCATACTTTAGTCAAAAGTAGTACTGTTTTTTAAAAGAAAGATTTTATTACTTACCCAAAGGAAAAAGATGCTGAGGGTCAGGCCTTCCAGCTTGAATCCACAGTTCCAACAATTGAGGCCAAAAAGCTGTTTGTTGTTCCTCTTGAGCATTCTCTCCAAAATGAAACAATGCCCTATTAAAATTTTGTCTTAAAATCTTAAATTTCGATCTAATTTGCGTGGCATTCCGGGCATAGTTTAGCCTTGCTAGCTCTCTTGCAGCCTGTCTGAAAGCCTGCTGGTTTCCTCTGGGGTGGAGATGAAACAGAACTGGGCCCATTTCATTCTCAATAAAAAAATCCAGCAGACTGGACACCTCTGCCTCCGTCCAGAACCGGCCCCTCCCTCCCTCCATCTCCACAGCAAAGGCCTTGTTATCTTCTGACAAGAAAAATAATTTTTTCACTGCACAACTGCTCTCTAAGTAACTCCTAACTCTCCACGGGTGGCTGGGTAAACTTGAGGGGTTTTTATAAGGTTTGGCCTAGGGATCCTGCACATTTCTCTGGAAAATGAAACTAATTGTAACCAATAGGATTAAGGGTCAACGTAGAGTTCACTTGCCAGGTGCCTAGCAGTATGTTTATCTGGCCCTTTACATTGGTAACTTAAATTACTGCAATAATGTACCTGGGGTTGTGTTTTAAAAAGATGCATTTGTCCTATTGCAAGGAATATTAATAGATTTTACAATGCATTTGTTTAAGAATACTTTCATTTAGCAGGAACAGTTAACTGTGCTATTTTGCAGAGCTCATGCAAAACACCTACAAATTGATCAGTTCAACCCAGCAACGTTGGTTGAAGGTCAGGAATGGAAACATTTTCTAGCTAGTGCTAAGAGTTGGCCATTGTTCCTGGAGGAAAATGGGTGGAGTTTGTAATTGGAAGGCTCCAAGAAGGCCAGCACCTGCCTGCAGATAGCGAGACTCTTTTGTTTGGAGCCTGATGGCCAGAGAAAGGTGAAAAGTTCATGGCTCAGGACTGACCATCACGAACAATCTTGGAATGTACCACTTCTAATGTTGATCACTATTGGGGATGTTTATTTGTTGTTATAGTTCGGTGTTACTGTTATAATTTGTATTATTGCATTAAATGGTTATCACAATAAAGTTACAACATTCAGGAACTGATAAACACATGGACTGTTTGTTGGAAAAGTTTTAGCAGTAGCTGCTGTTATAATCAGCACTATGGAATATTCCTGATCTGCTGAAAGGGAAGCATACTCATATCAGCTTTTCGATACAGCACTTTCAAAATGTCCGCATAAAAAATGATTACCTGTACCGAACAAGGACATTGGCATAACCTTTGAGTCCTACAATAGTGTTTAAAAATATTATTTTGCCACCAAGAATCTCAACAGCAATAAATTCTTCGGCTGAAGCCTTAACTGCCATTCCGGTGGGGGGGTTATTCGGGGTGAGAGGAGTGGGGGGAGATCCAGCAATGTTTTTCCTATGGCCAATGCTATTAATTCTTCGTCTGCAGGGAGGATGGGGCAGTTTGTATTTTTGGCGGTGAACCCATATCCGCGCTGCCCGTGTTCCAAGCATTAAAAAAGGGGTTTCGAGGCTTCAAG
>JAHTLZ010002608.1:0-12579 GCA_023846285.1 Phrynocephalus versicolor
TTTCTGTTATACAAGCTGTCTGTTATACAAGGTACCACTGTACATTTAGAACTGTCTGAATGTTTATTTTTTCACTCAAAGTCTGTCACCTTAAAACTGACAAATCTCTAATGCCTCAAGTCACTGTTATTGTATCATTAGGTGAAATCCTATCGCATGAACAACACAATTGTGTGCAGAATGAATTCCCACTTTCAGTTAGACTGCCCTCTAAGTATAGGCACAAAAGACTGCAGTTTAGACTGATTCATCTTTGAAAACAAGTGTTCATGCATATGATACTCATGGAAATGACATTGAACTCTATGCCCATAGAAAAGCCCTCCTGTTCAGCAATTAAGCTATTTTTTTTTAAGTTTCCATTCTTGAAAAGTTAGGCTTATTAAAAAGCTAAGTGCTATGTGGAATGAGGTGAATTTGAAATGCACATGCAGTGAATCAATAAGCATGCTGCCATCTGTTTGTGTTTATAAATAAACACAAATAATAATAAATCAATAAATATTAAATAATAAATATTAAATAAATATCAAATAATGAATATATAAATATAAGTGTGGGGTGGACTTGCCCAGTTTAGTTTTAACCTCATCCAATTTTGTTGGAGACACGGGCCTCTGGAATAGAGTCCCAATGATAGTTCTCCAAAAAGGAATATGACCCTTCAACTGAAAAGAGCTCCCAAATCCATCTTAAGGTATGATGCAGTTGCTCTTTGCATCCCCTTCACACCCTCCTGGTGTTACCAACTGCCTATCCCAATTAAGCAGTCTTGGCCCAGATGGAAAGCAACATTCAAGGCACAATTGTATGCATTAGATGGTGCTCGAACACACTCACTGGATCAGTTTGACTCTTTTCCCAAAGCTCACATTTCCTAGTTATCTGATATTTTATTTTATTTATTTATTTGATTTATATACCACAACCCTCTAGCAAAAAAGTAATAATAACCGTGTGCTGTCCAGTCAGTTCTTGACACCACACGGTGGCAACCCTTTCCAGGGTTTTTTAGGCAATCAATGCTCAGAAGTCTTTGTTCTTGGAGCATCCTGGAACTGTGCAGTTGGCCCAAGATCACACAGGTTGGCTTATCTCCTGGGATGCACAGCGAGGAACTGAACTCTCTAACTCTGACTCTGCTGCCAGATACCTAACCCACTCAGCTGTCCAACCAGCTTTGCAATTATCTACTCAGACCTGTATTAAATGGGACAGCCATGCTAACATCATTATTTTGACCCTCTTTCTTGTGACTCCTTCCCTGTGCTCTGAACCTTGATTTTTGATGTAGTTTTATCGTGATGTGTACAACGTGATTTTTGTTTTTGTTTTTCTTCTGTTTTTTACTTAGTTTTGCTATTATATTGTTGTAAACCGCCCAGAGTTCCTCTGGAAGACGGGCGGTATATAAATATTTAAATAAATAAATAAACCTGCTTCTGAGAGTTTCCAAAACCTCTGAAACAAGTTGGTAGGGTTTTTAGGGTATATAGGAGGTTGGCCTCTTTTTTGCTTGCTTGCAAATTACAGACCTCACTAGTGACAATTGCTTCCTATAGAAAAACAATGTGTATGCAGCCTTGTTACTAAGACAAAAACAAACTGAATTTGTTTTTGCTATGAGGATAACTTGCAGTTCTCTGTGTTACTATCAATTTCTATCAATAACCCATGACAACATGTAGAACTCTATTAATAAGAAATGTTGTTATGTGGAAAAGCCGAAGCCAGTGGCATCCTAATTCCAAGGAAACTGAATACTAACTGTGACACAGCAACTTGATGTTCCAGGTTAGATCATCCCATATGTTTTGACACAGAGAGACTGCAATGTGACAGGCTCCTGCTAGCCAAAATCTGGAAGGTCATCTCAACAGCGAAAAGCTATACATTCCCAAGAATGCAAAATAATGTAAAGATTTTTATTATGTTGAAACAAAGGACATTGAACAGAGTGGAAAGATATGGTTAATGTGCAGTAATGCACCAAACATGAAAAAATTCAAGTACTGTATAACTCCAATTATATGTTGAGCAAGGTGGAATCAAAACAATGTGTTACTGCTCAAGAAAAAAGACAACCCAAAAGTAGTAATTGTCTAAAATATGAAATGGATTTCAAATTAAGAGGTTAAAAAAAGATTATGATCATGTAGACCTACGTTGTACTGAACTGGAAGACATACATTAAATTTATATCGCATTTAGATAAATTTCAAGGAAGGCATCAGAGCAATTAGAAGAACATAATGGAAAAAGTCACCATACTTTCCATTATTACAGCAATAATATAGCAATTCTCTTTTCATATGTGTTTTAAAGCAATTTACAGTTTTAAAAGATACTTTCAGCTTCTAACATCAAAGTTAGCTATGGATAATGAGTAACAAACAGTTGCTTTTAAAGTAACACTTTAAAAAGGCATCATGAACTATTTTGAAAAGATTTTTCAGACTGTGTTCCACCCTCGTATCAATCTTAAAGGCATAGGAAATAGTATTTGGTTTTGCCTTCTCTGTTTTTGACAACATGTTTAAGGTGTTAGAACTGATCACTACAGAGAACCAAAAGTAATACTGCACAGAAAGCAATAACCTTCAGTGCAATATTACTTTTGGTTCTCTGTAGAACCAAATGAACTTCTGTGGGACTAAGAGCAAGAAGAATGTGAATGCTTTTGAAAAATATTAGTTGAAATAAATATCTATGAGAAAGAAGCAGCAACTCATTAGAAAGTTTCACTTTCTAGAAAAATTGGTCTACATTTATCTAGTACTGGGATCAAGACAGGATGTAATAGCAAAAATTAGTATTCTAACAATGAATTCATTTTGGATTGATATGGGCATTGATGTAGTTCAGATTTCATAACATTTGTTTATATAGTGTATTATTCCAATGGATTTAAATTACAATAAAGGAGATTTCTACTAAACATTAGGAGGAAATTCCTAATGGTACAAGACTGGAACAGACTCAACTTCATTGGAGTTTCATAAACCATGGTTAGATGACAATCTGTTTAGCACCCTTTAATTGGTGTTTCCTGCTTAGTCGGGGTTGGACTAGATTACATGCAGGAGCCTTTCCAAATTTACAATTAACTGGATGCGAAATCCAGTGGGAGCCATAGGAGCTCCTGGACAGAATAAATTATTTAATTTCTAAATTGCTACAGATGGGAAAGTCATCCTACCAGCCACAATTGGTGGCAAACACTTCCTTCTCCTGCCCTGTGGCTCACACAGCTTCCTGGCAATGAAAGGGGTTAGACAGGAGCTGTGGCTATGTTGGAATAGAAGTAGGAAATGCTTAATGTCCAAAAACTCACCCTTTCCAAAGACATCATCAGCCTCATACAAGTGTAGGTTATGCCAACAGATTTCAGTATATGATTATTACATTAATTTTATTTTCTTATTCATTGGACCCAGACCTTGGTCAAAGTAGTATGTAAATATTGCACGCCCTAGTGAGTGTAATTGTTCTCTGAATCCAACTCAATGTATATGATATGGAAATAGTTATATGCATTTATGTACGGTATGTGTGTGTGTGTGTGTGTGTGTGTGTGTGTGTGTGTGTGTGTACATACAGACACATACAGACACAAGAAGAAACAGAAGAGAATATACAGTATATGTGTGTGATACAACTATATACAGTTAAAGATGTGAGTCATCTATACATCTATTTACATAATTATGAGATACATTGTCCTCTCCCCCCCCCCCGCGAAGTGGAGGGGGGGGGGAATATAAGTTATATAAGTAATGGGAAGTAATATAAGTAATGGGAAGAGGAACGCTTTTCTCAGACTATGACTGCTTTTATTTAACCCCTCATTTTCCTTCCTTACCCCATGTACCTTTTCAGGTATGTGAAGCACAGCTACCTCCAGAAAAGAAAGCTGTTTGCCCACATCATCCTTCCATCTTAAACTGCTACTGCCTTTCCATTTTAGTTGTTTGCAGAAATGCAGCATAGTATCCACACAATTTGTCCCTGGGATGTATTTTTATTGCAGAAACATATGCTACATCATGACCAACTAGTAGTCAGTAAATTATGAGATGCACAGAAATTTCTACTTAGTTGTTCCTCCCACCTTAACATCTTGTTTCCCCACCAGCTTTTCCACTCCAAATAAGATGATTTGTTCAATTACTTGACTGGAGCATCTGTGTTATACTTTCTCATGTTCCAATATTCACTGATACAAAAAAATATTGGGAACACAGAAAGCATCCTCTTGTCAGCTTCCTTCTCAGTGAGCTAGTTATCTGTGAAATATTTTCTGTTACAATTGCTTGTACAGAATGCCCACAATTACTACATATTATCTTTAAAAGGACAGCCCTACATTGGAAAGGATTTTAAATTTTCCCTGCGCTGTCAAATGGGAATCTTCCCAGTCAAAAGGATATACCCACTTGAAAGGGCTTTTGTTCAACTGTGGATTAAACCAACTTTCTCTGATAATAATATTGTCTGGTTTTGGGTTTAGATTTTTACTTTACCTAAAGTGAGGGCGAGGTGAGGGGGCTTTGGATCCCTTATAGTATGTTAGTGTTAAACACAGTGAATCCTCATTTTAAGATGTTGTTCTGAAAATGGATTATAGGACTAGCACCCATCAAGTCTACAATGGAATTATGAAAGATAAGCAGTCTTCTACTCTATACAGGTTTCTTGGAGTTTTGTTTGAGATGTACAAGCAAGTCAGTAATGTTTCCAGGCTGCTTTTTCCTCCTATTATCTGCATTTAAAAGGAGAAAGATAAACATTATTTTTTAGATTTTACCAGTTTATTACCTTGCATGAATGTTGTACCTGAAATAAAATTACACCTGAACAGGAAATTAAAGGCATTACTTCCAGTACAGATTGGCCCGTCTCTCTGCAGGAGATAGCTATTTATGGATACTAGATTTATGGCCAGGGATGTTATTGGCAAGCTAAAAGCAGTATTCTCAGACTTCTGAAGAAGTGCAGTACAGTATTTATTTATTTATTATACTTATTAACCGCCCGATTTTCCCATACCCATAGGGAACTCTGGGCGGTGTACAGACGTCACCCATCAGTGACTACCCAACTACAAAACAAACCCTAACAACAATAAACAGTCAGGACCTAACAGAATACAATAGTATACAAATACCGTCTAAAAATACTAAATGAAAAATAATAGGATTAATAAAATCTAAATCGAATGAAGGTATTGGGTGGGAAGGAGAACATATTATTATAACCTGGAGCTACCTTTACAGTACTTACTTCTCTCTTTTTTTAAAGAACAAAAGTTCACATGTACATCAAAATAATTTCATAGGTACAACATTTCATTATCATTAATTTCTTATTTAGCTTCAACATTTATTTTTGAGGAGCAGGTTAGAGCACTATTAATTATAGCTTTACTGAGAAATATATTGATGATCTCTGTCGACGTTATCCAGCCAAAGATTAAGCCTCATTACTTATTTCAGTGGGAATGCTAATAAATTATATAAATTGGGTTTTTTTTTCTACATAACATTCTGAATGTAGGTGAGTCACAATCCCATTCCCTTTCTCCCAGCATCTTTTTAGTTCTGTGATTGCTTGCATAACAGAGAAATGGGTCCACCCACAGACCAGCAGGGGTATCTCTATGCTTAAATACAGCAAACTTGGATAACCTCAGAAATGCTGAGCAATATTCATTTATAGTATAGAAAGAAAAGCAAAGAAACTAACGAAAGTCCTCTGAGCATACTAATTTCTCTCCCGGTGGCAAATAATTTTCAGCACAACTAAGCAGGTTTTTAGAAAAGGAAAAGAAGTAGGATGCAAAAACAAATTTTATTTTATTTATTTCAGGATTTGTATTTCATCCTTATATCATTCTGTAAAGCTCCTATGATAGGTAAGAAATACAGATACCAACTAAAATAAAATCCTTATAAAATAAAATAAAATAACAAACAGTATAAATATACTCTGGTACAGAAATAAAATTAACTGGGTTATATGCCAGAAAATGTGTGTCAAATAAAAGGTCTCCATTTGACATCAAAAAGATATGAGGGTTAGTGGCAAGAAAATATTTCCAGGAAAACCATTCTATTTGTAAGTTGCCACAACTAAAAAGACCCTGTCTTCAGTTACCACCAAGTAACTTGAGAATGCAAAAGGACTCCAAGAGGAATTGTAGAATTCAGGTTGTCTCATGTGGGTGAAGACAGAGCTTTAGATCGTGGGCCCTAAGCAATTTTGGCTTGAATTACTGCCTGTATTATATTACAGTGCCCTCAAGCAGGGGTTCATACATGCTGTAAGTGTAAGGCACACATCCATCTAACCTAATTCCACACTCCAGATCATGCATGTTTGTTTGAACTCTGAAACCACTTTGAAGTTCAGAGAATGTATAGATAATATTATTTAAATAATCCTAATAGATTAATCTCTCCCTTCCCTGCCAAAAGTCTGGACAGCAGAACCCCAAATGGTCTGAAACAAAACGCAACACCTGTCCTCTAAATAGCTTAGATTAAAGTGAGGGAATTTACACCAGAGAAGGCTGAAGGCTCCTCCACTGGTGCCCCCCCATGCTGTAGTACTCAGGTTCCAGACTAGATGGGCAGTTACCAGAGCTTTGACTTGCAATGCTGAAATGCAGGCAAGCAGCACAAAATTTGCCACTGAACCAATTTTGTAATCTAGGCCATAAAAATGACACAAGAATTAATGACAGTAGTGAATACCTTGCCAGCTTCTCCCCTCCTCAGCAGCACTGTCAGAGCTAGCCAAATAAATAAATAAATAAATAAATAAATAAATAAATAAATACTCTGCCATATATTTATAGCTTAAGAGGGGTGTGGTGGCTCAGTGGGTTAGAACGCTGAAACTGTTGGCTACAAAGTTGGCAGCTTGGCGGTTCGAATCCCAGGTGCTATGCAGCAGAGTGAGCTTCCAATGTTAACCCCAGCTCCTGCCAACCTGGCTGTTCTAAAGCATGTAAATGCAAGTAGATAAATAGGTACCACCGTAATAAGCAGGAAGGTAAACAGTGTTCCATGCAGAGAAATGCACTTAGCCATGCTGGCCACATCAACCAAGATGGCGGGCGGCAGCAACTCCCGTCTGTTCACACTCCTGTTTCCGAGCGTTTTCTTGTTTGTTCTGGTTTTTGCTGCCTGGGTCTTTACCCTTTTTTAATTTTTTAATTTTATTCCGCCTGAGATGCCGTGGGAGGGGTAAGTCAGGGTCTTTTGAGCTTCGGGGGTTTAGGGGACCTGGGATTTTCCGGAGGATGGTCTCATGGCGAGCCGGCTACAGGTAATTATGCTTGCGGTCTGCTCTGCCCTTGCTTTTGCTGAGCGTCCTCCCGCCTTCCCTCTCTTTTTCTATTTTTTTTTTCATCCCCCTCCGTCTCCCACCTCTGCGCTGTCACTTGTGTCTCCGAGGGGTCTCCCCCCATGGTTCGGGGAGGGACCCGCTGGTGATGCGGGTCGCCCCCCCCCGACGGTCCTGAGGGCTCGCGGGGGGTCGGTCCGGCCGCCGCTCGTCTCGCTCGGACCTGGATCGGGGAAGTGTGGCTTTTTCTGTCTGCCTCCCCTCTGGCACTCGGTGGCTTTTCCAACCAGCCGCCTGGCTTGCGGCTCCACTTGGCTGCCGGTTTTGGCCCGGGCGTTCGCCTGTTCCATCATGGCGGTGCCCGGAGCCTTCCCCGGCGTTTTTCCATCTGCCTCCCCCCCCCCCGCCGCCGCTGGGTTTTCCCGGCGGTGACTCGCTGTGACTCGTTGCCGAGTCACAGCGTTTCTCCACCTGCCTCCTTTTTGGCTAGTCCAGCTAGCCGGCGTCGTCCGGCTTGGGACCCAGCATGGCGGCGCCGGTGCTCTTCTGGTGGTCTTCCTTTCATGGCCCTGTGGCGGCGCGCCTACGGCCGGTGTGCCTCTTGGGGGTTGGGGGTTTTTCCACCTGCTTCCCCCCCCCCCGCCGCTGCTGGGAGCCGGTGGGTTCACCCCGGCTTGCACCCAGCCTGGTCATCTGGGCGGCTGGGCGGCCGCCGGCGAATTGTTGTTTACCATCTCGGGCGGCAGGGCGGCCGCCGGCGAACCTGGTTTTCGGGTGGCTGGTTGGCCGCTGGCGTACTGGTTTCGGGCGGCAGGGCGGCCGCCGGTGAACTGGTTCGGGCGGCAGGGCGGCCGCCGGTGTACTGGTTTCGGGCGGCAGGGCGGCCGCCGGTGTACTGGCTTCGGGCGGCAGGACGGCCGCCGGCGTACCGTTGTTGTTGTTGCTGACCATTAACTCGGGCGGCTGGTCGGCCGCCGGCGATTTGCTGCAGTTACCATCTCGGGCGGCTGGTCGGCCGCCGGCGTGTTGCCCATTTGAACGGCTGGTCGGCTGCCAGTGAATTTCTGCTGCTTCCATCTTGGTTGGCGGGTCTGCCGCCGACGGGCCGCCTCTGTTTCCATCATTATCATCTCGGGCGGCAGGGCGGCCGCCGGAGTATTGCCGCCGCCCACTAACTTAGAGGGTAGATTGGTCGCCATTAGACATAATCCGGTGCGGCAGATCGGCTGCTAGTGGACTGCGGAAGTGACCATTAAGGCGGCAGGTTGAGTCGCGGATGGTTGGCTGTCTTTCCCTCCCTTTCCTAGCTCCCCTATCTACACCTTTAGCCTCCTGTTCCATCTTCCCTGCCAAGTCTCCTCTACGATTCCATCCTTTCTTAGGCGGATGTATTTTTATTGAATTTTTATTGTTATTGTTATTTTATTGGTTTTGTTGGGTTCTAACTTTATTGTTATTGTTATTTTATTGGTTTTGTTGGGTTCCAATTGTATTGTTTGTAGTGATTTTTGGTATTTCTTTTTTGTATTTTTGTGTTTCTTTTTATTCTGTTTTGTTTGGTCTGGGCCCTTGACGTTTTGAGATCTTATGGAGCCCTCCGGGTGCCCCATTAGGGTGGTGTCGGGCCATGGGAGGTACGCTGTGGGCCGACGGGTCGATCGGATAAGGAGAACTCGGGACAGGCATCTGTTGCCTGTCCCCCGTTCTGACCCGTCGGCTCACCGCCAAATGGCTGGGATCCAAACCGTCTGTCCCCCCGATCTGTCCTGTCTGCTTATTAATGCCAGGTCGGTACATAATAAGATCCCTCTCGTCCACGACTTGATTGTGGACGAGCGTGCCGACCTGGCTTTCATCACAGAGACCTGGGTGGGCGAGGGGGGTGGGGCTTCTCTCACCCTCCTTTGCCCCCAGGGCTACTGTTTGCAGCAGTTGGGCAGGTCGGGGGGGCGGGGGGGCGGGGTGGCTATGGTCTTTAGGGATTCACTTCATGTCAGTAGATCCGCGACGTTGGTGAGTCCAGGTTTGGAATGTCTCCACCTTATGGTGGGTCAAAGGGACAGGTTTGGGGTAGTGCTTGTGTACCGTGCTCCCCGCGACCCTGCACTTTCCCTGCCGGAGCTCTCCGAGTTCATCTCGGCGGCACTTTTGAGGTCCCCCCGCCTATTGGTGGTGGGGGATTTCAATGTGCACGCCGAGGCTGGGCTGTCTGGGGTAGCTCTGGAATTCATGGAGTCCATGGCCTCCATGAACCTGTCCCAATTAGTCATCGGACCCACTCATATAGGTGGACACACCCTGGACCTGGTTTTTGCCTCCACTTCGCGGGGTTTTGATCTGGGGGTCGGGAGATTGTTGGCCCGGCCCATGTCATGGTCGGATCATTATCTACTGACTTTCTCTCTTGCGGTAGCCACCCCGCCCCGCGGGGAGCCGGGCCCGTCCATCTGGGCCCGTCCCCGGGGGCTCCTGGACCCTGTGCAGTTTTCGGAGGCCCTCGGGGATGTTCCAGACGGTTTGGATGACGATCCGGCCGACTCCCTAGCCCAACGGTGGTTTGAGGAGGTGGCTGGGGTTGTTGACCGGATCGCCCCCAAGCGCCTGATCCGATGCCGAGCCCGTTCCTCCCCTTGGTTTACCGAGGAGTTACGGGCGATGAAGCAGGAGCGGAGACGGCTGGAGAGCAGATGGCGGAACGCTCGGACGGCTCAGAATTGGGCTGCTGTTAAGGCGTTGAACGGTCGCTATTTTCGCGCGATAAGGGCGGCTAGGAGATCTTTTGCCGCCCTGAGAATTGGTGAGGCCTCGAACCGTCAAGCGGAATTATTCCGTGTGGTCCGAGACCTCACCAATCCCGCTCCGCCGGGGCCTCCTCCTAGTGATTTCACTAGTGAGTCTTTTGCAGCCCATTTTAAATCCAAGATAGAGGCCATCCGTTCCGAGCTGGATGCCGGTTGCTCTGATCCAGCCCCTTTCATGGCCAGTGTCGGGCCGCCTCGGTCGCCTCGGTTTGTTGAGTTCGGGCCTGTTACACCGGTGGATGCCTCCAGGGCGCTGGGACATTGCAGGCCTGCGGCCTCTC
Source organism: Phrynocephalus versicolor (assembly GCA_023846285.1). Classification (NCBI taxonomy): domain Eukaryota; kingdom Metazoa; phylum Chordata; class Lepidosauria; order Squamata; family Agamidae; genus Phrynocephalus; species Phrynocephalus versicolor. Next base: position 10,433 of record JAHTLZ010002608.1, read on the forward strand.
CGTTCGACCCTTGCCCTTCCTGGCTGATTAAGACCGCAGGGGGGAGCATGCCGAAATGGGCTTCACTGATTGCTTCGGCCTCCTTCAGAGACGGGATTTTTCCCAGTCTTCTGAAGGAGACGGTGGTGAAGCCCATTATTAAAAGATCCGGCTTGGCTGTGGACGATTTGTCCAACTATCGTCCTATAGCCAATGTTCCCTTTTTGGGCAAGGTGATTGAGCGAGTCGCCGCCCTGCGTCTCCAGTCGTTCCTGGAGGAGAACCATGTCCTGGATCCCTTCCAGTCCGGGTTCAGGCCGCGTCATGGGACCGAAACGGCCCTGGTCGCGCTGCATGATGATCTGTTGAGGAGGGCTGACAGGGGTTGCTCTACCCTGCTGGTCCTCCTCGACCTGTCAGCGGCTTTTGATACCGTCGACCACGGTATCTTGCTGGAGCGGCTCTCGGAGGTTGGGATCGGAGGGCAGGCCTTGGCCTGGTTCCGGTCCTTCCTTGGGGGCCGCACCCAGCGAGTGAGCTTGGGGGGTGAGCTGTCGGCTCCCTGGACACTCTCTTGTGGGGTGCCTCAGGGGTCGTCGCTCTCCCCAATGCTCTTTAACATCTACATGAAGCCGCTGGCCGAGATCATCCGGAGTTATGGAGTCTGCTGCCATCAGTACGCTGATGACACGCAGCTCTATCTCTCCTTTTCCACCTGTGCAGTGGAGGCCGTCAGGACCCTTGATCGTTGTCTGGCTGCGGTGCTGGATTGGACCAGGACCCACAGGCTCAGGCTCAACCCAGGCAAGACCGAGGTTATGTTCTTCGGGGGCTCGTTGGAGGGGTACTGTGGCCCTCTTCCCAGTCTGAGTGGGTCCGCCCTCCAGCTGGCGCAAAGAGTGAGGAATCTGGGCGTTGTCCTGGACCCGGATCTGACCCTGGAACCTCAGGTGTCAGCCGTGGTCAGGTCAGCCTTTTACCACCTTAGGCTTATCGCCCAGATTCGCCCGTACCTCGATGAGGGCTCCTTGAGGACTGTGGTACAGGCACTGGTCATGTCGAGGCTGGATTATTGCAACGCTCTCTACATGGGGCTTCCCTTGAACCTTGTTCGGCGATTGCAGCGGGTCCAGAATGCGGCGGCCAGGCTGGTGGTTGGCGCGCGCCGTTACGACCGCGCCACCCCCATCCTGGCTCGCTTGCACTGGTTACCCGTTGCCTCCCGAATAAGGTTCAAGGTGTTGGTTTTGGCTTACAAAACCCTCCATGGCTTGGCCCCGGCTTATTTGGCGGAGCGGCTTCCCCGACAATCAGCTTCGGCCCGACCCACCCGCGCTTCGGAGGCCTTTTCACTGAGGACGGTCACCCCGAGGGAGGCTCGTAGGGCTGGTACTCGTGGACGGGCCTTCTCGGTGGTGGCTCCATTCCTGTGGAACAAACTTCCCAGTGACCTGCGGCGGGCTCCATCGCTGGTAGCCTTTAAGAGAAGTCTTAAGACCTTGCTCTTCCAGGAGGCTTACGGCGATGTGTAAGGACCCAGTCCGATTAATTTTTTTTTTTTTTTGTCCCGCCTAACTATTCTTGGACAGTGTTGTTTTGTTAGTTCTTGTTTGAAATGATTCTTATCTGTTTTTATTCTGATGTTGTGCACCGCCCAGAGTCCCCTTTGTGGGAATGGGGCGGTATATAAGTGTAAATAATAAATAATAAATAAATAAGTAATTGTGAGGGTTCTTCCAGATTAATTAGTGGGTCAAATAGAGAGTGAGAGCCGAGATTTTGTTTTGCCAAAAAATCAATAAAACTTTTATTGAAAACTCCAAACAAAGGTTTTATAGTCTCTTTTTTAGTTCTTGCTTCAAAGTTAGGAGTCAAAACCGGGAGATCAAAACTTGGAGTCGAGATAACATTAGGGTTAGAACTTTCACCCCAGAACGGATTATTTCTCAGTTTTGGGGTCTCGCATGGCGGGTTTTCATGGGTCCACCAACTCGGTTCCTGAGGTAATCAAGTGGAGCTGGAGGAGGACGCTCCCAACCCCAACCAGGAATCCATCCCGGTGAGTTCGTTCCGATAGAGACACCCTGGAAACCCCTGTTTTGGACCGTAGTTCCTTCTGCGTATATAGGTGGACCTATTGGGGTGGGGAGTGGCAGCCCCACATCTTG
>JAHTLZ010002610.1:0-10268 GCA_023846285.1 Phrynocephalus versicolor
CCAGGAATCTGTCCAATCCCCTTTTGAAGGCATCCAGGCCAGATGCCATCACCACATCCTGTTGCAGGAAGTTCCATAGACTAACAACGTGCTGGGTGAAAAATATTTTCTTTTGTCTGTTCTTACTCTCCCAGCCCTCAATTTGAATGTATTTCCCCTAGTTCTGGTATTTTGTGAGAGGGAAAAGAGCGTCCCTCTATCCACTTGACTCATGCCCTGCATTATTTTGTACGTCTCAACCATATCCCCCCTCAGGCACTTTTTTTCCAGACTAAAGAGACCCAAATGTTTTAGCCTTTCCTCATAAGGGAGGTGCCCCAGCCCAGTAATCATTTTAGTTGCTCTCTTCTGCACATTTTCCAGTTCCACTATGTCTTTCTTGAGATGCGGTGACCAGAATTGTACACAATACTCCAGGTGCGGCCTTACTATTGTTTTGTATAATGGCATTATAATGTTGGCTGTTTTATTTTCAATCTCCTTTTTGATAATCCCTAGCATGGAATTGGCCTTCTTCACCGCTGCCACACACTGGGGAGACACCTTCATGGAGCTGTCCACCAACACACCAAGATCTCTTTCCTGATCTGTCACGGATAACTCAGAGCCCATGAGTTGATAGATAAAGTTTGGATTTTTTGCCCCAATATGCATTACTTTACATTTGGCTACATTAAAGCGCATTTGCCATTTCGTAGCCCATTCCCCCAGTTTGGAGAGATCCTTCTGGAGCTCTTCACAATCTTCTCTGGTTTTTACCACACGGAAAAGTTTTGTGTCATCTGCAAACTTGGACACCTCACTGCTTATCCCTGTCTCCAAGTCATTTATGAACAGACTGAAAAGCACCGGACCCAGGACAGAGCCCTGGGGCACACCACTTTTCACCTCTCTCCATTGTGAAAATTTCCCAATGACACCTACTCTTTGTTTCCTGGATCTCAACCAGTTCTCAATCCATAAGAGGACCTGCCCTCTTATCCCCTGACTGTGCAATTTTCTCAAGCAGCCTTTGGTGATGGACTGTGTCAAAGCCTTTTGAAAATTCAGATAGACTATATCCACCAGTTCACCGAAATCTACATGCCTGTTGACCTTTTCAAAAAATTCTAAAAGATTTGTCAGACAAGATTTACCCTTGCAGAAGCCATGCTGATTTTCTCTCAGCAAGGTTTGTTCTTCTATGTGTTTTAAGATTTTCTCTTGGATGAGGCTTTCCACCATCTTCCCTGGGACAGATGTAAGGCTAACTGGCCTGTAGTTTCCCGGGTCCCCCCTCCTTCCTTTTTTAAAAATTGGTGTGACATCTGCTATCCTCCAGTCCCCCGGCACTGTGGCTGTTTTAAGAGACAAGTTGCATATAACGGTTAAGAGATCTGCAATTTCATTTCTCAGTTCCCTAATAACCCTTGGGTGTATGCCATCTGGACCCGGTGACTTGTTAATCTTCAATTTATCAATTAGTCCTAAAACATCATCTCTTTTAACCTGTATTTGATTTAATTCTTTAGTCAAGAGGGGCTGTTCAGGCAGTGGAATCTGCTCAAGGCCTTCTGTCGTGAAGACAGATGCAAAGAACTCATTTAATTTCTCTGCAATTTGAAAGTCCTCCTTAATCTCCCCTTTTCCCCCCTCACCATCCAGAGGGCCAACTGGTTCTCTGGCAGGTTTTCTACTTCTAACATATTTAAAGAAGCTTTTATTATTACCCTTTATATTGCTAGTCATGCGTTCCTCAAAATCTTTCTTTTCCTCTGTTATCATCTTCTTACATTTCTTTTGCCAGAGTTTGTGTTCCTTTTTATTTTCCTCATTTGGGGAGGATTTCCATTTACAGGAAGACCTCTCCTTGCGCTTTAGAGCCTCTCTAACTCCACTCGTTAACCATGCCGGTGCCCTCTTGGACTTAAATGAGCTCTTCTTTCTTTGTGGTATGCACTTGTGCTGGGCCTCTGTTACCGTTGTTTTAAACAGGTTCCATGCACTCTGAAGAGATTGGATTCTTCTAACCTTCCCCTTCAATTTCTTTCTAACTAGTTTCCTCATCTGAGGGAAGTTCGCCCTTCGAAAATCAGGGGTTTCTATGTCTGATTTGGTTGACACTCTTCCTCCAACATGCATGGCAAAGGAGATTGCAGCATGGTCACTGTTCCCCAGAGGCTCAGTGACATTCACATCTCTGACCAGGTCCTGAGTATCACACAGTATTAGATCCAGAGTTCCTGTTCTCGGGTCGGCTCCATGACAAGTTGCTCTAAGGCACAGTCATTCAGCAAGTCGAGAAACCCAGTTTCTCTTTCTTGCCCGGAGCTCGCATTGGCCCAGTCAATGTGGGGATAATTGAAGTCCCCCATGATTACTAACCTATCCTTCTGAGACACCTCCATGATTTGTCTCCTCATTTCAAGGTCCCCGGTCAAGTTTTTGATCTGGTGGGCGATAGCATACCCCAACTATCACATCACTCCTTGGACCTGGTAGTTTAACCCACAGTGATTCTATGGTGGAGTCAGACCCTCTGTCAATCTCCATTCTGCTGGATTTTACCCCTTCTTTAACATAGATGGCCACTCCCCCTCCAACCCGCCCCTCTCTATCCCTTCTATAGAGTTTATAGCCTGGGATTGCTGCATCCCACTGGTTCTCTACATTCCACCAGGTTTCTGTAATGGCTATTATATCAATATTATCCCTAGCTGTCAAATGTTCAAGTTCTCCCATTTCTGGTCGAAGGCTTCGAGCATTGGTGTAGAAGCCCCTGTACAGTGGGTTCTGCAACAACAGCTGCTGCTTTGTTCTTCCCTCCCCCCATGCCAGGACCCTGCCTGTCACAAAACATGACTCTGAAGAGCTGCTGAAGGAGCCCTGCAGCTCAAGTCAGCAAGCAGCTGGGTCTGATGACTCAGCTGAAAACATATCTTCTCCCCCTAGAAGGGCTATGAGCAGGATTCTGCAAAGACGTGCTACCAGGAGAGCTAGGGAAAGGGTCTTTGATGCTAGACGGGGAATCAGGTCGGGAAACCCTGAGTACTAGCAGGAGCCTTTCCAGAAGTAAGGGTGTGTTCCCTGTTTTGGGATAAAGCTGGTAAGCTCACCTTGAGCTCTCTGTGGGAGCAACGTGCCATTTGAACTTGCAACCATGTTCCTGTCTGTGACCTTGGCTCTGTTTCCTGATTTCGGACTGGCTTCCTGGACCATGGCTTGATCTGTTCCCTTGGGTTTGGTGTCTGGTTTCCGTGAGATATTCTGGTTTTGACTTGGACTGTTAATTGCTGGGAGTTGGATTCTGTTATTTATCTGGCACTTGATTGTTAGCAACAGACTTGAACTTGCCTGGCTTTCCACTAAAGATCTTGGCAAAGAACTGAACCCTGTTTGTGTGTGTGCTCTGTGTGCGGGACTTGACACCCCACAGCTATTTTTTCAGTAGAAAAACTATCACATTCCATTATTCTCCCAGTACTAATACCTGCTATGTCATCTCTATGTGATTTCTACCCTTTCCCACCTCATTCCCTGTGGATGAGCTGTTCCGAACCGGATGCCACTCAGATCCTGTCGGCTTTCCCCAGTTATCAGTTTAAAAGCTGCTCTGCAGCCTTTTTGAGGTTGAGTGCCAGCAATCTGGTCCCATCATGATTCAAGTGCAACCCATCCCTCCTGAACAGGTTTGGCTTGTCCCAAAATGTTCTCCATTTCCTGACAAATCTAAACCCCTTCTCTCGACACCATCGCCTCATCCATGCATTGAGGCTTCTGAGCTCTGCCTGCCTGGCGGGTCCTGCACGAGGAACAGGTAGCACTTCTGAAAATGCTACCTTGGAAGTCCTGGACTTCAATCTTCTTCCTAACAACCTGAATTTGGCTTCCAAGACTGACCGCTTGGCCTTCCCGACATCATTGGTACCAACGTGTACCATGACCACCAGCTCCTTCCCAGTTCTCTCTAAGAAGCTATCTAGATTTCTCGTGATGTCTGCAACCTTTGCACCTGGCAGGCAAGTGACCATATGCTTATCATGCTAATCACAAATCCATCTCTCCATATTTCTAATTATAAAGTCCCCTAGCAGAAGGAGCTTCTCTCCTGCAGCCTGTTCTTCTACATGTACCTGATCCTGTATCTCATCAATTCTGATGAGGGAGAGATCCTCAGGTGGAACCAGTTGTTCCTCGGTGTGTGCCTCATGAGGTGTGATGAGGGAAAGAGCCTCAAATTGATTGTGCAATATGAGACTTTCTGAGCGATCCCTTGGCCTTCTACTTCTTTGAGTCACATTCCTCCACACATCTACCTCCTGGGTTGGGGAAGTGATTTCATCCTCAGAAGTGTGCCCTGTCTCTTCTTGGACCTGGATAGTCTGTTCCGCTCTGTCCAAGAACCGCTCAAGCTCCTTAATATGTTGCTGGTTCGATATGCGGGCTAATGTCACCAGGGAGAAACATAGAAAGGTGTACCCAAATAAGAAGCCCTGAAGGATGGGGGAAGTTCGGAGACTTTTGAAGGCCAGAAATTTTGCTTCCAGAACTGGAGACTGGATATTGCATGGCATAGAAAGAGCAAAGTTGAAGAGGGGCATTAAGAAGGTAAAAGCTGTGTATAGAGGAAAAATTGAAGATCATTTGAGCAGCCATGATATGACACAAGTGTAGCAGGGTGTTCAGCACCTTATTGGCTAGAAATCTAGAAATTCATCACCTGTAGAAACTAATGCTTCCCTGGTGTGTGTGTGTGTGTGTGTGTGTGTGTGTGTGTGTGTGTGTGTGAGAGAGAGAGAGAGAGAGAGAGAGAGAGAGAGAGAGAGCTTAATACCTTCTTTGCCCGTTTTAAGGTGACACCAGTAGAGATGTCAACACTGTTGTCAAAGATGCTGTCATTGTCCTATAATGGAAATGTTGCTAGGGTGTAAGAGAAGGAAGTGAGGCAGATATTAAAGAAAATAAACACAAGAAAGGCTACAGGTCTTAATGGAGTGGCTGGTAGGGTGCTGAGATACTGCTCAGAATAACTAGCAGAAACTTCTATGAAGATTTTTAATCGCTCTTTGGACCAAGCCACTGTTCCACTGTGTTTGAAATCCTCTACCATCATACCCTTGCAAAAAAAAAAAAATAACATACATAGTTTGAATGACTTCCGCCCTGTGGCACTCACACCTGTTGTGGGCTAACACTGAGCTTGTGTTCTGCTGCAAATAAACCACACCGACTAGCTAGTTAGCTCCTTGGGAGATGAAAAGGCCACAGCTTTATTAACATCAGTTGACATGGAAGAGACTGCAGTACTCTGGTCAGGCATTGGGGTCGGATCCTGTTCCATCGGAGGGCCCGTCTGCCCCCCAATGCGCCCGACAGCACCTCAGGATGGCAGCACCCTTCAGCCCAGCTTCCGGGAGCCCCGTGGGCGTATACTCCTTCGGGATTTCCTCTGCTAAGCTGAGCGGGGAGCCTCCTGGTGTCCCACCCGAGCTGGGGCCATCCGTGCTCCCTCGTGGGTCCGCTGTCACCACCTGTTGGTTCCCAGCTGCGCAGGCTCCATCCTGGGGCCCCGTCAGCCTGGATCCGGGCCCAATGCCTCCAAACCGCCACAAGAGACAAGTTAGACTCGACTCCCACCAGAATACTGCAGCTCTTACCATTCCCCAACTGCGGCCTTGATGCTCCGGAGCCAGCGCTCCGTGCCGGCGTTCGACAGGTGCACACCATCTGGCCGGAAAAGATCTGTGTTCCTGTAAGAAATATCTTGGTGAGAGATTATTTCCCCACCCCACCCCCCATTGCGAGACTAGGTTACCGATGGCTGTGGTGACCTTTCTGCGGGTCCTCTCCACCCCTCTCAGGGATTTGGCACCTCTCCATGACCTTCTTTGAAGTAATTCAGACCACATGATTAGCAAATCTGGGAAGGAGTCATGTAAGAATTCCAGGGCGGCCTTCAAGCTAAAGATGAGGTCAACACCTTTCTGTTCAGTGAGGTCGTTCTCACCTAACTGCAATATTATGGCATCTGGGGGGCCTCGCTCCCTGATATGCATCCAGATGGTTGGTAGCATCTGGTTCCACCGCATGCCCCTTTTACCCAGCCATGAGATCTTTGCGGCTTGGTTGAAGCCCAGGTGTTCGCCCACTGGGGATCTGGCTGCCCATTTACCCGCCCAGTAAACTATGCTGTGCCTGACGATCCATACGTGTTTCACCGGTCCTATGGTGGGAACTATAACAAAATTGGTGTAAGGGCAGGTTTTCCCACTCCGCGGATGTACCCCTGGTAGGCGTTTGATTTCCACCTACCTATTTCCTTGATTTTTTGGGGTGAGACCCCCACCGCTGCAGCTTGGGATGCTATGCCAATGCGGAAGGAGTGTGTGCCGAATTCAGTGGGAGAGAAACCTGCCCTCCTCAGGGCCCTCCTAAGCACCCTGGCAAACTGATATCTTGTCAGGGGTTGGCCATCCTTGTGGATTAGTAGGGTGCCCTTTTTGGGCATCCTGACTTCCAGGAACACCCGGAGCGCCTGTATAGGGCATGGGGCGTGACCCGTCTGCTTGCACAGCTTAATGGTCGTACCCGCGCCGACCTGGTCTGTTTTGGATGACCTGAGGAGCAAATACGCATGATCCCTTTCTAGGCTGACGTTGGTGATTTGCATGGCTCTGTTAGACGTGTCCCCACAGGAGTCGGGTACTAATTCGCTCACTCTAAAAGCCCCGTAGAATGCCAGATTGAAGGCAGTCTGAAAGAGCGTAGTTGGACCAGCATACCATTTTTAATTCCTTTAAGTTTGCCCTTAGTATGTCTAGGGTCAGGGGCTTCCTCTTATCGGGGGCTCTGGGGGCCTGCCTTTCCCATCCCTTTAATGCCCGCCTCACTATTGGGCTCTTCCCCGGGTCCCTGCTGCCGTTAAATGAGTTAAAGAACACTAATGCCGCCAGGTGGATCTTTAAGGCTCTAACGGATTTTCCCTCTCTGCGTAAGGCATGTAGAAATCTCAAGATGTTTGTTTCCTCGGGTGAGTTATTTGGTGGGATGGCTAGTTGGGAGGTGAAGTCCTGGAACAATGCCCAAGCCCTGGTGTATGCTTTTAGGGTGGCAGGTGTGATGGAATTTATGGCTCCTTGGATGACGTCATGCTCCCAAGGCTCCAAAGATCGTCAGGGAACGGGTCCGGTTCGGGGTTTGCCTGCGAGGCCAAGCGCCGGAACCTGTTGAACTGGAAGCAAGACAATGCGTCTGCAATTCCGTTATCCAGCCCAGGGACGAATTTTGCTGAGAAGTGAGTGTTATTTTGCAGGCACAGCAATACTAGTGGGCGCACCAAGCGCATGACCCGCTCAGACCTGGAGGACTGGCGGTTGATTATGGCAACTACCACTTGGTGGTCGCACCAGAATTGTACCCTTTTATTTTGCAGCTGGTTCTGCCAGATGGTGACGGCTACTACAATAGGGAATAACTCTAGGAATGTCATATCCCTGAGGATGTCCCTACCTTGCCATTGTTCGGGCCATTGACTAGCACACCAGTGCCCGTTAAGATGAACTCCGAAACCCATGGATTCTGCTGCGTCTGAGTGAACCTGGAACAAGTTACCCATGTGGCAAGGTTGCCGCCATATCACCGTGCCATTAAAGTTTGCCAGGAATTCTTGCCAGAACCTGAGGTCCTGTTTCAGGCCTTTTGTGATTCTTATATGGTGGTGTGGGGCAGATATGCCCGATGTGGCACGGGCAATCCTCGCACAGAATGCTTTGCCGCGGGCTATGACGCGGCAGGCAAAGTTGAGGTAACCCAGGAGGGCCTGGATCTCCCTACGTGTGGCCTTGGATTTTTGCAGTGCACTGGCAACGTGGTTCTTCAGTGCTGTTAACTTGTCCTTGGGGAAATGAGACACGCCTGCTACCGTGTCGATTTCGATACCCAGGTAAGTTATCTCTGTTGTGGGACCCTCGGTTTTTTCCTCGGCTAACGGGATCCCCAGTTCCCTTGCCAGATTTTGGAATGTGCAGAGAAAATCTGTGCACTCTCGTGTGCCGTCTCTGCCAATCAATAGGTAATTGTCTAGGTAGTGGGTGACGGCGTCCGCCAGGGCTCGCTGCTGGGTCGCCCACTCAATAAAGGAGCTAAAGGTTTCGAATGCAGCACAGGCGATGGAGCAGCTGAAGGGCATGGCTTTGTCTACGTACCATTTGCCTTCGAACTTGCTGCCCAGCAGGGCGAAATCGTCTGGATGGACCGGGAGGAGTCGAAAGGCGGATTGGATGTCGCATTTTGCTAGTAGCGCCCCTCTACCATGGAGCCTGACTAAGTTAACAGCCTGGTCGAAACTGGTGTATTTTACTGATGAGAGGTCTGGGGGAATAGCATCGTTTACCGATGCCCCCTTTGGGTATGATAAGTAGTGTATTAGACGATATTCCCCCGGGGTCTTTTTGGGGACTACTCCCAGTGGTGACACTCTAAAGTCCGGTAGTGGGGGGCTGTTAAACGGTCCTGCCATCCTCCCTGCATTGATTTCCTTATTAAGTTTTTGTCTGACAATGTCTGGGTAGTCTTTTGCTGATTTTAGGTTGGGGGAGTCAACTGACGTACGTTGCCCATTGTACGGTATCCTAAACCCTTTATTGAACCCTTCCCACAGGTATAGCACCTCCTTCCTCTTAGGGTAGGCAAGGAGCCAAGGTGCAAGGGCTGTTGTTTTAATGGGAGTGTAGACCAGCTCCCTAAGGCACACTAAAGGATCTGTATTATTTACAGCCTGAGGGGGGAGTTTGGGCTGGGGGAGGGGCCGTGGAGTCGGTGAGGATATTTGGCTTAGATGGGGGTCTAGCCCCACGAAAGGGCTGCTGGCTGTTCTTTTGTTTATGGCATGCCACCCGGGGATGCGAACCCACACAGATATCGCATTCGTGATCGAATTTGCATTTTGCTCTGATCCATTTGCCCACTTGGAACTCCCAGCATGTGCGTTTAGAGGGTTCCCTCCTAAACCATCGAGCGGTTTTGCCGCCCTCCTGCCTGCCTTTCATGTGGGGCCCGACTTCCCACAACCAGGTTTTGCTATGTACCAAGTCCCACCTGCTACTGGAGCTTTTGGATGCTCTTTTCCTGAATTCCTCATCGTAAGCCAAGGCGGCTGAGTCCCCCGCCCGTCTCTGGGCACACAATATGTTTTTGTAGTGGTTATTTAGGTGCCATGCCCTCTCTGGGTAGGCCGCTTGTATAATACTAGTGTATTCGGCGTAACCCATAAGCCAATTGTCAAACGTTCTTTCTGCCATCTGGGTTTTGGGCCTCCTTCACCTGCGCCGCTCCTTAACACTCCCCTCGTCCTCGTCGGGTTTTAGGAGCGTAAAAACGTCCACGTAAAAACCCTGCAGGATGGCCTTCCTAACCCTTCTGCTGATGTGCAGGCCCGGGGGATCGTCGTCATCTGTAAAGGATGATTTTTGATGGCTCTCTTGGCTCTGGGATGGCTCCCTGACCCACCCTTTTGAGTTCAGGTATTTTGCCCTCTTACGTATGGCCCAGCGCGGCAGGCCTGGCACCTCTGCAGCCTCCCTCCAGTAATCCCTATCCCTCTCCTCCTCATCAGATGAAGACTCACTCGTTGAAGAGTCGGTGGATGAGCCCTCTTCTGCTCGCGGACCGCGGGGACGCCTGCCGTCTACGCTTGGGTGGAGGGCTCCGTCCCCTCACGGAGGGGGTGTGTCTGTCCTCGTTGGACTCGCCGGAGTGAGAGGGGGTTGTGCTAGACTGTGGGGTAGCTTGTGTGGTTGCGTTAATGTTTGCATTATTCGCCTGCCCAATATTCGCCAATTGACTGGATAACAGCGCTAAGGCCTGGCCATGATCTTGCAGGGTGTTGATTTGCGGCGCTTGTGGAATATTGGCTTTAGCTGACTGGGGTGCTAGTTCGGGCCTGCACTCCGGGGGGGTGCCCCCACCCCCCACCGCTGCTGCTGCCGGCCTGGGTGTGGTTGGTCAGCTGATGCCCCGTGCAACCCGAGCAGGCTGGCTTGGTTGCTCTCTGGTGCTGCGCCTCAGAGTGGTTGCCCTAGTGGGCTTAGGGGCTTTTGGAGCTGGGGCTTTGTGCTGGCGTGGGGGCATGCTTACCCTGGTTGCTGCTGGCGCAAGGTTCCTTCTGTGTTCGGGCTGTGGATGCTGGCCACCCTCTAAAGCCACCTCCGTTCTCGCTTTTTTTTTTTTTGCCCTTGCCCTGTCCCTTGGGGGCCTGAGACTTCGCTATCCCCACCCCCTCGCCCTTGCCG
>JAHTLZ010002611.1:0-15808 GCA_023846285.1 Phrynocephalus versicolor
TGTATTGTGGGTTGTCTCATCTGATTTTCCTTTGCACTGCACACAAAGGTTGAGTAAAAGCAAGGAGACTTGGAAATTTACATTGCACCCATTTATAGTTTTAAGAAGAGCTCTATGAAAAACAATTCCACTGTTCATCCACAAAGATTTTTTTAAAACAGTATAAAGAAAAAGGAACACTTAAGTACAGATCAATGTGTAAATAATATCAGGTAGATCTCTCACTGTGCCAGTGTACATTCATTGAGGGACTATAAAAATAAGACATGGGATTCAGTCTTGAGGAATTACTATTGATTATTAGCTGTATTTTGCATATTTTAGGAAGGACCTATGGTTCCCAATACACCACCTCAAGAAGCTAGCAACAGATTACAGATATTCCAGGTAAGAGATGTTAATGGTATGTTATCTAGATGGATGCCAATGGATCATTCAGCAACCATTTTGATTTTTAGCACTTCACAACATTGTAGTGAGCGTGTTCTTCATTATAATGTACTGTAATAGGACACATTAATGTGTTTTTTTATTTTTGAAATTATAAAACAAAGAAATATAGTATCTTTAAAACAGAAAATGAATGCTTTGGTGGAGCTCAAATAAAGCCAGTGATATTACAGTTTTGTCATTCTGAATTATGGATGAAGAAAACAGTATTTGTATGATTTCATTTGCTTCATTCTGACTGGCTATATACCAAGCAGCCAGTGTTTAAACCTTTAAAACTACTGTATCAAAACGAGGTTTAGCCTTATGAATATTATCACAGGCATTTCTGCTTTCCATTTATTACTCTCTGTGCAGTCATATTTCTTTTCATTTTCTTTTCCATTATGATAACCTTGATAAAGCAAACCTTTATAGAACATTCAGCTGCCCTTAATCTTGTATAGCTATTTAACTGTGTGAAAAATAAGAACAGCTCACCAGGCACTACACGATAACTAGAAGGGTAATGCTGTTCTCCACTCTGGTCCAGTCGTGCTGTGATTTCATGTTCAGATATAAATGCAGTGTTCACAATCCCATTTTCCACATATATGGATAAAGAGACATAGTAAATAGTTCCTGAGGAAGTACATTTACCAATCTCTTTCACCATATATGAGTGTTCAGGAAAGGGACTTTTGGAGTCACAGTGCATGGAATCCCTATGGACAAAGCCTGTTGAAGGATTCTGTGAGTTGTAGTCAATGAGGCAATGTTTCTAGGGTGTGCCATGTATTATAGGATGAATCCAGTATTTCCTTTCTATATCCCCTGTGCCTGTGAGAGAATCCGGTCCTAATAGAACTTCATGCATATTCTAGGGAGGCATTCTATCTATATAGGATTCACATGTGCCTTAGCTGGCTATTAACAGATCAAAGACTGTTCTATGTATTGAAATGCTCCATTAGCAGGATGGAACAATCTCATATGAGTCGAATTGGAATTTCCTAAATAATTATTCAGTTGCTTTTACATGGCTTCATATATGCAGTGGTTCTTTTTAAAGGCAATATAGTTTTCAGTTACCTTGGCTCCAGGATGAATTCAAAGTGTTAATACTAATCTTTACAATTGAAAAGGCCTGGCAGTAGGCTATTGGAAGGGGAGCCTTCTCTATTCTCACTCTGCCAGCACTCCATGTTGTGTAGGACCCTGCTTTTGTAGAGGTGGCACATGTAGCAACAACAAAAGAAGCCTCATTAGGCAGGGGAGTGCCGCTGAAATAAGATGCTATTGATCCAAAAAGCTGACCTTCAAGTGCCAGAATCCATATTGTATGATACTTTTATTAGGCTAACCCCAAAAGCACAAAATTGTATATAAGCTTTACTGATCATCAGAAATTCTTCAAAAGCTCATTTTAAGGACTGAGATACAGTACATTTATCTCAAATATGGGAACTGGACCTCACTGTTACCAGCAATGCCTATATGGATTAAATATATACATTATACATGTGCTACTTCTCATTCAATTTTATTTCTCTTCTGTTGATAACTCATAACTGAAGGTGCAAGCCAAACCTCCTGAAAAGTCCTGCTTCAAAAATCAGTTAAAAACATCTGTTTGCAAATACTAGGTCTTGCGGCTTTGGAATTTGTTAACATATATAGATATACCTAGTCAGAGACAGATTATATAATGAAAGTAAGAAAAATTAATTTATCTGTTATTCAGTCGTTTGCTACAAGTATGAAATCCAAAGGACCTATCTCAGTACTCATGCAGTAAAAGTCGATGGTTGTGTATTACATATTCTAAACCATGGATAGAAACTCACCAGCCTTCAGATCTGGTCCACAGTCGTTTCCCATTATCCCTACCCAGCTCCATCGTTAAAAGAAAAACAAACAAAAATATTCGTCTTATAGTGCATTCAATACATAGTTAGGATGGATTATATTAGCCTGAGAGTAAGACTTGTCTTAATCATTAATGGGAGAAATATAGGGATTTTTTTTGTTTGCAGTCACATCTGAAAAGTAAATAATTAACATATACCTCCTGATTTGATGCAGTCTCATCAAAACAGTAGGCTTGAAATATGTTTGGGAGGCTTCCCTCCTTCCAAACACTACCCTATATAAAGTCTGTGAAGATTCTCAGTCATCCAGGTGAGTTTATCTGGAAGTTGAGTCATGGCTACTGGACTTCTTTTTCTTGAGAGATAGAAACGTTTCACTGCTCATCCAAACTTTGACTATTAGATGGAGGCCTCACACTAGCTGTATTCAGACTGATGAAGCTGTTTGGATGAGCAGCGAAACGTTTCTATCTCTCAAGAAAAAGAAGTCCAGTAGCCGTGACTCAACTTCCAGATAACCCTACATAAAGGAAGGAGAGAAGATGGTGTATATGAGAGTATGAAGGACTTGGGTAGAGGTCCTGTCCATGGACTCCTTAGGCCTCATTCACCACTGGCTTGCAAAACGAAAGTTAGTTGTGAGGAAATTTTCTAATCCTTTTGTTAATTTCTACACTTTTATTTATTAGGCCAATTTTGATGAGCTCTGGAGGAAATTTATTACCTATTCATCCGGTGAGCAGTTATTTGGATTGCCCGTCACAGACTATGAAGTTTTACATAAAATCAGGTAACTGTGAAAAAAACTGTTCAATCTGCCAGAGTAAGTTAAGCGTTGTGGAAAGCATTTAATGATAAAGGAAATTGAGAAAAAGGACATTTGTTCAAAGTTGAGTCCATCTATATAATTCTACACTAAGAACTGAGCAGGAATTGAAAACTTGTAGGAATCAAGAGAAACACAGAGTGAATGAAAAGGAGAAAACCTCATTGGAGGATACTTTCTTTTGCAGAGTTATGACTGTAGTGTAGAATGAAAAGGGAGGGATGGGTACCAGTAACAAGAGAGAAAATTTATCAAGACAAGCATGTTTAAAAATGCATTGGGTTAAGTGGAATTTTGTTCAGTAGTTGGTGGACCACACACCACCACAAGACTGAGATAAGTTTAAGTATCTTGGCATTAGGTTATCTGGGTAAAATTCTAAATCTTTCCTTTTTATATTTACCTGGGGTTCTCCCATTCCTTCCACAAGGAGTATATGAACTGGACTTTCATTTTGTTTTGGCACAGAAATGTGTAATGCTTTGTAATGCACTACTACACCATTTCCAAAGCTACCTTCTCAGTGAATACTTGGACACTACAGAGGCATCTATCTGACCAATTTAAAAATGTGATGTATAATACATTACTCAGTGTACAAGTGGTACAAAAGTGTGGCACATGTGGTTATGATGTTGGATTGTCACTGGGAAAACTGGGATTCAGATTGCTTCTCACGCATAAAGCTTTCTGGGTCACAGCCAATTATTGTCTCTCAGTATAAGCTGCCATATAAGGTTGCTTTGAAGCTAAAAAGGGACATTGAAATTTAAATTCATTATTGCCACTGGAGCTAATGACATCATCCTAGTTGTACAGCATAATTTTTCAGCAACAGGGGTTTAGCCATGAAGTTATTAAGTGTCAAAATATCACTTTGGATGGCTGAAAATTGCATAGCAAAATATAGGCAAAATATTAGCATTTTAGTAATTACAGTGTTAAATTCTTAACAAGAAAAAGTTTATATTAATAAATCAAATTTCAAATAATTATTTTGAATTTGAATAACATAATGAGTTGAATAAGAAATGTTACTACAGTTCAATGGTTTATGCATCTGGCTGCTAGTGGTGAGGATTTCGGTCCCCCACTTGTCTTCTTGACAGGGTCTGCACTCTATAATCCATTGGGTCTCTCCCATTGCTGCAGTTCTAAGATGGTGGTGGTGATGGCGAAGATATCTTGAATGTGCACAGGTTTCATCTACCAGGAATTTCTAGGGAAAGCATAATGAGTACATATGTCTTCATTTGAAATATTGCATTTCCAATCAATCAGCTCTTTTATAATTACATTCTAATAAGCTAGCAAAGGTAAAGCTAATAGATGCAGTTAACAATTCCACCTTTTTATTTCAGGAAGGAATTAAGTTTGCTTCAAAAATTGTATGGATTGTATGATACGGTGATGAACAATATCAGTGGATATTATGAAATTCTCTGGGGAGATGTAGACATTGAAAAAATTAATGCTGAACTTTTGGAGTTTCAAAACAGGTGAGTTTGTATCAGCTAGACCCACTGTAAATAACATGAGTATACACCTTTTAGATTACTGAATTATCCACAGTTATGTTGCATACACGTTATCACAAGGTATACTTTCTGAGGACTACTTAAGACTGGCAAGAACAGCCAAGGTATACTGTAACATATTCAAAAGTAGGCTAGGTGATGCCTGTATTGGTCACTACTAAAACAAAAAATGTAAGCTAAGCTTTCGATAGCAACTTGATATCTCTATCAAAACATTGTACCAAAAATGCAATCTTGATAGAGGATGTCTATCTGGCACTGAGGATGCCCGATAGACAACATTGATAGAGGATGTTGTCTATTGGGTATTCTGTCTTACCTTTTTGGTAAGACAGAATACACCAGATGATGGTATCAGGAGGCAGGGTTGGTGTTAAAATGGCTTCAAAGTCCCAGATACGGTTTAACACCCAGCAGCATATCAAACAAAGCAGCATAGTCCTGGCTATTATACTCTTTCTCGATCCCAAGTCTTGCAAGCCAATCAATGTCTACAACTTTCATTTGATAGAATACCTTTACGGGCATTTTAAAATAAGATTATAAGATTGTTTCTGTCTCTTTACAGAGTATATTCCATAATTTGTACTATATGGAATAGACATGGGCACGACTCGGTGAAATTTTCGTTTCCGTTTCCGTTTCCGTTTTCCGTTTCCGTTACGTAACGGAAACAGTAATGGTAACGATAATTAAGCCGTCAGAACTCGAACTCGAACTGAAAAAAGAAAAATTTGGTCGGGTTTTTCGTTTTCGTTTGTGGCATTGCGGCGATCACGCAATGCGAAGCAGAGAAAAAGTTTGTAAAAGTTTTTTTTTAAAAAAACCCGACTCCCGGCCAAAAAAGCAGGCGAAAATATGCCTGCCTGAGGCTTTGCCACCTACCAGAGGGGTGGTTTCTGGGGGGTCCCTGGCCTTTTCCCCCTCTTCTCCTGTCCTGGGCTGCTTGCACCAGGCTGGGGGTGGGGTCATCCTCGTCGTCTCGCCATGCCATGCGGTGGGGGGGATCCAAAATGGCGACTGCAATTTTTCTTTTGAAATCGTGGTCAAAAAACACACCAAATCACCACAGAAATTTGTGAAATTTACTTATTTTAAATGCCTGAATTTTAATAGGAGCAGCAGTGGGTTTTTTTTTTTAATAGCAATAAAATGTTGTATTGATTTTATTTTATTTTATTTTATTTTTTATTTTTTTAGACCTGCCCATTTGGGCTGGGCATGGGATGGGACCATGCAAATTTTTTCAACCATTCCACCAATGGCATTGCCAGGTTTTTGACTGACACTTCTGGATGTCTCGGAGGGCATAAAAAGCCGAGGCACCTTCCAGAAATCACAGTCAGGTGTATGGATGTGGTTGAGGGAGGAGGGCTGGCTGCTGGTGCTGATGTGATCTGATCGAGATTGAGGAGGGAGGCTGGAGGCTTTAGGATTTAAGTTAGGCAGGCAGGCAGGGAATTGAATTTAGAAAATAATTTCTTTGATTCCCTGCAGCTTTGTCTGCTGAAGAGAATAGCAGTTTATTCTTTATTTCTTCTCTGGCAGTTTGTGAGGATTTTTTTCTGATATTGGATAAAGGGGGAGGTTTGATTGGGAGTGGGAGGTGTGGATTTATTTTAAAAATATATTATATACTACCATTTATTTTCTATTTTCCCAACTTCAATTTGCTTGCACACAAACACATTTGGGGTGCAAGCCAAGAACAGAACCTCTATCCTAAGTGATATCCTACCTGCCCACTCACCCGCCCGCCCGTGCTGCCACCCGGCTGCAGCCCGCGCCGCCGCCTGCCCACTCGCCCTCCTGCGGCCGCCGCCCACCTGCTCGTCCACCCGCGCCTCCCCCTGCTGCTGTTGCTGCCTGCCCATGGCCCACCGCCACCGCTGCCCGCTCGCACCTCCCCCCGCCACCCACCCCGCCCACCGCTTAGGGCGCAAAAACACCTAGTGCCGGCCCTGATTGCGGGACACTCCTATGCTCTGGGAAGTTAAATCGCACTAAATCGCAGTGGAAACCACAAATGACAAACGAAACGACGAAATGAGAAATTTTTGAAATTTTTTGCGACAAACAGAAACGACCCGAAACGAACCCATTCCAACAAACGAAAACTCGAAACGTCATTTTTCTGGTTGTGCCCATGTCTAATATGGAAGGATATTAAAACTATGATTTCACTTCTTGTCTTTTTAAACCAAAGATGCCGAAAGCTACCTAAAGGGCTTAAAGACTGGCAAGCATATTTAGATCTTAAGAAAAGAATAGATGATTTCAGCGAGTCTTGCCCTCTGCTAGAAATGATGACCAATAAGGCAATGAAACTGCGACACTGGAATCGCATTTCTGAAACAACTGGGCATCCATTTGATGTTGAATCTGATTCTTTTTGCTTGCGGAACATCATGGAGGCACCTCTTCTCAAGCACAAGGATGATATTGAGGTAAACCTTTATGCAGTTGTGTTTTGTATTTAAAGAGGGTGTTAGATAAGGATGTATTTCAAAGGGTTAAATAGTGTAGACTTTTAAGAATAGTCTCCCCCTCGCCCCTACAAAAGCAAAGCAGTACTAGTGTTAGTGCATTAAATGCAATTACTATGTCTTTAAATAAATGACATATGTAAACATACATGCACACATATATACATGCATGTGACTTTTTGTGGCAGAAAACCTTTGAAAGGAATACAATATATTGATATCATTAATACATTGTTAAAATACATTTAGCTGATACAGGAGAGAAATTCACAGAATTCACTGCATGTTAGCAGTTTTTTTCCCAGTTTAGTGATAACTTACATTTGTCTAGAAGTCCTTCTGCAGAGGGCGGAATTAACACTACATTGTGGACCAAAAGACATAGCAGAAAAGATTAATAGGAACCTTAATCTAATCAACCATCATATGTGAAATAGAAATATCCTACGATATTTCAACTAAATCCCACTTATGCACATGCTTTCCCCCTTCTTGCTTCTATGCACCATGTTCATCACTAAACTGGGCTTTTAAAAATTGCATTTCATTCTGTTCTGTTCTTTTGAAGTGTTTTAGCTCAAAAGTTACTAAGGTTCCAAATCCCCCCAAAGTGCATAAAAACAGCAGGAAGGACAGTGTTTAGAAAATTGCCCAAGATATGTCATTATATTATATTAGGATTGTACTTGGAAAGTTATAAACCACTTTGGAGCTCTTATGGCCACTGATATTAAAGTTTCTATCAAGAAAAAAAATTCAAATTTGTGTTTTTATGTGTATATATATATATATATATATAAGAAAGAAAGCATTCTGCTTATTACTGCCCTGCAGTGCTTAAAGCACCCTCTGCAGTTTACAGTTCAATTTATGCAGGCTACCCATTTGCCCCCCCGCCCCCATTTTACCAACCTCAGAAGGATGGAAGTCTGAGTCAACCTTCAGCCAGATACCTCAGACTGAACCTTGGGCCAGAAGCAAAGATTTGGCTGCAGTATTGCAGTTTAACCGCTGTACTATGAGGCTCCTTGCTAAGGGATACACATACACACACACAGGACCGGCGTGTCCATTAAGGCAAACTAGACAGTTGCCTAGGGTGCCAAAATGGAGAGAGGGCACTGGCCAGCCTGCTGCCCCCCGGCCCCACGCCCATCGCCGCCCCCGTGCCCGTTGTTGTCTCCCGCCACCCACTCCCACCCTGATACTGCCCCTGCCCCACCCCCGCCCCTTGCCTAGGGCACAAAAAAACCTAGCGCCGGCCCTGCACACACACACACACACACACACACACACACACACACACACACACAGAGAGAGAGAGAGAGAGAGAGAGAGAGAGAGAGAGAGATGTTAACATTTAATAGCTTTCATATTTGCAATGTGTGACCTGCCCTGCACAGGGTAGGGCCTCCTTGACCATAGGCCAAGCATTTGCTGCAGGCACCAATCCCACTCCTTAGTCAGAATGGGGCTGGTGGCTCAGCTCTTGGCTGGATGTCCATGCCATTCTTGTAGGGGCCGAGGTTGGGCAACACCGTGCACTCCCCCTGTGTGCTTTGCCTGTGAAGAAGTGGAGCCACTTGCCTACCCACAGATCCTACATCAGCAGCAGCACTTGTACTTCAGAAGATGGGTGCAGGTTTCTCTGAAACCTCCACCCATCTGAGTCTGATGAGGGTGACATTCCCCCCTCCAGGACTCACCAACACATCCTAGAATCCACTTCACAACACAGGTGCAGCTCATCTGCTTCTGCCTCCTCATTCCCAGCTGGGCACCCACTCTTGCCATGTGTGCCTTCAGGCTGCCTCTGTGATGTCCACTCAGGAAACAGGTCTGAGACAGCCTGCCTGCCTGAGGACAGCCAGAGTACACAGTTTGTGTGGCAAAACAGTGAATTACTTTGTTCACTTCTCTGTTTTGTGTGACAAAAGAGGGAACAGAGTAATTCAGCGTTTTGCCACACAGTGGAAAACATGACATGACATGTTTGAATGTTAAGGAAAAAAAATAAAATAAAACCAGTTATCTCCAAGCTAAAGTGCATGTACTTTGCATTCCCAATGTGTTGGTCATGCATGTCAATTTTTAAAAGCTGGAGCTCAACATGTTTATCATTTTAAGGATGCCTCTTTCTTGACAGGACATCTGCATCTCTGCTATTAAAGAGAAAGACATTGAAGCAAAGTTAGCCCAGGTAGTTGAAAGCTGGGCAAATCAAATCTTGAGTTTTTCGGCATTCAAAGGAAGAGGAGAACTGCTCCTCAAAGGAACAGAGTCAGCTGAAATTATCACACTGATGGAAGACAGCCTCATGATCCTTGGCTCTTTACTGAGTAACAGGTAGTTGTTTCATGGTGTTCCGTGATGTTTTTAGTAATACAGTTTCTTTTCCTAGTTGAGGAATCTAACCTTTTCCCTCAAATCTTTCTGCTCACAATGGAAATAAAGGAAAAAAATACTCTGAGAGTTAGCAAGCGTGTAAAAGAGGCATGGAAAGAGGAGGCCAGTCACATAGCCTCTGTGCTCTATCCTGTCCTTGACAGCACTTCTATTATTCTGAGTCAAAATGGCTGGTTCAGCAGATCCACAGAACCTGGGCAAGAGATTTTCCCCATTCAGGGAATTGTAGCCCAACAAGTAACATTTGCAAGCCCTGGTAGCCTCCACAGTCAGATATACTGGCCAGCCACAGTCCAATCGCTAAGTAAACTCTCTTTCTCCTGTTTTGCGAAGGCATCTCATTGCCTTCTTTGAAATCTGTTCATAACTCTGGCTAGAGTTAAATCTGCACTACCAATACGTCTAAACATAATTAATTGGAACCACAAAGTCCAAATGTAGATATAGTTACAGTTGCATCCTGTCATTTGGAATGAACTAGGATTAGTTATAACATCAATGCACCTGGAGGACCATGGTTGGCAACAGTAGTGTGGTGGTTGGATGCCACACAAGAAGAGAAGAGGGAGGGAAATGGATGGTGACATGAACTTAAGATAATAGTTAAATATCTGAATTAGCATTATACACATTGTGTTTATACCAAACCAATATCAAATGAGTAATATAAGTAACAGATAAAAGTAGTAAAATGGTTGCAGTAAGAATAGAGAGAAATAGAGCATTTTATATTTGAAGTGTAAAATGTCATATTGTCTGAATTTCATGTTCTTAATTCTTGTCTCCTATTTTTAGATACAATGCACCATTTAAAAAGGATATTCAGAATTGGGTGTACAAACTCAGTACCTCCAGTGATATAATTGAAGAATGGTTGATTGTACAAAACCTCTGGGTTTACCTTGAAGCTGTTTTTGTAGGTGGGGATATTGCCAAGCAGTTACCCCAGGTAAATATTTAAATGTTCAATTATGCAAATATTAACCTTACTATATATTTAAGCAGCAGCTTCTGCTTTGGAATGATGTGTGATATTCATACATGATTTACAATTATTCTAGGAAGCAAAACGTTTTCAGAACATTGATAAATCATGGATAAAAATAATGCAGCGAGCTCATGAGAACCCTAACGTAGTGAGCTGTTGTGTTGGAGATGAGACCATGGGACAACTTTTACCACATTTACATGAGCAGTTGGAAGTGTGCCAGAAGTCTCTGACTGGGTATGAAAGTTTCCAAGCAGTTTTAAAAAATTTCGTCTGAGCCATATCAATAATTAAGAATCTTAATTAGCATTGTGCGTGAGTCAATCTGCTTCAAAGTGTTTTTATTTTTTCAGTATCCTGTAAAAATAAGAGTTCTAAGAAAAGCTATTGTGGGTTGTATGGAGATTTGGGGGTTAATTTGTAATATAGCAGATTTGATTATTATTTTGCAGCATGACTATAGGTTTATGAGTTTAGACCACTCTATGTAAAATGGGTTATATTTAGAGTTGGGACTTTACTGTCTTTAAAAAAGAATATTTGGAATAGCTATTTAAATGAATTTTAAAGAAATATTGCTCTATCCCTCTGTAGAAATAGCGGTTTTGCATATTTTTGTAATTAATCCACTCTAGACAGTTAGTCAATTGTCAGCAAGTATGTTAATGTTCAAAATACATATGATATTTAAGGGTGGGGGGAAGGAGTAGATTCTAATAGCGATAGATATTTCCATAAATCTGGACTCCTATACCCATACTTCATTTTTTAGTACTGTATAAATTTGATTTCCAAATACATATTTATTACAAGATGCAAGAAACTGAAGGCTCTTCTAGATCTTATATTGATTTTACTGAAGGCAGTGATTAGGGATGGGCATGAAACAGAATAAATGGTGTTTCATTTCATTCCGTTTTGTCACCCCACATTTCATTTCATTCGGAGCCTTTTCACATGACCCCTAAGATCCGCTGGCCACTTAAATTCGGACCAGAGATCTTAGGGGTTTGTTGCTGTTCCTGCGTTCCCACCCCCTCCGCACTCCTGGTTGCTGGCTGCGTGAGGGGAGGGAGAAAAAAAAGGAAGAAAAGAATGCCGCTCACCTCCGTTCTGCCGTCCCGGCACCTCATTCAGATCTCTTAAAGGGGTGGGGGGGAAGAACAAACAGAAGCAAGGAGAGCCCGGCAGTCACTACGTTATATCGGCATCAGGAATTTTCACCTACGGAGAGCAGGTACCTGAAAAGTGCGCTGGGACGCGCTTAGGTGGGCGTGGTCGCACTTAATTATCTGTAAACTCCGGAGGTGGTGGGGAAACAATTTTAAGCTCTGGAGCTGGGAGCCATTTGCGGCGGAGTTTAGGGGTCGTGTACAAATACCCTCTGTTTCAAATGAATTTTTGCAAAAAAAAAAATTCATATGAAATGAAATGTTATGTTCCTCTACCTAAGCTGGGGGCTTGAACTCTCCTCCTCCTCCTCCTCCTGGGCTCCAGCAGTGGCAGGAGTTACCTCACTACAATGTCTAGCACTTGCCCTCTCCAGATGGCGGGGCTCCGGCAGCAGTGGCTGCCACTGCAGGGCCTCCCGGCAGCCTTGCTTGCCCTTCCCATCAGTGGCGATGGCGATGGTGGTGGCCTCGCTTGCCCTTCCCAGCTAGGGACTTTGGTGGCAGTGGCCGCTGCCAGGCCTCCCGGCAGCCTCGCTTACCCTTCCTGGCCGCAGTGGCAGCTCTTTGGCGGCGGCGTAGGCGGCAGGGACTCCAAGCCCAGCAGGTAAGGGAGCCATTTTACAGAGAAATGAAATGGTTTGTTTTCATTAAAAAAAGACTGTTTTGTTTCATCTATAATGATATGCTGCTTCTTCATTTTGTTTTGCTTCGTTACCTAACAAAATGATGAAATAGCATTTTATTTTTCGTTTTGTGCCCATCCCTAGCAGTGATTCAGTTATTTAGATCCAAGCGTAATAGCTGCAACAGATGTATCTTTTTATGTTTGTGTTTTGCAATGGTATTTGCATTAAAAACATTAATATAGTAGTGTCATACTGTATATATGTAGGTCATGAATAAGCTCTAAGATTTAATGCAGACTGATAACACAAGCCATGGTTTAATCAGTCTTTACCACTCTGAACGTAGTAGCTCTGAAAATGGTGGCCTGTTTGTTGCGTGGCATGTATAGATCTCCTCTAGTGCTAGTTTGTGAACAGCAAGGGTCAGCGTTACCTCACTACAATGTCTAGCACTGTAAATGAGTACAAAAATAGAAGGTCGCTCAAAGCAATAGACGTGGGTGAGGCAAGTTCTTTGGATTATGAGAGGAAGATATATATCCCATATACAAGCCTAGAATCCAGGCAAAACTAGCAGGTTGGGTGGTTATGAAAGGGACCATTGTGGCTCTGGTGAGACCTAAGGAGTATTTTCCTGAGCCATGGAGAGGACTGGGAATTGACATGTGCTGAATTATGATCTGGGGTCTTGCAGCTGGACACTCCTCATTTGTACCAATGAAGGAAAGTTGTTGTAAGGATAAGAAAGGAGAGCTGCAATGTAGATGGTGATTCCATGAAAAGACGTATAAACACTGTATTCAAAAGATTAATTAACCAAAAGAGAGTAGGTAATATTAGGAACTAAGTATCAGTTTTAGTTTGCAGAAGACCAGAAATGCGGAGTCTAACCACAAGAGGGGGTGGAACACTTTTGGAGGCAGGTTATCTTTAGTCCAGAGGTGACAAACCTTCAGCACTCCAGATGTTTTGGACTACAACTCCCAGAATTCCAAGCCTGTATTGTCAATGGCAAAGGACTGTGGGAGTTGTGGTCCAAAACATCTGGAGTGCCAGAGGTTCACTACCACTGCTTTAGTCTGTTGAACTACAGGTAACTAAGAAATTTGTGTCACCTCAAAGCCTAGGGCTACAATCTTTTACTCACTTAGACTGTATATATGCTCTTTTGAAGGGATACTTAAAGAATTGTTCTGTAACATTTTTACATCATTCATTTTTTACATATGCTTGCATCAACACAGCAACATAGGGAGCAGACCATATAACTGCATGACTTATAACAGTATAGCATTTATTCTATGTGGCTTTAATGGAAGCTCCCACTTAAGCATTGACATGACTATACCTTAATTAGATAACACAATTTTTAAAAAAGTGATAAGGAATGTTTTTCTTAAATTTCTTTTACTAAAGGTATTTAGAAAAGAAAAGATTGCTGTTTCCTCGCTTCTTTTTTATCTCTGACCCTGCTCTTCTGGAAATACTTGGGCAAGCTAGTGATTCACATACTATTCAGGTATGTTCTTCCAAGTACACCTACCCACACCCAGAGACAGACACCCATGCTTGACCAAATCATGCTCACCACATGTTGCGCAACTATGAAAACAACATAAATGGAACCGTGAAACAAATCTCTTCTTTAGACATTCAAAATTTATTTCTAATTTCACCAAAATATTGGTGTATTTCCATATGATTATGCAACATCATACGTTTCCCCCACTGTCACAATCTCATTTTTATATAATTCAGATTTATTAATTTACGTATAATACACATATAGTAAGCATCCCAAAATACTTGTTTTACACCCACACTGGAAACTAGCCCTCTTTGCCAAATTTAACATCCATTTTGTATATACAGTATAGGCAACATTCCTTGTAATTTACAGACCCTCCGGGCAGGGCTCTCTTGCTCACACCTGTCTATGCAAGAGAGAGAGAGAATGAGAGAGATAGAGAGAGAGAGCCCTTCCTGAGTGTGGCTTCTGTTGCATTCAATAGAAAACTGATTGCGGGTGCATAGGGGTGGAGCCTTGTACATATGGAGGCCATGGGGCATGTGCTAACACTTGTTCCTTAGAAGGAACCTTGGCTCTAATCCAGCACACATTTAACTTGGCAGCAAGTCGCATAGAATCCAGTTGGGCTTGATTCTGGATGGTGATTCTGGGATAGTGAAAATCAGAGTCTCTTTTAGAACACTCAAAATAAAAAGATTGACAGAGTGATCTGATCTGTTCGTTTTCAGGGATTAAGATGGG
This sequence comes from Phrynocephalus versicolor, assembly GCA_023846285.1. NCBI lineage: Eukaryota > Metazoa > Chordata > Lepidosauria > Squamata > Agamidae > Phrynocephalus > Phrynocephalus versicolor. Next base: position 14,615 of record JAHTLZ010002611.1, read on the forward strand.
TGTTAAATGTACAGAAAGATCTGTATCATAGCTATCTTACTGTGACTGGTAGTTCTTGAAACAGGCCATTAGAAAGGACATTAAATCCTATTTTACATCTGCGTATATACTCCTGTTTAAGTGAAATCTTTAAATGACTCAGGATATATATCCTTAGCAATTGTGTAGAAGATTGAGATAATAAACAGGAGAGTAAAAATTTTGTTGCCTCTAAATCTGTTTTTTTTTTGTAATGCTTTTAGCTAACATTTTTTTAATATTTGAATAATTTATTGTTTTTAGCTTTTACATTGTGTTTTTAATTATGTAAAACACCTTGGGTTCTTTCTTAGATGAAAGACAGGGTAAAATATTTTAAATAAATAAATAAATAATTTCAGCATGTGTACCTTGGACGACCAGCTAGCCTGCTGAAATTCCATGTTCTACCCAAATGTTAAATACACTGGAACTCCTTTTTTCATATGGCCACTGTAATAGGAAAGTCCTTTAAATTGAAATAGTCTTGTTTAAAATATGCTACATTTCAGTGTTGGGCTGTATCAGCAATCTTGTGCATTCCTCTAGACCAGTGTTGGTGAATTTATGGCACGGGTGCCAAAGGAGGCACTTGGAACCCTTTCTGTGGGCACCCGACATCGCCCTTTCACAGCCACCTGTATTCAGGTTAAATTGCTGCATTGGCACTTTGCGAAAAATTAATGGGTTTTGAATTGCAGTTTGGGCACTTGGTCTCTAAAAGGTTCGCCATCACTGATCTAGACATCCTTTAATTCTGACTTTGATCTCTTTTAAAAAATTGAGTTCATTGGTAAAGATTACTTAAAAGAAACTGGTGATTAATTGTTTTCATCTTTCTCATCTTTTCCAGCCACATTTGCCTGGTTTATCTGACAATATAAATGAAGTGGAATTTCATCCAAAGGACTATGATCGCATAATGGCAGTTATATCAAGAGAAGGAGAAAAAATTCCTGTAATACTTTGCATATCTTGCATTTTACAATTGAATTTAGTTTAACATTAGTCTGTCCCATATTAGGTGTCCTTTGAGAAAGAGATATTCTGTCATAGGAATATCTTAACAAACCCATTCTCTCCTTGCATCACAACATGACTACGATCATCTTGAAATGATGGTATATAGTAGAACTGTTTTTAAACATCCAACCAAATTTTAAAGCCTGTGGATGG
>JAHTLZ010002612.1:2386-15515 GCA_023846285.1 Phrynocephalus versicolor
GGAGCATGTACAAAATTCAAGACAATTACTGCCTTCCCACCGAGCCTAACAAGAATCAGGAAGACCGGGTATGTTCCTGCATCTCTGTGAGCCATCAGCCCATTCCTCGGTGATCACCGTGTGTGTCTGTGTCTGCATGCACTTAGTGTCACAAAAAGAAGAGACGGTTGTTATATTTCTAATCCATATTTCCTCAAGAGATTCGCCTGGCGCCCACACTACAAGCCTTTAAGAAACTACTGAAAACCTGGCTTTATAGGTTGGCCTTCCCTCATTATTCTGATTCAACCAACTTATATAAATAGGAAGCTGTCATTTCCCCCTGCCTTATGATAATTTTCTATTAGTTATTTTTTTCCATTTGTTCTCATTTCGAATTGTTAAACCATTTTGATTTATTGTATTTGTGCTTTTGTTTATTTGTTCCTTTTATTGCTATGATTTGCGTATTTTGTTTGATTGATTAGTTTTTATTATCTATTTTAAGTTGTTTAATCTGTTTTTGTATTTTGTATATGTTTGTAAACCGCCCAGAGTAGCGTTTTTTGCTAGATGGTTGCGGTATAGAAATCAATCAATCAATCAAACAAACAAACAAATAAATAAATATTTTAGGGGTGAAAGCTGCATCACTCAATGGGAGAGAAAGCATTTGGCATTACTCTTTCCTGCTGCTGCCAAGATTTTTCAGGAGGGCTTGAAGAAGCCTAGCGAAGTTGCCTTACTTCAGGGGTGTCCAAACTCCAGCCCTCCAGATGTTTTGGACAACAACTCCCAGAATTCCAAGCCTGTATTGCCAATGGCAAAGGACTGTGGGAGTTGTGGTCCAAACTATCTGGAGGGCCGAAGTTTGGACACCACTGCCTTACTTGGTCAAGACAGCCTGTTGCAACAATAAATAAATAAATAAATGTTATGATCATCCATGACCGTGTGTCATTTCTTCTGTTTTAATTTTATTTACTTTAACCTTGTGAGCACATGAGAAAGGCAGTTTATAAATGAGACCAAATAAATAAATAAACGAATATGATTTATTTTATTTTAAACCCTGTAGTTTTGCCCCAACCTTGCTTCTTAAAGGGATGCAAGGTGGCTTACACCTTCCTTGAACAGCACTCCTTCACATTTCTGCAGCTAATGACAAGGTCATATAAATCTGAACTTTTTATTTTATTTTATTTTATTTTATTTTGCAAAAGGTTTTTCCTGGCAAGCCTCAATGCCCCCCTGAAGTTTCTGAGTGGTCCACGAGAGCCTTTCTATCTAATAGATGCGACAGTAGTAATTAGAGCATTTGTAATAATCCTGAGGGCTGTTCACGGAAGACAAGATTCAGTCTGAACCCCAGTTAAGTGCTTCAAAATGGCCCTTGAAAGTAATTGCGACTAGTAATGGGCACAACATAGAAAAATGACAAATCACCCTGTTCACACTGCCACCTTCCCTTCCCTACTTGGCACTCCTCCTCTTCCTCTTTAGAGACAACAGGCCTGGTTCCCCTTCCAGGAACCAGGGTGGCTCTCTCCGTGCATGGAAGTGGTGAACAAATACACTTTCCACTCCAAATTAGAGATGGGCACGACTCAGAGAAATTTTCGTTTTCGTTTTCGTTTTTTGTTTCCGTTACGCAACGGAAACGAAAATGAAAATTTTCCAGAAAACAAAATGAAAACGAAAACGAAACAAAAAATTTTGCCCTGTTTTTCGTTTTCGTTATGGCAGACACATTCCAACGGAAAATTTTTGTTTTTGTTTTGTTTTTTTGGTTTCGTTTCGCAACGAAAATGAAAAATGCGCAAAAAAACACCCGAAAAATGAAAACGAACCGAAACGGACCCCAAAATGACAAACAAAAAACGAAAAATTATTTTTTTGAGTCGTGCCCATCTCTACTCCAAATAGAGGAAATAATGGAGATTAATGAAGCACATGCACTATGAGACACTGAGAGAAAGAATTAAAAAAAAAACATTACTTGTGGGGGCTTTAAATTCCAAACCTTGTGTGTGTTGTTTTCTTTACTGCACACAGACTTTGTAACTATACAGACAGATCAGCAGCAAACAAACAACTCCTTCCAACAGATGAAAGAGAGGGAAAGAAACATTCAGAAAAGAGATGAGGCTGTCTTTTAAATCAAAAGCCTGGAAGGCATAATTGGTTTAGAGCAGGATAGGCAGACAATTATCTGAGGCCATGAAAGGCCCTCCCAGTCGCAGAAACCACAGATTGCATGCGGGGTGGCAAATAATCCCAATTTAAACACTGGAATCGTGCATAAAATGCACACACACACAAGCTTCACAGAGTGAGGCTAAGGCAGTAAAGTAAGCTGGGAAGAGAACGGGCTGATCATGGTTTAAAGAACGATTGTTTTTCCCATGCAGGGAAAAAAGAAAACAGTCTGTAAACAACAGAAAACAAATGAGAAGCAGAGAGGAGAGGACTTTGATGAACAGAAAAGCAAAGGAAAGATTTCGAACACCTGACGCTCCCACCCTTCTCTCAATGCATGTATCAGTGCAAGTTTGAACTTCTGCTTGCTTGCTTGCTTGCTTCAGAAAGTGGGTTTGCATCTGAAAAGGAGGAAGCCAAGACACCATATATTAATGGTGGCTTACACTCCTGCCTGCAAAAGCATGTGCTCAGAAGTGTGGAAGGTGCTCCAAGATTAGAAGGTGTACCTGCCAGTCACCCGGTCCTACTCAATCCCAGCCCACTCTCCCACATCCTGGATGTTTCAACAGAAGAAATGTATTTCAAATGCTCCAGCTTCCTTTCCCTCTGGCTCCCATAACATGCCCAAATCCCCAATCCCACTACAGTTTTTTTTAAAAAAAAAACTGAGAACTTTGAAAAAGTTCTCCAAGATGTGGGACTTGTTTTGAAGAGCTGGCTCACTTCCTTGGAGTTGGAAGAGGCATCTCTAAGGTTGTCAGGCCCAACTCGCTGAGGAAGGCAGGAATCCGAACAAAGCAGAACTGCTGACAGAGGGTGGACCAGTCTTCCCTGGACTGTCTCCAGTGCCAAGATCTCAGGATCTGGAGGAGGCATCCCGGTCCCTAACAGAATCATAAGAACATAAGATAACATAAGAAGATCCGTGCTGGATCAAGCTAAAGGCCCATCTAGTCCAGCTTCCTGTATCTCACAGTGGCCACACCAGATACCTCTGGGAGCGCATGAGACTAGATATCTGTCTCCTGATACCACTCCCCTGCATCTGGTCCTTGAAGTACCCTGGTTTTAAGCCTGGAGATTACACATCTCCATCATGGTTTGTAACCTGGGATGGACTTTTCCTCCAGGAATCTGTCCAATCCCCTTTTGAAGGCATCCAAGCCAGATGCCATCACCACATCCTGTGGCAGGGAGTTCCATAGACTAACAACGCGCTGGGTGAAAAAATATTTTCTTTTGTTGTCAAGTTGTACCCCGAGGCGTAGCCAGGATTTGGAGTGCCTGGGGACAAATTTTGTTTTTGAGTCTTTCCTGTTGCCCCCCGCCACGTTGCCCCCCCCAGGAATTGGGGGTGGGTGGGCTGAATCCTGCGGGCGTGGGGTGGGTTCGTGTATGCATGGGCAGACAGGCACACACACAAACGTGTGTGTGTGTGTGTGTGTGTGTGTGTGTGTGTGTGTGTGTGTGTGTATGCATGGTAGCATGCAGCGCCTTACACCTATCCCATCAAGGCGAGGAAGAGTAGGAGGTGGGTGCTGCAGCCGCCGCGTTCCTGCCTGTCTGCTTTGCTGCTCACCTGGGGCATGGCAGCAGAGGTGGTGGAGGGGGTGCCATCGCCAAGCCTTATGGGAAAGGAGGACTGCTGGGTGGCAGGAAGGTGCACAGCTTCCTCCTGCTGCTCCCCCTCCAGGCGCCCCCAGACTGCTGCACCCGGGGCAGATGTACCTTTCTTCCTCCCCCAAGATATGCCCCTGGTTGTACCAACCACGTCTCATGCCCGTGATGGTCCAGCTTCTCCTTCTCTGCCTCATCTCTCTAAGGGTATTTGTACACGACCCCTAAACTCCGCCGCAAATGGCTCCCAGCTCCGGAGCTTAAAATTGTTTCCCCACCAGCTCCGGAGTTCACAGATAATTAAGTGCGACCATGCCCACCTAAGCGCGTCCCAGCGCACTTTTCAGGTACCTGCTCTCCGGAGGTGAAAATTCCTGATGCGGATATAACGTAGTGACTGCCGGGCTCTCCTTGCTTCTGTTTGTTCTTTTTTTGCCCCCCGCCCCTTTAAGAGATCTGAATGCAGTGCCAGGATGGCAGAACAGAGGTGAGCGGCATTCTTTTCTTCCTTTTTTTCTCCCTCCCCTCACGCAGCCAGCAGCCAGGAGTGCGGAGGGGGTGGGAACGCAGGAACAGCGACAAACCCCTAAGATCTCTGGTCCGAATTTAAGTGGCCAGCGGATCTTAGGGGTCGTGTGAAAAGGCTCTAAGCTAAGTGGGATTGGTAAAATATCTCCACTTGATTTTTGTTGGTGTCTCTTCACTGATAGGTTGATTTCAGGATCCATTCAAACTCAGATCACACCAATAATCATCATACCGATACCATCTATGAGAGAGGAAGGCACACACACACACACACACACACACACACAGAGAGAGAGAGAGAGAGGGAGGAAATAATAATAATAATAATTTATGTAGGTTTGGTAACATTTCAAAGAGTTGTCTGAAGTGCAACCAGGCAGGCTAGTTTCTTGTATTAACACCTCAGCTAAGAAAGGCTTTGGTGGGTTTGTTGAAGCCACTAACATTTGCCCTGAACTTGCCCTCACCCAAAGACCTGTAAAGCAGAGATAGCAGTCCTGCCCTCCTTCACTGAGTCAGTTTTTTTTTAAAAAAAAAGATTATTCAAGGAACAGAAGGCACTTCTGCTGTGCAGAGTAAGCACCAGCTAAAGACTTCGCTTGCAAAGCAAATTCTCTTGCTTTAAGTTTTGCTTTGAAGCTTGGGCAGGTCAAAGAAATTGTCACAAAGTCACATCATAGAATAGTGGCGTTAGAAGGGGCGCACAGGCTCACACAGTGCAACCCCCCCCCCCCGCTAAAGACAGGAATCCAAATCAAAGCAGGCCTGACAGGTAGCGGTCCAATTTTCTCTTGAAGGCTTCCAGCGCTGGAGCGTTCACCACCTCCTGAGGTCACGGGTTCTCTTGTCGCACTACTCTAACAGTTAAGAACATAAGAACATAAGAACAGATCAGGCCAAAGGCCTATCTAGTCCAGCTTCCTGTATCTCACAGTGGCCCCACTGAATGCATCTGGGACTGCATGAGACTTGATCTCTGTCTCCTGATACGACTCCCCTGCGTCTGGCCCTTGAAGTACCCCAGTTTTAAGTCTGGAGATGACACATCTCCATCGTGGTTTGTAACTTGTGATGGACTTTTCCTCCAGGAATCTGTCCGATCCCCTTTTGAAGGCATCCAGGCCAGGTGCCATCACGACATCCTGTGTCAGGGAGTTCCACAGACTAAGAACACACTGGGTAAAAAAAAAAATTCTTTTGTCTCTTCTTACCCTCCCAGCCCTCCGTTTGAGTGGATGTCCCCTAGTTCTGGCATTTTGTGAGAGGGAGAAGATGGTGCCTCTATCCATTTGACTCATGCCCTGCATTAGCTTGTATGTCTCAATCATATCCCCCCTCAGGCACCTTTTTCCAGATTAAAGAGCCCCAAAGAAGTCTCTTTCCTGATATTCAGCTTCAATCTGACTTCCTATAACTTGAGTCTATTATTATGTGTCCTACACTCTGGGTTGATTGGGAACAGATCCTGCCCCTCTTCTACATGACAGGTTTTCAAATATTTAGTCTTCATTCCTCAAGGTTAAACATACCCAGTTCTTATGCTTTGTCCCTCACCTTGTGGTACATTTTAGAGATGGGCACGAAATGAACAATTTTTTGTTTCCGTTTCCGTTTTTTCATTTCGTTACGTAACGAAACGACATACGAATTTTGTCTCTAAAATGAAACGAAACAAACAGAAACACCGGAAATTTTGTCGTGCATTTCATTTCCATTATGAGCGTTTCATTACTGCAATATGAGTGAATTGCTTAAAATCCTAAAAAGAAATCACAAAAAATGAAATAAATGGTAACGAAATGGTAACGAAATGAACAAAAACGAAAACAATTTTTTGCAAACATTCACGAAAAATGGAAACGAACCAAAACGGACCATCCAAACGACAAACGACAAACGAAATGCCATTTTTTTTATTTGTGCCCATCTTTAGTACATTTATATCCAATACTGTCTACTCAGTGCAAGCTTGCTCCCCACACTAATGGTGCTCTATTTCCTTCTCACATCCTCTCCCTCTTCTTATATGTCACCTGCAGCTGTTTGCATCTCTGGATCAATCTCTGGTTTTGTTCTTCTTTACAAGGATCCGAGGGGTTCTCATGTCATAAGAACATAAGAACAGCCTTGTTGGAACAGGCCACAGCCCATGCAGTCCAGCATTCTATCTCACACAGTGGCTCACCATTTGCTTCAGGGTATTCCCAAGTGAGAGCTGGACTACAAAGAAGGCTGATTGCCACAGAATCGATGCTTTTGAGCTGTGGTACTGGAGGAGAGTCTTGAGAGTCCCCTGGACTGGAAGGAGATCAAATCTATCCATCCTGAAAGAAATCAACCCCGAATGTTCACTGGAAGGACAGATTTTGAAGCTGAGGCTCCAGTACTTTGGCCACCTCATGAGGAGAGAGAAGTCCTTGGAAAAGTCCCTGATGTTTGGAAAGATTGAAGGCAAAAGGAAAGGGGGACAGCAGAGAATGAGATGGTTGGATGGTGTCATTGATGCAACCAATATGGATTTGACCAAACTCCGGGAGGCAGTGGAAGATAAGAAGGCCTGGCGAGCTCTGGTCTATGGGGTCACGAAGAGTCAGACATGTCTGAACGACTGAACAACAACAACAAATTCCCAAGCAGATGTCTTCACCTGCTTAGGATTTCCCGCAAATGGCATTGAGAGAAATCCTACCTATCTCTCTAACCTGGAGGTTGTCCTTAGGCATCCAGAATGATAGTCATTGATACCCTTGTTCTCCATCAACTTGTCCGATCCTTTCGTAAAACTGTCAAGGCTGACAGCTGCCAGCACTTCTAGCAGGGAGTTCCACAGACCACTGATCCTCTGGGTGAAAAAGTACTTTCTCTTATTTGTTTGAGATGTAGTGCTCGAAAGTTTCATGGAGTGCCCCCTAGTTCTAGTGTTGTGTGATAGGGAAAACAGCTTTTCATTATCTACTTTGTCCACAATGTGTATGATTTTATAAACTTCCATCAGGTAACCTCTTATGCGCTGTCATTCAAGAGTGAAGAGGCCCAGCTGTTGCAGCCTCAGATGGTAAGGAAGGTGTTCCAGTCTCCAAATCATTCTGGTTGCCCTCCTCTGCACTTTCTCCATTTCCATAATACCTTCTGGAGGGATGGTGACCAGAAGGATATTATGGAATATATATTATGGAACATTAAGTGCTTCACATGATATAATAGAATAATGAAATCCTCATAGAGTTGGAAGGGACTTTGGGCATCTTCTCGTCCAACCTCCAGCCCAAGGCAGGAGACTTCATACTAGAGATGGGCATGAAACAAACAATTTTTCGTTTCCATTTTCGTTTTTCATTTTGTTACGTAACGGAACGACAAATGAATTTTGTCTCTAAAATGAAACGAACCGAACAGAAACACCGGAAATTTTGTCGTGCATTTCGTTTCTGTTACTGCAATATGAGTGAATTGCTTAAAATCCTTTAAAAAAATCACAAAAAATGAAATAAATAGTAACAAAATGGTAACGAAATGAACAAAAACAAAAATGATTTTTTTGCAAAAATTCACGAAAAATGGAAACGAACCGAAACGGACCCTCCAAACGACAAACGACAAATGAAATGCCATTTTTTGATTCATACCCATCTCTACTTCATACCATCCCGGACAAATGTCTGTCCAATCATTTCTTGACAACCTCCAGCAATGGGGCAGCCATCATGAGGAAACTGACACTCGGGACTACCACCAGTGGGAAGAGGTAGCCATGTCAGAACTACAAAGACGGAGGACAGGAGCAAAAAAGGAAGACAGGTGAGCAAAAATCAGATTCCAAATAACATCAAAGGCAAAGGCCGGCCTGAGATGGAAAGTTGCATTAATCATTTGGGTAAACAGCATTAATAAGAAGGAAAGGTTTTAATGTAAATTATTGCCAACACATGAATCATGAAGGTTTTTTTAAAAACGGCTGAATCCCATTGTGTTTTAAACACTGTAATAGTCTTACGTATGCTTTGATAGGAACAACATACGGTTTGATTAGCGGTATTGTTATTATAACTACATGGTGCTCTGTCTTGTGTCTTGGCAGCATATGTAATCAATCTGTCAATGAAATCAGTCTATCAGATGTCAGGGTGCACTCAATACATATGCAAAAATGCCTAAAAATATAGTGTCTTTCAAAATGTGTGAAAATTCAAAGTTCAGATTTTATCCTGCAAAGCCCTAAATAGCTTGGGTCCAAACAATCACCAGTGTCACATCTCCCTTTATAAGCCTGCCTATATCTAAAGATCATTGGGCAGGTCTTTCTCTCAGCCCCACCATCCTCCACAGGTGCCATGGGTGAGGACACCGTCTTCTCTGTTGCTGCTCTCAGACTGTGGAACTCCCTCCCACTGGAGGCCAGGCTGGCCCCATCTTTGCTCTCCTTCCACAAGCAGGCAAAGACCTTTCTCTTCAGGCAAGCTTTCCCTGAGTGGGTTTTAAATCTGCTTTCATTTTTTGGTTTTTCAATCTGTTTTAATGATGCTTTTACCTAGCATTTCAATATGTTTACTTAATTCTTTTTAAATATTTGAATATCTTACTCTTTTGAGCTTTCAAACATAGAGTTTTTTTGAAGCTGCCTTGGGTCCTTTTTGAAGACAAAGTGAGGGTAAAAATATGTTTAAATAAAAATAAATAAATAAATAATAAACATGAAACAAGAGAATCAGTTCCATTGGCATGTCGCAAAAAATTACTTTTAAATGCCAATGATTTCTTTGGGAGGGATTAGGGTGGAGAATTGCATTTTCCCATTGGAATCAATAGAAGTCTGATGCATAGATCTTTCAGTTTTAAAAAAATTAGATTTTTTAAAAAAATTAGCGGTGCCTCTACTTACGAGCAATTCAACTTAAGAGCAGAAAACCGTTGATGTTTAATTGCAGCCTTACAAATTTTAGATGCGGTCTGCTCTACTTACATTTTTTCCCAATTTATTTATTTGATTTTTTTAGATACAACTGCCCTACTTTCAAATTGTTCGACTTATGAGTGTGCATTCGGAACGGATTAAACTCGTAAGTAGTGGTACCACTGTAAATTGAAAGGAAATCCCAGAGAAATGGTTTCGAGACATCTTCCTACCCTATATTGAATCCCAACTCAGTGTGAGGAAATATTTGGCCCAGAACAAAAAGAAGGGTGGTAAGTCTGCTTCCTTGGATCAGGTCTTCTTTGGAAGTCATAGGAAGATGCCTTTTCATCAGCTTTCAGTCCAGGAGCTATCCAAGGTCCTGAGCCTATTTGCAGGAGAAGTTCCAGTGAAGTTCAAACAACTGTACTGGATCCATCATGAGCGTGGAGTTGGGGTAAGTAGCCTCCAATGTGTATTTCTTCCAATGTACAAAAGGCACCCAAAAGGCAATAATGAGTTGGAAGAGCCCTAAAAGGACATTGAGTCCAATTCTTTTTGGATGTAGAATCATAGAATCATAGAATCATAGAATCATAGAATCATCGAGTTGGGAGAGACCTCAAGGGCCATCCAGTCCAACCCCCTGCCATGCAGGAACCCCATCACAATATTTCCGACAGATGGCCATCCAGCCTCTGCTTAAAAACCTCCAAAGAAGGAGACTTCACCATCCTTTGTGGCAGCATATTCCACTTCCAAACAGCTCTAAACATCATGACGTTCTTCTTAATGTTCAAATGGAATGTCTCTTTTCCTGTTGTTTGAAACCATTGCCTTGAGTCCTAGTCTCTGAAACCATGGGAAGCAAACCTCTTCCCTCTTCAATATGACATCCTTTCAAATGTTTTGTGCCACCCCATAGTGCTTAAAGCACTCTCTGGGCAGTTTGTAATTTATTTATGCAGGCTATACATTGCCTTCCCACAAGCTGGGTACTCATTTTACCGACCTCGGAAGGATGGAAGGCTGAGTCAACCATGAGCTGGCTCCCTAAAATTGAACCCCAGGTCATGAGCAAAGTCATAGCTGCAGTACAGCAGTTTAACCACTGTGCCATAAGGCTCTTTGATTTGGAAGGCAGGAATCCGAATCAATACCGATCTGACAGATGGCTGTCCTATTCTCTCTTAATTGCTTCCAGCATCGGATTGCTCACCACCTCCTGAGGTCATGAGATGATTGAGAACAGATCCTACTCATCCTCTGTAGGACAATTCTTCCAGGATTTTAAGACCACTAACCTATCTCCCCTCATTCTCCTTTTCTCAAGACTATGTAAACCTTCCCAGTCCAGTGGTGGCAAACCTTTGGCACTCCAGATGTTTTGGACCACAACTCCCACAGTCCTTTGTCATTGGCAATCTAGGCTCAGAATTCTGGGACATGTGGTCCAAAACATCTGGAGTGCCGAAGGTTCACCAGCACTGTAGGACTTGGTTTCCAGTCTCCTGATCACCCTTGTTGTCATTCTCAGAACATGCTCCAGCCTGTCAACATCTTTCCTAAGGTGCAGCGACCTTAAAAAACTAGACACAGAATTCTAACGAGCATTTAATTGAGTCTAGAAAATTTATTTTTCCAATGCGCCTCTTAGTTTCCAAATCACTACCACCAAGAGCAAAATCAATAGTAAAAACATATGTCCTTCAGTCTGATTCTGCAGGTTATTTGTGTGGCATTCTTTCTTTTAGAAGTACAGTGGTACCTCTACTTAAGAGCAACTCTACTTAAGAGCAATTCGACTTAAGAGTGGAAAACCGTTGGCGTTTTAACTGCTGCCTTACAATTTTTAGACGAGGTCTGTTCTAAGTGCAAATGGTTATTTTTTTTTAAAAAAAATCAATTTTTCGATTTATTTTTATCAATTTTTTAAGATACGGTGCCTCTACTTAAGAGTTGTTTGACTTAAGAGCATGCATTCGGAACAGATTAAATTTGTTCGTAGAGGTACCACTGTAGTTGGATCCTGGGGACTTTCTGGGTGGTTCAGCGTTACAGGCATGTGGATGTACAGCCAGAGGCTGGGAGCTCAATTCCCCAGTTCCCCAGGGGCTAGACTTGATGACCCTTAAGTCCCTGCCAGCTTTGCTGTTCTAGGATTATTTCTGAACTGCTGGGCGGGTCAGTAATTTAGGCATCTGGATGCAGAGCCAGAGGTGGTGAGTTTGATTGCCCAGTTGTGCTTCCTTGTCAGCGGCTGGACTTGATGCTCCTTAGGTCCCTTCCAACTTTGTGGTTCATGATGATGATGATGATGAATGTGTTAAGCCCTAAAGAACTGCGTTGTCCTTCTCCTTCAGTGCAAATCAGGAAATTAAATACTCTGTGGAGGGTTAACTGCAACTCCACATGTCTGAGTAAAAAATACCTTGAATCTAGAAGCTTCTAACAGCACTATCTAGGGCAGTGGTGGTGAACCTTCAGCACTCCAGATACCAAAGGTTCACCACACAACTCCCACAGTCTTTTGTCACTGGCGATGTGTTTCTGTGTCATTTCAGTTGTGGCTGACTTTTCCTGACTCCATGTCCATGGAGTGTTCTTGGCAGGAATACTGGAGTGGCTTGCCAGTTCCTTCTCCAGGCGCCTACAGCACCTGGTATTCCCTGGTGGTCGCCCATCCAAGTACTAACTAGGGCCGACCCTGCTTAGCGTCTGAAATCAGGTGAGATCGTATGTGCGTAGGGCATCTAGGCAACTTATTCTGCAATTTTGGGAGTTGTGGTCCAAAGCATCTGGAGTGCCGAAGGTTTGCCACCACTGATCTAGGGCGCCCTCCCCATAATCCAAGAGGGCAGAGGTGGCAAACTTGTAGATGTGAAGATGGTTTGGATCCCACTTGCCATCATCCATCACCATTGGACCTTGTTGTCAAGGACTGGTTGATACTGCAGTCCAAACTTTGATGAACCACAACCTGCCTACCTCTGTGATGAACCAGGATCCTTGCCAGGCAGTTAGACAATGACGGAATTGTACCCTGTAGCCATTCCCAGGTTCTAAATTAAGCTTGGTGCTGAGTTGGATCAAGCCCCCAAAGTGTTCTGCAAAGCCGTGAGCTAATTTCTGAGCAATTTCTTCATTTTGTTCCAAGGCGGAAGACTCAAGAACTGGACAAACTGTTGCCATTTCAGAGTCTTGGAAGCCTCTCAAAAGACTTAATTGGAGAACGTAAAACTTGCAGCCACAATTAGACTAATGCTTAATTGTTGCCACCAGTTCTGGCCCTTTTAAAATCCTTGCTTCCCCAATTTCTGTCCAACTGGCCCACAGCGAGCTTCTCCAAGCAAGGAAAATTTCTTTCTGAACGCCAGTGGAATGTACATCTTAATTGCCCGGTTAAGGGGGGAAAGGCCTGGAACAGCCATACTAAGGAGGGCAAAATCTGTCCCCAAGCTTGCCCGTATTTTAATCCTTATGGTCCCCCTAATGCTCTTATCTCTCAATTTCACAAGACACAAAAGAGGCATTTTGCCCAGTCCGACCAGGTACAGACAGGATAATTCTAGGGATGGAGCAGCCGCGAAGGAAGCAAAAAAGCCCGGAAGACACAGCAAAGGGACTGGCCGCAGCCAATCAGAGAAGCAGAGGGGATTTTGGCTGATGCCATGTTATTAAGCAAATTGGGGGCTGTCCAAGAACGCTGGGAAGGCGAACAGACTTTTTCCAGCAAGCGTCTAGAGGCGGGCTGACGATTGTGCTTCCTTCTGAGCTTTATTGCTTTCTGTCGCTTCCAAAAATATAAAACAAAATAACCAAGAAGAGAGGGAGGAGAGTCTAGAAGCAGCAATGCCAAGGAAAGTGACTCAGCAGAATTATCCTAGTGGACTTCAGCAATGATGATGATGA
>JAHTLZ010002612.1:17015-31861 GCA_023846285.1 Phrynocephalus versicolor
CACATGACTGACAGGGAAGGATCAAAATGTATAAGATCATGAGCAGGATGTGGAAAGTTAAGTGGGGGGAGAAAACTATTCCCTCTTTCTGAAGACTTGGAGGGTCACCCAATGAACTACGACTGGCAGGAGGATTCAGATAAATAAAAATAAACATTTCTTCATTCGGTGTGTAATCATACCAGCAGAGCCTATTGCAATGAGCAGCCACATATGGTGTTTTTCTATTCCTTTTACATAGAACATTTTGTTTGTGAGGGGATGTTTGTACATTTTGATTTCTCAACAAAGCAATACACCAGTGGTCAGAGGAAACTGCTGAGTTATTATTTATGTTGAGGTTCTCCACTGAATATGTTGACTACCTGACCTCTCCTTGGGAACTTGGCTTTTTAAACTGCCATTCTCTCAGTCTGGACCCATCAGCCACGAGTAGGGGATTCTGGGAATTATAGTCCCCAAAGTAGCCTGTGAAATAGCTGGTTAGCTCCAGCACCTCATCAGTTGGCAACAATTAAGGGCACCAAATTATGGAGACCTTAGAACAGGGGTGTCCAAACTTTCTGCAATGAGGGCCAAATTTGTTGAGGTGAAAATGTGTGGGGGCCGACCATCCAGCTGCATTTGGCTCCCAGGCCGGACTTTGGACAAGTCTCTATAACATGCAAGGAGGAAGGGAGGGTGCTGCAACAACAGAGCCGGGGGAGGGTAGGCTGGGAAGGTGGCTGGGGCGTGGTGGACAGAGGCAGGGAGGGCAGGCAAACCATAAAACTGCAAGCTGATGCCTCCATCCAGTATGGTGAAGGGCCAGCTGGCAGGGATGCATGACAGGCTGAGCTGGTGGGGAGAAGAGGCTGCGGGCCACTCAAAATTTGTAAATGGGCCACATTTGGCCCCTGGGCCTGACTTTGGACATGCCTGCCTTAGAAGAATGTCAATATAATTCTAGCCTCTCTCTCTCTCTCTCTCTCTCTCTCTGTGTGTGTGTGTGTGTGTAGTCTTGGATGAATGATTTTTGTGCGGCATTGGGTGAATAAGTCGCATAATCAAGTTAGCTCCAGCACCTCATCAGTGGGTTACAATTAAGGGCACCAATATATGGAGATAAGTCGCATAATCAGGATACTCGGATCTGTTTGTCCTCCTGGCCCCCTCCATTGTTTTTATTTATTTTATTTTATTTATTTATTTGACTTTTATACCGCCCATCTAGACCGAGGGCTACTCTGGGCGGTTTACAACATGTAACTACAAACAAAGGAATACAATTTAAAAACCAAGATACAAGGTACAAAATAAAATAAAATATACATAAATCAACAACAAAAACTAATTGCTCTTCAAAGCCACGTTGAACCTTCACACAGTCAAAACAAGATCAGATCCACACCAGTATGCCCCATGTCATGCTAGAGCCTTTGGTTAATGGGAAACAGGATTCGGGACAAGAATGTGACAACCTACTCCACCCACTGGCGATGTGGCCTGGTATATTTGGGATGTTTTAGCCCATAAAACCCAGCATTTCCCTAACATAGGCCAAGAAGACCAGGAACTTTGGCAAGCTAAACTTTGCTCTTTCAGTCCAGCCTTGTGTTGGTATAGTGCAGGCCTGCCCAACAGGTAGACCGCAGGCTACCGGTAGCTTGCGAAAGATTCAAAAGTAGCCCACGGGCTATCAATTAAAAAAAGTGAAGGGATAAGTTCTCCACCCCTCCCTCCCCCATCCCAAGGACCACCACTGCCTCAGCAAAGTTCTGGGTCTGCCAGCCCACTGTGTTAGCCGAGTGGGGCAGTTCAAGGACCATGGCGCATTGAAATCTATTCCCTCCAGAACAGATTAATTGGTTTTCTATGGGAAACCGCTGCTCTACTTACAAAAGTTTTTACTTATGAGCATGTGCTCAGAACGGATAAAATTCGTAAGTAGAGGTTTTAGTGTAGTAGCCCTCAGGCACTTTGGGCCGGATAAAGTAGACCTTGGCCTGTTCAAAGTTGAACAGCCCTGGCATAGCATAAAGATAATCAAACAGGCAGGCATACTGCTCCTGACATTTCACCGCAGAGTGCCCTTAAATAGTTCCATTTGCACATCTATGGCTGCTGCTTCTCCCGTTGGCTTTTATTTACTGTTCTCATTACCTAATGAACGAAATTGATTCCTTCCTTTTTTTAGAACAAGCCTTTATTTATGGGCAAAGACGGTTAACCTGTCTCCATTCCAACACATGGGCAAATTAGGTGCCTTTTCCCAAAAACCTTATATCATTACAGATTGCCTCTGTTGAACTCTTGCTGACTTGTTTTCATCTCTGCAGAAGTCGTGGCAAAGCCGCTGTAATCTAAGAGAAATAACCAGATGGGACACCTGGCCCTAAAGAGACAAAATGAGTTTTGGCAAGGAAAAATATGATGTTCTACATTCAGGCAGGACAAACGAGAAGCACAAGCATAGGATAAGAGCCACCCAGCTAGGCTACAGCATATAAAAGATCTAAAGGTCTTAACAGACCAAGTTAAGCATGGGACAACATTGGCATTCACGGTAAAAGAAATGGAATGGAGTTTTATGCTGCTCCTACAGACGTATCATGCCCACATCAAGAAAAGAAGAAATGGTACTCGATTCTATGGAAATCAAACAATAACTCTGGAATGGTTGGATCTACTATGGATCTAATGAACCTCCAAGGAAGGAGACTCAGGGTCCCTGATCATGGAGGGTCCCCAAAGCAAATTTAGTCCACATTTTGAAGAACAATTGCGGTGATCTAAAGGAGATGGCAGTGGTGACCCAGACCTCCTTGGTTGTTGTGAAGGGGGATGTCCCATAATAGGTCTAGCTTCAGCAGCCCAAGAATGCAGAGCCACCAATGAATGCTGGGAAAGGTTGAAGGTTTTAGGAAAAGAGGAAGGCCAAAATCAGAGAGGGACTGGTTTCCTAAAAGAAGCCATAGGCTTGAGTTTGCAAGGACTGAGCAAGGGTGTTGAGGAGGGGACATTTTGGAGATTGCTTCTTCATAAAGCTGTCTGGAACCCTATGGACCATCAAATCTAACCCCTGAACTCCTAACTAGAGATGGACACCTTACAAAAAAATGACATGCTGTTTCATCATTTTGTAAGCTTTTGAAAGAAACATTACAAAATGAAACGATACAGGAAACAGCATTTTGTTACAAAATGAAACAAAATGCTTCTTTTCACTTTTGAAAATGAAACATTTCATTACTCTATAAAATGGCTCCCACGTAAAAAGCTACCCGCCAAATTTGGTGCCTCTAGATCCCAGGGGAGCCGTTTTATAGTAACAATTTGTTTCATTATTGTTTAATAATGTATATTACACAATAATGTATTGTTTAATAATGTGATACAGTGGTACCTTGTAGAAAGGAAATAATTCGTTCCAAAAGAAATTATGTTAAGCAAATTTTCCTTCATACAAATTTCCCATAAGAATGCATTGAAAATGGAGTAATCCCATTTTTATGTTGTACAGATTTTCCCCATAGAGAATTCTGTTAAGCAAATTTCCCCTATCTCCGGAATATTTTATGTTGTACTAATTTAATGTTATATAAGCTGTTTGTTATACAAGGGTCCCCTGTATATATATTTTACCAAAATTCATTTAAAAAAATGAAATGAAATGAACCGCTGGTAGAAATGAAACAAAACGAAACTCGATTTTTCCGTTTTGTGCCCATCCCTACTCCTATCTTCTGGATCTGCAGCCAGAGACCTAAACCATGGAACTATAACAGCTGTTCTGCTTCAGTCCAACCTTAGCTGTAGAGTTCTAGGCCCCGCCCCTTAAGAAATCAGCAGAGGCGTAGCAAGGGTTTGGAGTGCCTGGGGACAACGTTCGTTTTTGTTCCCCTCCTGCCGCCTCCCACTGTATCACACCCACCCAGCAACGGGGGCCCAATCCTGCATGTGTGGGCTGTGTGCATGCGTGTGGGTAGGTGTGGGCAGATGGGTGGACAAGCATTTGTGTGTGTGCGCGCTCATGGTGCCCTGAAGCAAGGCAGGGAGGAGGAAGAGGAGGATGCTGCAGCCACCACGCTCCCTGCCTGCCTGCCTGCCTGCCTGCCTGCCTGTCTGTGTGCTTCGCCCTTCGCTTGGTGTGCGGCGGGTGAGGCAGTGAAAGGTGTCCCACAGCAAGCCTTGGTGGGGAAAAGGAAGATTGCTGGCAGGAGAGTGCATGGCTTCCTATAAGAACATAAGAACCTAAGAAGAGCCATGCTGGATCAGGCCAATGGCCCATCTAGTCCAGCTTCCTGTATCTCACAGCGGCCCCACCAAATGCCTCTGGGAGTGCACGAGACTAGATATCTGTCTCCTGATACCACTCCCCTGCATCTGGCCCTTGAAGTACCCTGGTTTTAAGCCTGGAGATTATACATCTCCATCATGGTTTGTAACCTGTGATGAATTTTTCCTCTAGGAATCTGTCCAATCCCCTTTTGAAGGCATCCAAGCCAGATGCCATCACCACATCTTGTGGCAGGGAGTTCCACAGATGAACGACGTGCTGGGTGAAAAAATATTTTCTTTGGTCTGTTCTTACTCTCCCAGCCCTCAATTTGAGCGGATGTCCCCTAGTTCTGGTATTTTGTGAGAGGGAGAAGTGCATCCCTCTATCCACTTTTCTCATGCCCTGCATTATTTTGTATGTGTCGATCATATCCCCCCTCAAGCGCCTTTTTTCCAGCCCCAAATGTTTTAGCCTTTCCTCATAAGGGAGGTCCCCCAGCCGAGTAATCATTTTAGTTGCTCTCTTTTGCACCTTTTCCAGTTCCTCCTGCTCCCCCTCCAGGTACCCCCAGATTGCTACACCCCAGAGGAAATGCACCCTTCCACACACACACACACACACACACCCAATACGCCCTTGGATATCATTTGGGTGGAATGTCTCCAGGTGAGGGTGATGAAGATGATGAAGGGTTTGGAAATTGAGCTCTGTGTGTGGCTGAGGCTGTTGAGTCTGGAGAAGAGAAGGCCCAGAAGTGGCATGACAACCATTTCCACATATTCAAAGGCCTATTACATGGAAGATGAAGTGGGGCTTGTTTTCTGATGCTCCAGAAGATCAGAGCCAAACTGGAAAATAATCAAATAAGAAGGAGATTTTGATTAAATTTAGCAAGAATGTCTGGATGGTAAGAATTGTTCAATAGTGGAATGGGTTGCTTCAAAGAAGCATAGTGTCTAGATCAAGGGAAGTGATAGTACCACTCTGTTCTGCTCTGGTCAGACCCCACCAGGAGTACTGTGTCCAGTTCTGTGCACCTCAATTTAAAAAAGATGTTGACAACCTCGAGCGGGTGCAGAGGAGGTTGACCAGGATGGTTGAAGGTCTGGAGGAAATGTCTTATGAGGAATGGCTTAGGGAATTGGGAATGTTTAGCCTTTCAAAAAGAAAGCTGAGAGAGGGGATATGATAGCAATGTTTAAATATTTGAAAGGATGTCATACTGAAGAGGGAACAGGTTTGTTTTCCATGGCTTCAGAGACTAGGGGCGCTTTTACACGACCCCTAAAATCCGGAGGCAACTTAAATTCGGACCAGAGATCGTGGGGGCTTGTCGCTCTTCCTGTGTTCCCACCCCTCCGCACTCCATTGTTCCTGTCTGCGTGAGGGGAGGGATTTAAAAAGGTAGAAAAAAATGCAGGCTCACCTCCAACTGTCGGTCGAAGCAGCCCCGAGCAGCTCCATAGTGATTCCTGTCTCTTAAAGGGGCAGCAGGGACAAAAAAACAAACAGAAGGTGAGGGAGCCCGGCATTCACAACTTTACAATGCACATCGGAAGCTTTTTTACCACCTGGAGGCCAGGTACTTGAAAAGTGCGCTGGGATGTGCTTAGGTGGGCGTGGTTGTACTTAATTTTTTTAAAGTCCGGAGCTGGTGGGAAAACATTTTTAAGATCCAGATCTGGGAGCCCCTTGCCTCGGATTTTAGGGGTTGTGTAAAAGCGTCCTAGGGGGCAATGGTTTCACACTACAAGAAAAGGGTGGTGGAGTCTCCTTCCTTGGAGGTTTTTAAGCAGAGGCTGGATGGCCATATGTCGGGAGCACTGTGATGGGGGTTCCTGCACAGCAGGGGATTGGACTAGATGGCCCTTGAGGTCTCTTCCAACTCTACGATTCTATGATTCTATGGTTCTATGAAAAGGCTTACGATTCCCTGCTTTCCTTATTGAGAGTCTTTTAAACAGAGTTTGGGTGGTCACTGGTCATGGAGGCATGAGCCGGTAGGACCTGATGGTGCTTGGAGTCCCTTCCTGCTTGGCTAATCTGTGCTCCAATTGAAACAAAGCCAAAAAACCACTCACAAAATAGAAGTTAATCGCAAAACAAAAATCTCCCTTCCCTTGTAAACACATATTATACTTGGTCGAGTCATTGTAAAAATGGTCAGCGCATGACTTTTCTGAAATGGACCCACAGTTCCTGCTACTTAAATGACTAGAACCAAACAAATTGCCTCCATGCAATCTCCCACACAAAATGAAACATGATTATTTGGAACATTTTGTGTAGCTGTCCACCCTCACAGCCATTGGACTCCATTGTGTTTTGCTCAGTTTCACAGCACCTTTTATCTCACACCCAGCCTTGAAGGCTACTTGGGATTGAACCAAACACCACTCCTTCTCTGGGTGACTAAGGCTGCCCTGCGACACCCAGGAGTCAATCCCTGTAAATATGAGGGTGTTTGCTTCCCTTTCGAAGTCAGGGTTGCATGTAATCATGGGTGAAATGCGTAAATACAAGCAGAATCAGGGCTGTTTATGTGTTGCTGAGGTGACTGCAAGGTGGAGGAAATTGCTCAGAAGCATTCATGTTGCAAAGCATCAGTCCCCCAAAAAACTTCATGTACACTAATCTGCCATTGACAAGCTTAAAACTGGTAAAATAAAAAGATGCTGAGCAACTGTCAAGTTGGGGTGGGTGAGATCCAAGATATCAATGACTGAAATCCTATTCATAGCACAAGCCTGTGGGTCCCGATCTGTTCACCGTGGTGCCCATGGGTGTCAACAAACTCAGCCAGGGGCACCATGGTATCCTCGGAAATATGAGTACTCCCACAGATTCCACAGAAGTACTACTCAGGCCAGGCTTTCTCTCAGAGTCGTAGCCAGGATTTGTTGTGCCAGGGGACAAAGTTCGTTTCTGCGTCCTTCTTGCTGCCCACCCACATTGCACCCACCCAGCAACGGGGGGGGGGACCCTGCGGTTGTGGGGTGGGTGCATGCGCGCACATGTACAAGAGCGGATGTGTGGACATGTGTGTGTACGCGCACACACATGTGTGCACATGGTAGCATGCTGCTACGTCATCCGTGCTAGATCTGTGATGCTGGCCAATCAGGAGCTGTGCAGTGACAGGCATCATCCTGCCTCCCTCTCTGATTGGCCAGCAGCATGAAGCAGGAAAGATGACCTCGCAGCATGCTTCCTCGTTGGATTTTAACCCTGCGTGAGACAGAGAAAGGGAAAGCAATTGGATCTGCGTGTATCAGCCTGTTCAGAGGACCACCCGGGCTTGCATGGTTCATTTCGTAACTTACTGGCTCTGAAACGAAATGCCCATCCCTAGTTTTACATTATGCCATAGCATCATGGTAGAAGGAATACTTCGGATGTCGATGGTTCCCGGTGTCAACGGGTAGAAAGGCATCTGAACTGGATCTCTAAAGAGCTGCTGTCAGAAAGAGTTAACAATCCTGGGCTTGATGGATCTTTTTTAAAAAAAACTTTGCTGGACTGCAGAGTGAGTTAAGTCAGAGGTTCAATCCCACAGTGGTACCTCTTGAGTGAAATGCCAGACTATGTGGTCTTGGGCAAGTTACACAGTCCCCAAAATGCCCCCAGATAAAGGAAATGGGAAACTGCTTGAAAGCATTCAGTACCTGGTACATCCTGAAAAAGGATCACCATAAGTCAGAACTGTCTTTACAGCAAGCAATTATTATCATAGAAAATGTGTGTCTCTGTCTTGATATGAAAACACATTTCCCTTGTGAATGTGATACAATGTGAAACCAAGATGAGAATATATCTGGAGGTTGAGTCATGGCAACTGGACTTCTCAGAATGATGAAGCTGTTTGGATGAGCAGCAAAACGTTTCTATCTCCCAAGAAAAAAAAGTCCAGTTGCCATGACTCAACTAGTTCCAGATAAACTCACCTAGAGGATTGAGAATCTTCACAAGATGAGAATGTAATCTCTTTTGCTTGCCGACCCAGTTTCTGCCCTCATTTCCAGATCATAAGGAGTCAGGGGTTGAAGTGGAAAAACTACCCTTAAGACAAATAAATGGGATCTCAACACAAGACTAGGAGAGAATCCACCCTGCTCCAGATAGTAACCTCTCACAGCCTCCACTGTCCTGGCTGCAGATTCCAAAGGAGGAAGTAGAGAGAGAAAAGACGGAGGGGAAGAACATGGGAAGAGAAGGAAGGCCGGGGAAGAAAACAGAAAGGCACCAGAAGAGGAAGTGATGGGCAGCATCAAAATTAAATAATTTCACTTCCCCTGATCCTCCTCAGAGGAGCAGGGGAAGCACTTACTTGAGAGATGATTGGGCTGCTGTATGGACCAGAGGAACATGCCATATGGCATATTGGTTCTTCCCCAGACCTCAGTGAATCTAGGTAGCCTAGATAAGCCCTGAGACACACAATGCAACACTGCCACCATTGTAACCCAGCTATCTGTTTCTCCTGTTGATTTCATAACCAGAGACAACACAATTCCACTGAAGACCACCAGGCTTCTAAGATTCCCACTACATCTAATGCTTGCTTATAAATACCAGGTAATCTAACCCGCTCATCTCAGCTTTGAAGTTTTGAGTGTCGGCATATAAACAACTAGACATTTTCTCTCATTTTAATGCCTCTTTGGGCACAAGCTGTTGTTCATGATACTCTTGATGGCTTGATTCCTTCTGCATGTTGTATTATTCATCCCATACTCTCTGGTGTATATGAGGACATATATATTTCAGGTCACCCTTGCTCTACAGCAATGAATTGGGGACATCTAGATATTTCTCAGTAAGTGGGAAAGAACTCCACAAAGGCATATAAGAGCAGCTTCCGATTTCTGTTTTGGTTCAAATAGAGCTCAGTTCTTTTAGGGGGTTTAGCAGAGAAGGTGCAAACAGCGTAACAAAGAGGCAGACATTCTCACAGTTAAAGGTGTCTCTGAGAAGATCCCTGCTCCATCTCTGCTGGAGATTAGAGATGGGCACGAAATGAACAATTTTTCGTTGCCATTGTTGTTTTTTCGTTTCGTTATGCAACGAAACGACAAACAAATTTTGTCTCAAAAATGAAACGAAATGAACAGAAACACCAGAATTTTTGTTGTGCGTTTCATTTTCGTTATGGCAATATAAGTGCTCTGCTTTAAATGCTAAAAAAAAAATCACAATAAATTGAAATAAATGGTAACGAAATGGTAACGAAATGAACGAAAACAAAAATGAATTTTTTTTCAAAAATTCGTGAAAAATGGAAATGAACCGAAACAGACCCCCTAAACGACAAACGACAAACAAAACGCCATTTTTTTTTATTCGTGCCCATCTCTACTGGAGATTACAATTTGCAGCACAGAAACTGAAGTAGGAGACTATCTGGCTCGCCAGCCAAGGGCGAAGCTGAAGAGGTCCCCCACTTTATATGCACAGTGGGATGGACTGCAAGCGTTTTCCGCTGCTCTTCTCTCTTCTGTCTTATCTCTGTTATGAATTGAGGACCTCTTGCAGAAGAAAATTGGGGCCATAACTACAGTTAGTGCTATTCTCATTCTTTGCAGTCTACATACTGGGTAGCAGCGCTCCCCAGGGAGCTCTTCTAAATCAGGAAGTCGTGCAGCACGTCCAAATACAGGTCAGTTAAAGCAGATGAAGGTCTTACTATGTGGCATCCTAACAGCTAATGGCTGCATCGAGCTGCCTAGATGCCCTGAGCACATCCAATCTCACCTGATTTCGGAAGCTAAGCAGGGTCAGCCCTGGTTATTTCTTGGATGGGAGACCACCAGGGAATGTCAAGTGCTGTAGGTGGTTGGAGTAGGAACTGGCAAACCACTCCAGTATTCCTGCCAAGAAAACTCCATGGACATGGGGTCACAAAGAGTCAGTCATGACTGTAACAACGCAACACACACACACACACAAAACAGATGCATCTGGAGAGAAACACCAGTCTACAACCTGAACAGAAACAATAAGGCGATGTTCATATCTTAGTAGTAGTGGCTGCTGAGACCATGAGACCAGTTCAGTCAACTAAAGAACTTTCATTTGATAAAGCTCTTTCCGGCTGGATAATTAAGCAACTACCATATATTTTGAAGGCATTTTCAGAACACGAAAACCAGAGCCTGTTTGGAGTGTGATATCTCTTCCATTCTCAGACACCGGAAGGTATAATATGAACTGCTGGATGACCCAGTGGTTTAGGTCTCTGGCTGCAGAACCAGAGGTTGGGAGTTCGATACCCCACTATGTCTCCTTGATAGGGGGTGGACTTGATCATCCTTAGGGTCCCTTCCAGCTTTGCAGAGCTAAGAGGATGCTGATAATGATGGGCAGCTCAGTGATTTAGACATCAGGTGGAGCTAGAGGTTGAGAGTTCGATTCCCCACTGGGCCACCTTGAAAGTGGTTGGGTTCGATCATCCACAGGGACCCTTCCAGCTCTGCAGCTCTAAGATTATCATTGAACTCCTGGA
The DNA here is from genome assembly GCA_023846285.1 of Phrynocephalus versicolor. Classification (NCBI taxonomy): domain Eukaryota; kingdom Metazoa; phylum Chordata; class Lepidosauria; order Squamata; family Agamidae; genus Phrynocephalus; species Phrynocephalus versicolor. The sequence goes on from JAHTLZ010002612.1 coordinate 27,779, forward strand.
TCGAGAAAGTGATTTAGGCATCAGCCTGCAGAGGACAAGGTTGGGAGTTCGATTCCCCACTGGGCCTCTTTAACAGGGAGGGACTCAGTGATCCTAGGGTCTAGGGGTATTTGTACATGACCCCTAAACTCCGCCGCAAATGGCTGCCAGCTCCGGAGCTTACAATTGTTTCCCCACCAGCTCCGGAGTTTGCAGAAAATTAAGTGCGACCACGCCCACCTAAGCGCGTCCCAGAGCACTTTTCAGGTACCTGCTCTTGGAGGGTGATAAATCCCCAGATCCGGATGTAATCTGGTGAGTGCCGGGCTCTCCTCGCTTCTGTTTGGTTGTTTTTGCCTCCCGCCCCTTTAAGAGAAGGAATCAGGACGACGACGGGGCTGGGGAGGCTTGGACCGGCAAATGGAGGTGAGCCTGCATTCTTTTGTCCCCTTTTTTCTCCCTCCCCTCACGCAGACAGGATCAAGGAAGTGCGGAGAGGTGGGGATGCAGGAAGAGCAACGAACCCCCAAGATCTCTGGTCTGAATTTAAGTGGCCAGTGGATCTTAGGGGTCATGTGAAAAGGCCCTAGGCCTCTTGGCATTCAAACCTTGGCCTTTGCTATCAACAAACAGACAATCTCAGTGTCCGTAAGAAGAGCCTTCAATAACGGAGAGGTTCCTAACTTGCTACATTAAAAGCAGATGGCTTAAAAAAACCTGAGATGATTTAGAAAGATACCCCAGCAGCAGAATCAAAAAATTACAATTGTAGGAAGACTAAATCTGGCCTGGATGCCTTCAAAAGGGGATTGGACAGATTCCTGGAGGAAAAGTCCATCACAGGTTACAAACCATGATGGAGATGTTGTCAAGAATATTCTTGTGAGTGAGCTTTTCAACTTGCAATTAGAGATATAGAGTCCAGCTGTGGACTGAAGCAAGCTCGGGAAAGTAGCCTTGACAAGAAGACGAGTGTCCAAGGACAGTGGAAGCATAGCTCAGAAGCGTGGATGAGAGAAGCACTGTAACATGGTGATGTAAAAGTAAATATGTGATTGGAAGGAGATGCTATATATACCTTATGTATTGCAAAATATCCTTGCTGTTTAGCCAGGGCTGTTTAGCCAGTAAGCCTGATGTGTTGGCTATGATAAGGAAGAGTAGCAGGATTGTTTATGCTACTGGATGTAAGTCTGGAAACCAAATGGAACCTGTATATATTTTTGTAAATAGACTGCAATAGAAAACCAGCAATGGAGTCTGTCATATTTTTGCTTCTAATCCTTGACATTGCTGCAACGCTGCTAACTGAGGTTAGCTCCTCATATGTTCCTTGACAGGTGTGTCATCTCCAGGCTTAAAACTGGGGTACTTCAAGGGCCAGATGCAGGGGAGTGGTATCAGGAGACAGATATCTAGTCTCATGTCCTTCCAAATGCATCTGGTGGGACCACTGTGAGATACAGGAAGCTGGACTAGATGGGCCGTTGGCCTGATCCAGCATGGCTCTTCTTATGTTCTTATGCTATGTAAATATTTATTCTTTTGTGAAGGTGCATTCTTGATTGAGATGTACAAAATAATTCAGGGCATGAGTCAAGTGGATAGAGGGACATTCTTCTCCCCCTCATAAAATACCAGAACTAGGGGACATCCACTCAAATTGAGGGCTCGGAGGGTGAGAACAGACCAAAGAAAATATTTTTTCACCCAGCACGTTGTTAGTCTGTGGAACTCCCTGTCACATGATGTGGCGATGGCATCTGGCCTAGATGCCTTAAAAAGGGGATTGGACAGATCCCTGGAGGAAAAGTCCATCGCAGGTTACAAACCATGATGGAGATGTTTAATCTCCAGGCTTAAAACCGGGGTCCTTCAAGGGCCAGATTCAGGGTTGTGGTATCAGGAGACAGATATTTAGTCTCATGCGCTCCAAGACACATCTGGTGAGGCTACTGTGAGATACAGGAAGCTGGACTAGATGGGCCTTTGGCCTGATCCAGCATGGCTCTTCTTATTCGGTAGGGATCAGCATTCCATTTTTTTCACTCTTGGTTTTATTTTTCTTCTTAAACTGGAAAATAATCCAAAAATAGTAAGAAGGGTGAAATGAAATTGACAGGTGTTAATTACCTGGCCAGGGGCTGACGCTCGATATTGTGTAGGAGAATGGTATTCTGGCAGGTATGTAATCTTATACATTTGTCCTCTCTTCATTATTCAAGTAACGCAAACTGTTATATAAGCAGAAGGACCACCTTCCCAGCAAAGAGAACCCGTCTGCCAATCTTCCACAGTCATTAGCCCTTTCATTTATTTGGAAAGTTAACATGGATACATTTGAGGTCATCATCTTTATTTTATTATTATTTATTTTAAATATATATTATATACTATCATTTATTTTTTATTTTCCCAACTTCAATTTGCTTGCACACACACACATTTGGGGTGCAAGCCAAGAACAGAACCTCTATCCTAAGTGATATCCTAACTGCCCACTTGCCCGCCCGCCCGTGCCACCGCCCGCCCGCTCGCCTGCCCGCGCCTCCCCCTGCCGCTGTCGTTGCCCGCCCATGGCCCCCCGGCACCGCCGCCCGCCTGCCCCCCACCCCGCCCGCCACCTAGGGCGCAAAAACACCTAGCGCCGGCCCGGATTGCAGGACGCCCCTATGCTCTGGGAAGTCAAATCACGCTAAATCGCAGTGGAAATGACAAACAACAAATGACAAACAAAACGACAAATTTTTGAAAAATTTCACGACAAACGGAAACAACCCGAAACAGACCCGTTCCGACAAACGATAACTCGAAACGTCATTTTTTCTGGTCGTGCCCATCTCTAATGGTTAGAGCTGTTCAGCAGTGGAATATGCTGCCACAGAGGGTAGTGGATTCTCCTTCTTTTGAGGTTTATAAGCAGAGGCTTGGATGGCCATCTGTTGGGAGTACTGCAGTCAGGGTTCCTGGATGGCAGGGGGTTGGACTGGATGGCCCTAGAGGTAGAATCATAGAATCATAGAATCATAGAGTTGGAAGAGACCTCAAGGGCCATCCAGTCCAACCCACTGCCATGCAGGAACCCCATCACAATATTTCCGACAGAAGGCCATCCAGCCTCTGCTTAAAAACAGCCCACTCCTTTTCTCATATACCTTCACTTCAGCCTGAAGAGGGCTATAAAAGCTTCAGCTCCTGTTCCTTCAGATCAGAGAACCACTTCTTTCATTAAAGTGTCATTAATATGAGCTCATTCACTTTTGGTTAGCTGTTCATCTAACCCAACTGTCTTTGTAGTTGAAGGTCTGGAATTTTTAAAGAAAAATACCTTCTGAGTTTCTAATTGCATTTATATATGACCTGTCACAGATCATAGTTTTATGAGAGTGAAGATTAAAAATAAAGATGATGAGTTCTAATGATTAGAGTAAGTATGAGATCAGGACAAGATAGACAGCTTTAACAATCTTTCAGAAGTGAGAGTGGGGTCTCTTCCAACTCTTCTCTGATTCTATGATTCTCCATTTACCCTGGAGTAGAGAGGTTGATGAGATGGTCTGCTAGAGGTGGTCTTCTGATGTTGGAAGGCCTGTCACACAAAGGATGGAAAGCCTGATGCTCCAGAGGCTGGGAACATCCTGGTGGTAAGAGCTGATTGACAATGGAACGGATAGCCTCGGAACATGATGGACTGTCCTTTGTTAGACGGTTACGGATGGCTGTCTGTCAGTTGTGTATTCCTGTTGTGGCAGGGTGTTGGATTAGGCGACCCCTGCAGTTTTTCCCAGCTTTACATTTCTATTAGTCTACAATCCAAATAAGCACAAGAGAGGGTCATCAGCATGACGGGTGCTCTGGCCAATTCTGGTAAAACAATAATATGGGTTCTTTGTCCTAAGTACAGATCCACTCTCAGTAGCATACTAAAGTGGCAGGCAAGAACAGGGTGAAGAATGGGTTTGGGATGATTTTAGGCTCTACCCCATGTGATACAGTGCGCTTGAAGACCCACGTGGCAGCTTTTGGGCAGTTTTGTTTGCATCAGGTTGTTGACCATGAGCCCAAGTCCATAACAGAAAACATAATGGATACTTGGATGCAGGT
>JAHTLZ010002614.1:0-14953 GCA_023846285.1 Phrynocephalus versicolor
AAGTTTATATATATCCAAACTTTTAAAATTGCAATAAAAATGATATTACCATTCACATAGATATGATGCAGCACACCCCTATCTTTGCTCAACATTTTCAGCTGTTGAAATCTCTGTACACCATAAATCTCAGTTGTTGGTCCTTTTTTCTTTTTCACACAGGTCTTCACACAACTTGAATCAGTTGTTTGAAAATGAAAAAGCAAGGCTGGATATTGTGAAGAAAATAAAGAAGGAGAGACTTAAGGTAAACCTACGTAGCAATTTTAAAAAGATCTATCATGGTCTTGCTTTTTGTATTGCTTTGCTTATTTGCTTTTTCTAGACTATGGAGGATACCACCGTAGCCACCCAGAGCACCAACCACTAGATAATACAATTAATTTGACTTCAATTGGCTTCTCTAAGTGAGTTGAATAAAAAAATTTCTGATACATTTCTATGTAACCCTTTCCCAAAAACTAATGTCCATGAATGGTGGTTGTTTTCCTTTTGTAAAAAGAAAACTGAATTTTGCATTAAAAAGCAACCTAAATCATTGTTAAAAGTGCACCTTCTAAAGATAAATTAAGGCAAAAACAGACCAAAACTGTAAAAAGTAAAATGAACTGAAAATAGAAGAGAAATTGGACTGAAATGTCCTCCTGTACCAAGGCAAGATGTACTCTGCTTTCTGTTCTAATGGTACTCCCAACTCTGCTGTCATTTGAGTGATTAGTTTTCCCTCATTACAAAAACCTAGTTCTTTATTGGTAAATGACAAGTTGGGGAAGGCAGAATCCTAATAATTCAGGCGTACCATAAGAACCTTCAAACTTAAATGATCTCTGCATATAAAGAAACCGCAGAGTCTCACAAGTTACAACCATTTACCACGCTAAGCAGGAGATGGTAGTTTAGGAAGATGATCACTGCTGTGGAGACAGAAAAAAATCTTACGATCTCTCCTGCCCAAACCATTGCAGAATTCATGTAAATAGTGAATGCCTGAGGCCCAGCAGCACAGAGCACAGAAACAGCCTCTTTTATACACAGGTCCTCTACAGTGGACCTGACTGTATGAGAAAGAAGTGTTTGGATCAGGCTATAAAGTTATTTCTTTTGTCGTGTACTTACAGTCCTCTTTCCTAGATAACAGCAGGAACAGCCAACATGTAGCCTTCTGGTGGGTGTTATGGGGCCTCAGTACATGTTATCACCACTACTGATTCTGTCAACTGGGGATGATGGAAGCTGCAGTCACACACTCTCTGGGAGGCTATATATTCTCCACTCTGATCTAAAAGTCCTAACCTAGATTCCCAGAAAATAACTGAGAATAAGCAGATCTATGCATGTGTGTGCATATATAAAGCAGTACTTGATGTAATTTGTTTCTCCCATAATATCCACAAGTGAAACTGATGTGTGTACAGTTTCTCAGAAGACAGTGTAATCATTTACTGGGTTTTTTAAAATAATATATTAAGTTAGAAAAAGCATCAACTAGTAGGAACAAGCTGCCACCTAGAGTTGAAAACAAGGCTGATACTATGACTATGATCTGTCTATTGCTTTGAATGTGTGTTTTGCTCCTTCTGATGTTATGAGTAGAGCATGAATACCAGTTGCACATCAATTTGAGGACATACCATGCTGATAAATTTCGATCTAACTTTGCAGTAACAATTTAGAGGTTCATATTTTGCAACATTGCATCATATGCAGTAACAATTATTTCTTTTGGTAGCTTTGAGACTTGTTAGAACCTGTGGGTAAATGCATCCAAGTGGAGCACATCACTTTGTACATTAGTTGCATCAAATTCTGTACTTGAAATTTCCTCTCTGAATGAAATATTTTCCTACATGTTAGCATATCGCTAAGAGATGCTTTGCCTTCTTGTTGATGTCCTTTGCTACATATTCTCCCTCTACATATCAAAACTGCTCCTAGGTTTAAGCAAAGTAAGGTGGCTGCCTCAGTCAGCAGGTCTTAAGTGAGCCAGAGTTGACCGAGTTGTGCCTTTAAAGCTTGGATGACACTTTCAGATGCAACAGACAATGCTATCCCACCACCCATGTTGACGTAAGAGTCAGGTGCTAATTCAGGAACATTTTGTATATGGAAGGGAAGAGGAGGTACCTGCTTGTACGTTGTCTCAGGCAGCAATATGTCTCAGACTGCCTCTACTCTCAGCATACACAAGTCCACACAGAGGTGGCACAATCCAGCAAAAAGTTATTGTTTGAGACAAGTGATGAAGGCTCCACGGTTACATAGAATGATAAAATCATGGAGATGGAAAAGTTCTATAGGACCATTGAGTTTACTAGCCCCCTGCTCAAAGCACGAATCCAAATCAAAGCAGAGCTGACACATGGTTGTCCAATATTCTCTTGGATTCCTTTAGTGTTGGAGTGCTCACCACCTCCTGTGGTAACTGGTTCCATTGTCATTACATTATGCAGCCAAACCAGATTGGCTCAGATTTTGGAAACAGCAGTTCAAGAAAAGCCATGTTTTAATGCTCTGTGTGTGGCCTTCCAGAAGTGTTGGACTGCAACTGCCATCAGCCACAGGCAGCAGAGCCAATGATGAGCAATTGTGGCAGTTTTTATTCCAACATCTGGAAGAGAATGGGCTACACACACTAAAAAGTAAGCTGTAGTGTGGATTTTCTTTTATGTGTGAATGATTTGTTCATGCTTTAGGTGGTTTTAATATTTTTGTGTTGCAAACACAATAGACTAAATTAGATCAGATGAATTGCAGTTGATGTTTTAGATCATTGCTAGCTTTTCACATAGCTTGCAACAAGACCTAAAGAACAAGTAACATCATCTGGGGTGACCCAGTTAAGGGGAGAATTACTGATGAGACACAGCAGAAGGAACCAGATCTTGTGAGAGAAATTAGGACAGGCTGCGCTTTAGCGCTCTTAAAGTTTTTTATTTAGCGCTGCCTTGCTTTTTATTTTAATTTTTATTTCGACATGCGGGCTCTCTGGTGCCACAGGGGGTTTAGGGGGGCTTTTAGAGGGGCTCGTTTGGAGCGGTTGGGGGCTCGGATTCGGTGGAACCCCCTTTTGTCCATCTCGGAGACGCCGGAGACGCCGGAGACGCTGCCTCCTTTCCTCCTTGAGATTTTTACCCGGGTCGCCGTCGTGGAGGTATCTCATCCTGTTCCCCGGCCTGTGGGTAACTGTTTGGGCGACCCTCCCCCCCTCCCCCTCGTCCCCCCCCATTTCCATCGGCTTTTTAGGGGGGGCTGCTGTGCTGTTGCGGCTTGCCGGTTAGGCTTGCCGTTTCGGGCACCGGGGCTGCTCCTATCGGGGCTGTTTCCCGCCGCTCTTTTTGCCGTACGGTGGGGGGCTGGGGTTGGTTATCCCATTTCTCCCGCCCTAGCCCCCTTACCTTCCATCTTCGGCTGCGAGTAGCATTCCCCGGAGAGGGAATGCTACTCGGAGAGGGTGGTGTCTCAATCTGGCTGCGCTGCCTGGAGGAGGAAGGCGTGGGTCCCTGATTTCGGGCGGCATGCCGGCCGCCGGCGCTTTGTTCCCTGGGGGTTTTCCCCTTCGGATGGCAGATTTCGGGCGGCATGCCGGCCGCCGGCGCTTTGTTCCCCGGGGGTTTTCCCCTTCGGATGGCAGATCGGCCGTCGGCGCCGGTGGGGCGCGGGCCCTGGCTCTTCGGGCGGCATGCCGGCCGCCGGAGCGATACCGTCCCGGTTGGGACTCGCCCTCATGGGCGGCGGCTTGGCTGTCGGCCTCGGTGGGGCGCGGGCTCTGGCCTTTTCGGGCGGCAGGCCGGCCGCCGGAGCAACATTATCCCGGTTGGGACTAGCCCTCATGGGCAGTGGCCTGGCCGTCGGCGTCGGTGGGCGCGGGCCCTGGCCTTTTCGGGCGGCAGGCCGGCCGCCGGAGTAACACCGTCCCTGTTGGGACTCGTCCTCGAGGGCGGCGGCTCGGCTGTCGGCGTTAGCCTTGGGGGGGGGCAACTGTGGCTTATCCATCTCTAGCTCAGTTCCCTGCCCCCACATGTCTTTTCCCTCTGGGACTCAGCTGGATTCAACCTGTTTTATCGCTTTTCCATCTATTTGGTCATGCCCTGGGTCATCGGAAGGATAGACTGACTCCATCATGCCATCGTAGCCCCATGGAGTGAGATTTTGAATTGGTGCCGCTGCTCTTGGCTGTTTGGGAGGCCCGACAGCCTTCGTAGGCTGCGGATTAGCCTTCACTGGTGGCCTCTGATGGCGGCAACGATCTTCCCCCTTCCCCCTCCCCCCCTTTTTTCCATCAGTGGCCATGTGAGAACCCTACATGTTAATTTTGTTTTTTATCTTATTATATTGTATTTTTATTTTCTTTGTATTGTATTCTTATTTTGCTTGTATTGTATTGTATTTTGCCTATTAACTATTATTTGTATTTTTTTTCCTGCTGGTTATTGTATATTTGCTTGTTTGTTTTATTTGTGATTTGTATTACTTTGGACTGGGTCCCCGACCACTTGAGACCTTATGGAACCTGCCGGGTGCCCCATCAGGGTGGTGTCGGGCCGTGGGAGGTACGCTCTGGGCCGGCGGGTCGATCGGATAAGGAGAACTCGGGACAGACAATTATTGTCTGTCCCCCGTTCTGACCCGTCGGCTCACCGCCAAATGGTAGGGATCCAACCCGTCTGCTCCCTCTCTGGCCTGTCCTGTCTGCTGATTAACGCCAGGTCGGTACATAATAAAATCCCTCTCATCCACGATTTGATCGTGGATGAGCGTGCCGACCTGGCTTTCCTCACGGAGACCTGGGTGGGTGAGGGGGGTGGGGCTTCCCTCACCCTTCTCTGCCCCCAGGGCTACCGTGTGCAGCAGCTGGGCAGGTCAGAGGGGCGGGGGGGCGGGGTGGCTATGGTCTTTAGGGAATCTTTTCATGTCAGCAGATCCGCGACGTTGGTGAGTCCAGGTTTGGAATGTCTCCACCTTATGGTGGGCCAGAGGGACAGGTTTGGGGTAGTGCTTGTGTACCGTGCTCCCCGCGACCCTGCACTCTCCCTTCCGGAGCTCTCCGAGTTCATCTCGGCTGCACTGTTGAGGTCCCCTCGCCTATTGGTGGTAGGGGACGTCAACGTGCATGCCGAGGTTGGACTGTCGGGAGTAGCTCTGGAATTCATGGAGTCCATGGCCTCCATGAACCTGTCCCAATTAGTCATCGGACCTACCCATAAGGGTGGACACACCCTGGACCTGGTTTTTGCCTCCACATCGCGGGGTTCGGATCTGGGGGTCGGGAGGTTGTTGACCCGGCCCGTGTCATGGTCAGATCATTATCTGCTGACCTTCTCTCTTGCGGTAGCCACCCCGCCCCGCGGGGAGCTGGGCCCTTCCATCTGGGCCCGTCCCCGGAGGCTCCTTGACCCTGTGCGGTTCTCGGAGTCCCTCGGGGATGTTCCAGACGGTTTGGATGACGATCCGGCCGACTCCCTTGTCCAACGGTGGTTTGAGGAGGTGGCGGGGGTTGTCGATCGGATCGCCCCCAAGCGCCTGATCCGATGCCGAGCCCGCTCGTCTCCTTGGTTTACCGAGGAGCTGCGGGCGATGAAGCAAGAGCGGAGAGGGTTAGAGAGCAGATGGCGGAAGGCTCGGACGGCACAGAATTGGGCTGCGGTTAAGGCGTCGACCGGTCGCTATTCTCGTGCGATAAGGGCGGCCAGGAGATCTTTCGTTGCCCTGAGAATTGGTGAGGCCTCGAATCGTCAAGCGGAACTTTTCCGTGTGGTTCGAGACCTCACCAATCCCGGTCCGCCGGGGCCTCCTCCTAGTGATTTCACTAGTGAGTCATTTGCAGCCCATTTTAAATCTAAGATAGAGGCCATCCGTTCCGAGCTGGACTCCGGTTGCCCTAGCTCAGCCTCTGTCGTGGCCAGCGTCGGGCCGCCTCGGTCGCCTCGGTTTGTTGAGTTTGGGCCTGTTACAACTGTGGATGCCTCCAGGGCCCTGGGACACTGCAGGCCTGCGGCTTCTCCGTTCGACCCTTGCCCTTCCTGGTTAATTAAGAGCGCAGGGGGGGAGCATGCCGAAATGGGCTTCACTGATTGCTTCGGCCTCCTTCAGAGACGGGATCTTTCCTAGTCTTCTGAAGGAGACGGTGGTGAAGCCCATTATTAAAAGACCCGGCTTGGCTGTGGACGATTTGTCCAACTATCGTCCCATAGCCAATGTTCCCTTTTTGGGCAAGGTGATTGAGCGAGTCGCCGCCCTGCGTCTCCAGTCGTTCCTGGAGGAGAACCATGTCCTGGATCCCTTCCAGTCCGGGTTCAGGCCGCGTCATGGGACGGAGACGGCCCTGGTCGCGCTGCATGATGATCTGTTGAGGAGGGCCGACGGGGGTGGCTCTACCTTGCTGGTCCTTCTCGACCTGTCAGCGGCTTTTGATACCGTCGACCACGGTATCCTGCTGGAGCGGCTCTCGGAGGTTGGGATTGGGGGCCAGGCCTTGGCCTGGTTCCGGTCCTTCCTTGGGGGCCGTATCCAGCGAGTGAGCTTGGGTGGTGAGCTGTCGACGCCCTGGACACTCTCTTGTGGGGTGCCTCAGGGGTCGTCGCTCTCCCCAATGCTCTTTAACATCTATATGAAGCCGCTGGCCGAGATCATCCGGAGTTATGGAGTCTGCTGTCATCAGTACGCTGATGACACGCAGCTCTATCTCTCCTTTTCCACCTGTGCAGTGGAGGCCGTCCGTACCCTTGATCGTTGCCTGGCTGCGGTTCTGGATTGGACCAGGACTCACAGACTCAAGCTCAACCCAGGCAAGACCGAGGTTATGTTCTTCGGGGGCTCATCGGAGGGGTACTGTGGCCCTCTTCCCAGTCTGGGTGGGTCCGCCCTCCAGCTGGCGCAAAGAGTGCGGAATCTGGGCGTCGTCCTGGACCCGGATCTGACCCTGGACTCCCAGGTGTCAGCCGTGGTCAGGTCGGCCTTTTACCATCTAAGGCTTATCGCCCAGATTCGCCCGTACCTCGATGAGGGCTCCTTGAGGACTGTGGTACAGGCGCTGGTCATGTCGAGGTTGGACTATTGCAACGCTCTCTACATGGGGCTCCCCTTGAACCTTGTTCGGCGACTGCAGCGGGTCCAGAATACGGCGGCCAGGCTGGTGGTTGGTGCGCGTCGTTATGACCGCATCACCCCCATCCTGGCTCGCCTACACTGGTTACCCGTTGCCTCCCGAATAAGGTTCAAGGTATTGGTTTTGGTTTACAAAACCCTCCATGGCTTGGCCCCTACTTATTTGGCGGAGCGTCTTCCCCGACAATTAGATCCGGCCCGGCCCACCCGTGCTTCGGTGGCCCTTTCCCTGCGGACGGTCCCCCCGAGGGAAGCCCGCAAAGCGAGCACTCGCGGTCGGGCTTTCTCGGTGGTGGCACCGGCAATGTGGAACAAACTCCCAGGTGAACTTCGGCAGGCTCCCTCGCTGGCGGCCTTTAAGAAAAGCCTTAAGACCATCCTTTTTCGAGAGGCCTACGGCGAGGGTTAGGGACCCTGTTTGTGTTTTTTTTTTTTTTTTTTTTGAGTCCTGGTCCGTTTTTCCCCGCCTACTTAATCTTGGACTCTACCGTTTTTAGGAAATCTGTTGTTTAATGCCTATTCTGATTTTATCTGTATCTGTATTATCTTTATGTTGTTAACCGCCCTGAGTCCCCATTGTGGTGAATAGGGCGGTATACAAGAGTTAAAAATAAATAAATAATAAATAAATAAGTTTTAGGAGCAAGACAATAGTCAGGACCATGGACAATGAGTATACTAGCGCTCAATAGGGATTGGAAGAAGAAAATCATTTATAATCCCTCCCAAAGACAGCCCAAGACTTTCTGGTTCCTGTGGCAGAAATGTATGTCCCCCACCCATGTCAAGCTATTTAAGTGTCCAAAGCCCTCTGTTTTGGCACCTGAGGCAGACAACCCCCAAAGCACCTTTCTCAATATGTGGCAATAAAAATACTGTAACAACAATGTTGATTATCAACCGTCAGCCGTCTTCTTATAACAACCCCAAACTCCTTCTTGAGTGGCTAGTTGTCTCGGCCAGCCTAAAAAGAGTAGGGTTGCCCCTGTTCATTCACATCAATGCAATGGAGCCAATCCAGTGCTGAAGGTACTTTCCTGCGGTTGGGGGGCACAGTGTTCTCTCACACACATTCTGTTGCTGCTTAGCAACTGGTGTTCGCAGATACAGTGATTTAGAACCTGGACATTCTGTTTGGTGATGAAGCTGGTTCATCCACTCTCCTTTTAAAGCCTTATAAGCTACAAGTCATCAACACACCTCGTAGCTCGCATCTTGTACACAAAATTTCCTAGCAACAGAAGTATATGGATGAGATAACTGCTTTCCCATGGGGAAGAAATTGCAGAAAAAGAACATCTGTTTGAATTTGTCAGCATTGCAAATGGAAATAGTATCTTTACTGTTGTTCATTCCCCAGATCCAGGGAATTTCACAGGCAAATTTCCATTTCTTCTTCATCTAGAAGCAGAGAGGTTTGCTGTCTCCATTCACGGATGCTGAATTTCTGACTATCTGTGGTTAAAAACTTCAGGTTTAAGGTACTAATTTGTAAACTCTGTTAAGGCACAAGAGTCTATTATTTTGTAATGGCATATTTGATAGGTTCTTTTATACTGGACTTCTTTAAATTGCCGGCTTGGATTGTAATAGCATAAACTGAACAGCAGGGGGTTTTACAGACTGTTAGAATAACACCTGATAACTTTTAAGACCTCAACAGGAGTGTTTAATTTCAACCAGCCTATTTTGTTCAAAAAGAGTTACATCTGGGTCAGATTACTTAGATGCTTCTATGCAGTATTTATTTCATTTACTTGCCTTCCCACTAGAAACAGTAATCAAAGTGGCCATAATTATAATCATGTGGCATCAAGACAATTCTGACTTCTGGTGACCCTTTTCAGGGTTTTCCAGGTAGAGAATACTCTGAAACAGTTTACCATTCCCTTCTCCTGGGGATATCCTGGGACTCCACAGCAAGACACAGAAACCACTGAGCTATCTAGCCAGTATATGTGGGTGGATATACGCAGTCCTTAGTAATATCTATTTAAAGTTAGGATCATGATTTAGGAATCTGGGGTTGGTGTGGAGGGACACACACAGTCTAGACATGTCATTTTATCATGTGTTTATATTTATGTATTTATAATGTTTTTTAAAATGCATGCATTTGCTGAAAGCAGATTAGATCAACAAAAGATTATCCTGTTCGTTGTAAAATGAAACCCAGTGGAGTAGTTCATCCAGTCCATGATCAAAAAGATTTGACAAAAAAATCTACCACTCACCACATCAGTTCCAATCAGGGAGCTCCACGGCCAAGGTTAAAAAAAAGTCCAGAGTTAGCAAGCCAGCACAACAGAGCAATAAAATTACAATATTAAGCTCCAGGCAAACAATATCATACAGTCTAAGGTCATAGATCACAAGAGTCAGAAACTATAGGTTTGCTGGCAAATTCCTGGTAGACAATGTTTTCATTAGCTCCTGTGGGGTGCAACTGAGGACTTTATCACTAATATCACCTGAGCCCTTGCCAAGGTTAGATATAGAACATTCAGCATAAAGACCTGTTCAAGAGTAGATCTCTTTTCAGGCAAACCCTCTATTCAAGAGGAAGCCACTATTTCTGAGTCCACTGAATACTTCTCCCCCCCCTCCCTCTCTCTGTGTGTGTGTGTGTGAGAGAGAGATCAAAGGCCAAATATGCATTTCAGGAATAGGAGGTCTCAGGTATGCAAGATTTGAAAAATACAAGAGTGCTTCTAAGTTCTGAAAGCCTTGAGAATGAGTCCCAAAACTGAGATTTGCCAGGTCAACATCACCTTATTCCTTAAGATATACAAGCGTAAGAATGGGAGAACAGACGCTTGACCCTCAGCCTCAGGATTACAACAATCCACACATACAACCAACAAATTATGGTTCATCCCTTATTATCATGCACATCTCTGATGTGTGCGCCAGGTTGACATGTGTTGCACAATAAAGGACCAAATTAATTATTATTCACTCTGGACATTTCTAATTGAGTAGTATAAAAATCTTTTAAACTAATCAAAATGTTAGTACCATGCCTGGACTTAAATTGTTAACAAAACACACTCACAGAATCTTCTGATCTGGATCAAAACTACAGGGCTTGCTGGAGGTATTTTCAGCCCTTCCCACATACTCTTTTTCTCCAGCAAAAGCATTCTTGACACTTCTGTGTACCTCTCATTGTGCTATTTGGGAAAAGCTACCTGATTCATTTCTCACTTGTGACTGCTGTCACTGGGGAAGGTGATATTCTAGCTCACTTCTGTGGTTTCGTTTCTTCTTGCCATAGTTTCATTTTATATGAGCTTGATGCTTGGAAAATGCACATGGGTATTGCATTACACCATCAAGGTGAGATACTGTACAGTTATCCCTCACTATATTGCAGTTCATTTACTGCAGTCCCGGTATAGCACAGGACCACAGTGTATGAAGGCAAAGGCTCCTTGGGCAAGTTGTGTGGGTTGTTTGGGGCCTCCTGCACTTACCTCAGGCCTGGCGCTGCCCCGAATGGGCCTTCAACAAGCTTCCCGGGCAGCACCAGGCCTAAGGTAAGAGGCCCCAAACAAGGCCCCCAGTCCCGACCTGATCGATCCAGCATCGCATAATGCAGATTTCCTTTTATCACAAGTGGGGTTGGGTCCTAAGCCCCACGATAAATGAGGGATTACTGTATTTTAGATCTTGCTTCTGCTGACCTAACTATGTGGCTGTTTCTTTAATCTTTGTTGGTTCAGAATGAAGTGTCAACATAGTTTAGTGATGACAACTTTGATGTAGCTTTAATTCCTGCAGCCATGTGAGCGCACTAAATGGCTGTGAATAATAGTTAAGGACAATTGGGGATATGACAATACACAATGGAAAGTTGTAAATCCTATATTTTGACTAGGTTTGGGATACAATTGTTTGGTAAGATGCAGCTTCACAACATCTCAGCTCCAGGCCTTAACTAAGCAACTACCTGGCATTTTTTTCATCTTGCCAAGAAAATTTACATCTAAGAACCAACTCCTGACATTTCCATCTTTGTCATGTTTGAAATTTTGTCCACCTCTGAGGAAGAGGGTGTTGACCTCATATTTTAGCAACTGTTTTGTTATTTTACTAGTAACCTAAAAGGTATCACCTGGTCTATTTTTGTAATAGTTTGGTAGTATGGTTAAAAAAAAGAGTAAAGATTCTCCACTCACATGTGTGCTAGTTGTGTTTGACTCTAAAGGTGATGCTCATCTCTGTATTCAAGCTGAAGAGCCAGTGTTGTGCAAGTCCGTGGCACTGCAAGGAAAAACCTTCCTGTTTGTTTTTTTTACGGTGGTACCTATTTATCTACTTGAATTTACATGCTTTCAAACTGCTAGGTTGGCAGGAACCAGGATTAACAGTGGGAGCTCATTCCACTGTGTGGCACCTGGGATTTGAACTACTGAGCTACTGACTTTGTAGGTGACAGTTTTCGGTGCTCTCTAGCCCACTGAGCCACCACGTCCTTGAGTAAGCAACAAAGTTTATTTTTGAAAGAAATGGAAGAGCAATCCCTATTTATCAATATGAAATTAAATACTGTATTGAGAATATCACATTTTAATCTACTTTTATAGTCATGAGTTTGGCAGTTCTTCAGTACTTATGCTGATCGCATGCCACTTTAATTGTCATTCTTTGCAGTCTATTGAATAGCATTTTTGAAAGGTCCATACTCCACAAAGTGAAACCTAACATCTAATGTTTGAGTTAGACATGGGCACGACTCGGCGAAATTTTCGTTTCCGTGTCCGTTTTTCGTTTCCGTTACGTAACGGAAACGGTAACGATAAATAAGCCGTCAGAAATCGAACTCAAACCGAAAAAAGAAAAATTTGGTCGGGTTTTTCGTTTTCGTTTGTGGCATCGCGGCGATCGCGCAATGCGAAGCACAGAAAAAAGTTTTTTAAAGTTTTTTTTAAAAAAACCCGACTCCCGGCCAAAAAAGCAGGCGAATATATGCCTGCCTGAGGCTTTGCCACCTACCAGACCGGTGGTTTCTGGGGGGGGGGGTCCCCGGCCTTTCCCCCCCTCTTCTCCTGTCCTGGGCTGCTTGCACCAGGCTGGGGGGGGGGTGTCATTCTCGTCGTCTCGCCATGCCATGCGGTGGGGGGGATCCAAAATGGCAACTGCAATTTTTCTTTTGAAATCGTGGTCAAAAAACACACCAAATCACCACAGAAACGTGAAATTTATTTATTTTAAATGCCTGAATTTTAATAGTAGCAGCAGTGGGGTTTTTTATAGCAATAAAACGTCGTATTGATTTTATTTTATTTTATTTTTATTTTTTTAGACCTGCCCATTTGGGCTCGTCATGGGATGGGACCATGCAATTTTTTGAATCATTCCACCAATGGCAAGGCCAGGTTTTGACTGACACTTCTGGATGTGCCAGAGGGCATAAAAAGCCAAGGCACCTTCCAGAAGTCGCAGTCAGGTCTTGGATGTGGAGGGTGGAGGGCTGTGTGGCTGGCTGTTGCTGGCTGATTGGAGGGAGGCTGGAGGCTTTAGATTTTAAGTTAGGCAGGGAGGGAGGGAATTGAATTTAGAAAATAATTTCTTTGATTCCCTGCAGCTTTGTCTGCTGAAGGGAATAGCAGTTTATTCTTTATTTCTTCTCTGGCAGTTTGTGAGGATATTTTTTCTGATATTGGATAAAGGGGGAGGTTCAACTGGGAGTGGGAGGTGTGGGTTTATTTTAAATATATATTATATACTACCATTTATTTTCTATTTTCCCAACTTCAGTTTGATTGCACACACACACATTTGGGGTGCAAGCCAAGAACAGAACCTCTATCCTAAGTGATATCCTAACTGCCCACTCGCCCGCCCGCCCGTGCCGCCACCTGCCTGCGGCCCCTGCCACTGTCGCCGCCCGCCCATGGCCCCCTGCCACCGCCCGCCCATGGCCCCCTGCCACCGCCGCCTGCCTGCACCTCCCCCTGCCGCCCGCCGCCCGCCCCGCCCGCCGCCTACGGCGCAAAAACACCTAGCGTCGGCCCTGATTGCGGGACGCCCCATGCTCTGGGAAGTCAAATCGCGCTAAATCGCAGTGGAAACAACAAATGACAAATGAAATGATGAAACGACAAATTTTTGAAAAATTTCACGACAAACAGAAACGACCCGAAACGGACCCGTTCCGACAAACGAAAACTCGAAACATCATTTTTTTCTGGTCGTGCCCATGTCTAGTTTGAGTAATAGGACCAAAATCTTGAAATTACTGAGAGTTAAACTAGATGACACATTTGGTTTATTGTTTAAAAATCTGTCCGTTTATGAGTAGGGTGACCAGATGAAAAATAACACAGGATCCTGTATCTTTTAATACAGTAATACCTTGGTTTACAAGCAAACATTTCTGATCAATTTTGCCTTGATCAACAAGCAATTGCTTGCAATAAGAGCACTGGAGCAGGACACATAATCACAAGTGAGCCAACTGTGGCTCTCCCCCCTCCCCTGCTGGATTGTGGGTGATTGTTCCATTTTAGGCAAAAGCAGGGGGGAGAGGAACAGAGGTCTCCATTGCACCAGCCACAAAGTTTGTCAAAGGTGAGTGCGGGTTAGGGTTTGATTTTGTATTTCTATTTTTGTTTTTTTAATTTGTTTTCTTATTTTTCAAAGCATTTCTATTAATGGGGCAGCTAGTCAAGTGTGTATAGACTACAAATTGCACTTTATTGTTGTCACATTAAAAACACAGAGTAAAATCCAGTTGTTAGTCCCAAACAGAGCAGATTCTGCAGCCAGGTACCTAAACCATGGTGTGGACACAGATTTTTAGCCAACTTCTTTTGTGAGTTTTGACATGTTGTGTGTACAGTATGTGGTCTATGGGTCCTCACAATGAATTGTCTGAGGTTCCATTATTTCTTATGAGGATATTTGCTTTCACATACGAGTACTTTCGTTTACAAGCATGTTTTGGGAACAAATTACCTTGGTTAATGAGTACCTTGATTTTATGTGTACAGTATTTCACAAAATGAGCAATGTCTTGCTCATACCCTCCTTTGCTGTAGCTGCAGCTGCAGCCGCGGCTGTCACAACCAGCCCCTTGCTGCTGTCAGGCCAGCAAGTGGGTGATGGCAGCGAGGGCCAGGGGTGTTTCTCCCTCCCTCACAGCCTGACTTGCCTCTTCCTCCTCTTTTTCTTCTTCCTCCTCACTGCAACTGCCACCATTTTGAGATGTCACCTGGATGCTTCCTCGCAGGCTCTCAGAATGGTGGCAGTGGACGAGCAGGAAAAGGTGAGTCAGGCTATGAGAGAGGGAGGGGGAGAGGGGCCGCTGGCGTTCTGTCACTGCCACCACCAGGGCTGAGGCCCTGGGTAGATGCCCCTGGCCTGTACGGTTGGCAGCCCTTCCCCGTGCAGGCCTGGTGTTGGCTTCCAGCCTTAGCTGTGGGTCCTGGACGCTGAAGAGCTGGGATCCCAGAATGAATCTGGTAAGTTTCCATTATTTCCTATGGGGAAATTTGCTTTGATATACAGTGGTACCTTGTATAAAGGAATTAATTCGTTCCAAATGAAATTATGTTACGCAAATTTTCCTTTATACAAATTCCCATAGGAATGCATTGAAAACGGAGTGATCCCATTTTTATGTTGTACGGATTTTCCCCATAGGCAATTATGTTAAACAAATTTCCCCTATCTCCGGAATTTTTATGTTGTACAAATTTTATGTTATACAAGCTGTTTGTTATACAAGGGTCCTCTCTCTCTCTCTCTCTCTCTTTCTCTCTCTCTCTCTCTCTCTCTCTCTCTCTCTCTCTCTAAAACAAGACCTACAACCCAATGACCTACTCGTGAGCTTCGATGTTGT
>JAHTLZ010002615.1:0-17915 GCA_023846285.1 Phrynocephalus versicolor
CTGCTGCCTTTAAAAAATACGAATCAGTTTAACCTAGAATGTTGCAGCAGTGGTTTTGGTGATTAAAATCTGCATTTAATTTTTGAACATTTGAGAGCTAAGAGATATGAAAGGGGGATATTAATATTCCATTGGCGGTTTTTGGAAGGCATGGAGTTTGTTTTTTTATTTATTGAAACCAATATTGCAATAAAGGATTGAAGTAATGCAGATGCTTTACTTGAAATGTAAAACTCTGTTGTGGAATGTAAATTTGAAAACTTATAAATTTATATATGTTGACTATTATTACTATATTGTGCAAACAGGGTTATGAATAGGCAGTTTTTGGTCTTATAGTTCTGCTAGCAGTGAAGAGTCTTGTATGTCTAGGCCAGTGACGGCGAAACTTTTAGAGACCGAGTGCCCAAAATATGGTTCAATACCCGTTAATTTTTTGCAAAGTGCCAATACAGCAATTTAACCTGAATACGGGTAGCTGTGAAGGGGCGATGTTGGGTGCCCACAGAGAGGGCTCTGAGTGCCACCTTTGGCACCCATGCCATAGGTTCACCAACACTGGTCTCGGCCCTTTTGCTGTCAAACATTTAAGCCAGTAACCCTAAATCATGGAGGATATGTTTTGTATATAGCAGGTGCATTTGTGCTTTTGTATCCCTATGTGATCACAAATGAACCAATTATGTGCATAAATGCTCCCTTTCCCATATATTGAAATGCATGCATAGTCATACTGTAAAGACATCATAGCCTTATTTAGACAGTGTCCAATTCTGAATTAGAAAATAGTACTGCCTTTAACTGTGAGTTTTTAATATATTTGTTTAATTCTTTTTAAATATTGTAGCAGCCTATCTGGAAGTTGAGTCATGGCAATTGAACTTCTTTTCTTGAGAGACTGAAACATTTCACTAACTCATCCAAGCAACTTCGTCAGTCAGAAAAGTTAATGGCGACTCCTCCATTTTATAATTCATCTTGATTTCACATCCCCCTGGTCTGAATAGGCTCATAGGTTGGGCAGAGACCTGAATAGGCTTGTTGGGTAGAGAATAGCCTGAATAGGTTCATAGGTGCACCATGATCTGAATAGGCTTGTTAGGTGGACAAAGAAGTCCAGTTGCCATGACTCAACTTCCAGAAAAAGTCACATGGATGACTGAGAATCTTCACAGAAATTGTAAGAACTTAACTGTTTTTAGTTTTTACAGTATGCTATTCGTTCTTAGTACTGTAAGCTGCCTTTGATCCTCTGTTTTAGAGGAAGGTGGGCCAAAAATATTTAATATAAATAATAATTAAGACTGTTATGGGATGGAATATTGGAGTCGGAAAGATGGTGCCATTTGGAATTAGAGGTAGGAATTGTGCTGTGCAGAAAGAGACCAGACTGAGACTGCATGAGTTCCCCATACACTTTTGATGGAACTTTTGGTATTCTAGAATCAAGGTTTTGTAAGCTAAAGTCTTACCTCTCGTTCTTCTATGATATGATACATTATGGGAGAATGCTCCACATGCTTGCCAATATATTCTGAAAAACCAAGCATTCCATGTAAAAAGCTAAAGCTCACTCTTTCTAGGTTAACTAAAATGTAGCGTTTTACAATTGTCCTTGTCCCCTGGACGTAAATATCTGTGCTAGTGTCAGTGCCTCCTACAATGCTTAGGAAGTGACTTGCTAGTACTAATAGAATAGAATAGAATAGAAATTTATTGTCATTGTACATATGCACAATATGTACAATGAAATTAAGTGCTGTGCCAGCACTACACAAACCAAAAACAAACAGCCACAGAAACACCATTCTGCTTAAAATGACCTAAAATGCTTAAAATCTGCTTGAAGACTTAAAACACTTAAAAACTTAAAATGCTAAAATCTGTTTAAAATAGACACTAAACTGCAGCATTTAACCCAGATACTGCTCTAGGGTAAAAACTGTTCTTTAATCTATTTTTGTCCTAATAGTCCTGTATCTCCTGCCACATGGCAATACTTTAATTTAAAAAAAATGATATCCAGGATGCATGCAGTGGGTCCCTCAAAATTCTAAAGGACTTCCTTGAACATCTGGAGTTATATAGTTCTTCCAAAGAGGGAAGAGGACAACCAATTATCCTCTGAGCAGTATTCTGGAGCGCCTTTCGGTCTGCCACTGTGCAACTGGCAAACCAAACACAGAGGTAGTAAGTCAAAGTACTTTCTATGTAGCCACAGTAGAAGGTCACCAGCAGTTTCTCAGTCAGTGGTTGCCTCCTCAGAAGTCCCAGTCTCTGCTGGGCCTTCTTAACCAGTGCTACAGTATTTGTGCTCCAGGTCAGATCCTCCATCAGTATAACCCTCCAAAGCCTGTCACCCACTCTACACAGTCTCCATCAATAATCAAGGGCTGAATATCTGATTTCCTTTTCCGTTAGTCCACTATAAACTCCTTGGCCTTATTGATGTTGATAATCAAGTTGTAATTTCTACACCACTGTAACAACCGTTGCACCTCATCCTGGTAGGTGGACTCATCCCCTCCGGAGGTGAGCCCCACTACTGTTGTATCATCAGCAAATTTGATGATTCTATTATTAGGGTGTGTATGGGTGCAATCAGAGGTGTAAATAGTAAACAATAGTGGACTCTGCACACAACCCTGTGGAGTACCTGTGTTAAGAGTCAGGGCTGACGAAATATAATCTCCTAATCTAACCCCCCTGAGAGTGATTTGATAAAAAGTCCATGATCCAGGAACAGGAGAATCCAAGATCCTTGAGTTTAGATATCAGTTTGTAAGGTATAATTGGGTTAAATGCAGAGCTGAAGTCCACAAAGAGCATCCTTACGTAGGTTCCCCCGCTGCTACAGATGAGTTAGAGTAGTATGCAAAGTAACATCAGAGGTATGTTCTGTAAATGTATTTGCTCTGTAGGCAAACTGATATCTATCAAATGTACTGTATTGCCCTCTAGTATATATCCTTGTTTTCTAAATCAAAAATTTTGGCTATATCTGTACCAGAGTAAATGCTAATAAATGCTGTGTTGTTTGTGTGTTTGGATCTATATGTAATGTATGCTAGTATATTAGATTATACCTAAATAATGGTTAAAATAACATTTCATCTCCAAAGGTTCAGATTCATAGTGGACGACAAGTCACTGCTGATTTAGAGCGCTTTAGAGACTGAAGCACAGCTGCATCTAGCATTAGCTTAAACTTTTCTCAGTTGACATTTTTGAGATTATAACTCCTACAGAATGGTGTAGATTGAGGTCATATGGGTCTGTGCTGGGTATTTGAGATTGCATCACCTACTGCTTTATGCATGACCCTAAGCAACCCGATTCATTTAGCAAGGGAAGGTGGTAGAGATACTACCATCCAGAGTTAATTTTTATTAAGGATCCCATAGATCCTTAACAAAAATAACAGTGCACTGTGATTCTTGTTAAGGATCTATGGCAGGCATGCCCAAACTTCGGCCCTGCAGATGTTTTGGACCACATCTCCCACAGTCCTTTGCCATTGGAAATAAAGGCTTGGAATTCTGGGAGTTGTGGTCCAAAACATCTGCAGGGCCGAAGTTTGGGTATGCCTGATCTATGGGATCCTTAGCAAAAATAAACTCTGGATTGTAGCATCTCTGCCACCTTCCCTTGCTAAATGAATTGGGTTGCTTAGGGTCATGCATAAAGCACTGATTCTGGCCATTTTATAATAGTGCTGCCATTTTCATCATGTTCATAGCTCCAAATGTTGCTATGGCTGTTGAAATCTCTAGTTAGAAAGTGTTTTCTTTTTCTTTCTTTTTTTCCATATTAGAAGGCTTCTTAAAGCAGAAAGGCCAATTAGGTGGCTTATACATTGATGACACTTCCAAATTGGTTGTGGGGCCTCTCAGCAACTAGACAAATCCCAGGAACTTGTGGGTCCACCCTCATCTGTTCCTCTTTCGGCTTCTTGGATACGAAGAACGTCACATTTCCATTTACAGCAAAGTAAAACTAAGAGTTCCTCTTTAGACGAAGAGATGCCCATTAATAAAAATATTGTGTCATTTCTGGTCCCAAAAGGAACTTTGGGGTCATTTATAGCAGGTCTGCCCAACAGGTAGACCGCGGGCTACTGGTAGCCCGCAAAGGGTTCAAAAGTAGCCCACCGGCCATCAGTAGAAAAAGTGAGGGGATAAGTTCTCCACCCCTCCCTCCCCCATCCCAAGGACCACCACTGCCCCAGCAAAGTTCTGGGTCTGCCAGCCCACTCAGCTGAGCGGGGCAGTTCAAGGGCCATGGCGCATTGAAATGTGTTCCCTCCAGAACAGATTATTTGGTTTGCAATGTATTCCTATGGGAAACCGCTGCTGTACTTACAAAAGATTTTACTTACGAGCATATGCTCGGAAAAGAAAAAATTTGTAAGTAGAGGTTTTAGTGTAGTAGCCCTCGGGTACCTTGGGCCAGAAAAAGTAGACCTTGGCCTGTTCAAAGTTGAACAGTCCTGATTTATAGGATATTGCTTTTGGAAGTAAAGGATTGGCTTGTTGCATGCCATTTCCAATTGTACTCACAGTGGTTGCCCCCTCTTTGAGGAGCCCCCTTCTGTGCACCCCCATTTAGAGAACTGTGCTCCAAGTGCTGCTTCTGAGCATATAACAAGCTTCATTTGTTGTTGTTGTTGTTGTTGTTGTTGTTGTCCATGACCAACAAAATAAATAAATAAAGTAGAGGCTGCATATATAAAACAGAGTAGAAGAGAGTTAAAGGAAGTCATGGCTTAAAATCATTGTCCCTTAAATCTTTCTATATCCTGCACGCAGCTGCCAGAAATTTTGCTCAGGTTAGTGTAATCTGGGGATTAAGGCCTAAAGAGCAGTTCTGTGTTGCTCGTTGAGTTATCCCGCTTAACTGTAGCAAAACCAAATGAACTTCCAGGAAAAGCAAGCTTAAAGTAACTTAAATGTTTTTGACGATGAATTAATGTTATTCAAGCAGACCTGCTACATTTTATATGGGATGAAGAGCAAGGAAAAAGCAACTAGGAGGTTACTGTTCAATAGTTATTTTTATGTTCTTGATATTTTTTTCTTTCAATTTTGCAAGAAGGCAAAATGTTTAATTAGTTTATACATTTCAAAAGCCATTTAAAGTTGTGCTAAGGCACATGTTATTATGTGAGGTGAACCTAACATTAGTGCTGTAGAAATGTGTATGATTTGACAACATTCCTTAGATACCGTATATACTCGAGTATTTATTTTATTTATTTTATTTATTTATTCATTTCTATACCGCCTATCTTCCTGGTGGGGAACTCCAGGCGGTTCACAACAATTGGAAAACAACAGAATGGCATATATTGGTAAAAAATTAACATATAAAACATGTAAAACAACAATTGCAAAATAAAACATGTAAAAACAACAATTGCAAAAGATGGCGATGGCGGGAGAAGAGGAAAGAAAAGAGAAAAAAAATCATCCAAACGCCTCCCGGAACAGCAAGGTTTTCAGAGCTTTCCAGAAGGCAGGCAGGGACTCTGCAAGGCGCACTTCTGCTGGTAGATGGTTCCACAGCGTCAGGCCAGCCACAGAGAAGGCTCGGGAACGGGTGGAAGTCCTCTGAGCCTCTCTGGGCGTGGCCACGCGCAGCATGTGCGCCCGCGACAACCTAGTTGGACGGGCCGAAGTTGACCGCTGGTCGATCCGCTCTGCCAGGTAGCCAGGTCCTAGGCCATGGAGGGTTTTGTAAACCAAAACCATGACCTTGAATCTGATTCAGGCTGCAACGGGTAACCAATGCAGGCGGGCCAGAACTGGGGTGATGTGCTCGAATCGACGCACACCTGCCACCAGTCTGGCCGCCGCATTTTGGACCCGCTGCAGACGCCGAATGAGATTCAAGGGCAACCCCATGTAGAGCGCGTTGCAATAGTCCAGTCTCGAGATCACCAACGCCTGGACCACAGTTCTAAGGGAGTCCCCATCCAGGTACGGACGAATCTGGGCGATTTGACGAAGGTGGAAAAAGGCAGCCCTGGATACGGCGGACACCTGGGCCTCCATGGTGAGCGCCGGGTCCAGGACTACTCCCAGATTCCGGACTGAGTCCGATGGCCTGAGGGAAACGCCCTCCAAGGTGGGAAATGGGCCACCGTAGCTGGATGAGGTAGCCCCGAAGAACATAACCTCGGTCTTATCGGGGTTGAGTCTGAGCCTGTTATTCCTGGTCCATTCCATAACTGCGCCCAAGCACCGGTCGAGGGTCCGGACAGCCTCATCTGCAGCGGTGGAAAAGGAGACATAGAGCTGCGTGTCATCAGCGTACTGATGACAGCAGACTCCATGTCCCCTAATGACCTCTGCCAGCGGCCTGATGTAAATGTTGAACAGCATGGGAGAGAGAGACGACCCCTGTGGAACCCCACAAGGGAGTATCCAAGGGGCCGATAACTCGCCCCCATGCTGAACCTGCTGGGGACGGTCTCCGAGGAAGGACCGGAACCAACTGTGAACAGTGCCTCCGATCCCAGCCTCGGAGAGCCGATCCAGCAGGATACCGTGGTCGACGGTATCAAAGGCCGCTGACAAGTCCAAGAGGACCAACAGGGAGGAGCACCCCCTGTCGGCCCCCCGGAGGAGGTCATCTTGCAGAGCGACCGAGACTGTCTCGGTCCCCCGACCGGGCCTGAACCCAGACTAGAATGGACCCAGGATATGTTCACCCTCCAGATGTGTTTGGAGCCGGATCGCGGCCACCCTCTCGATCACCTTGCCCATGAAGGGAACATTTGCAATCGGGCGATAGTAGGATAAATCGCCAGATGCTAGATTGGGTTTTTTTAGAATGGGCTTTACCACAGTCTCCTTAAGGTGAGAGGGAAAAATCCCTTCCCTAAAGGAGGCTGTGGCAATGATGGATGCCCATTCTGATATGCTCCCTCCAACGGCTTTCATAAGCCAGGATGGGCAAGGGTCGAAGGGGGTGGACGCGGGCCGGCAGTGGGCAATAGCCCTGGAGGTCTCAAGTGAGGTAACAGGCCCAAACTCAACCATGCGAGGAGATCGAGGGGGCGCAGCCGTCGGGGGTGCCGAGAGTGGGCTAGAGCAACAGGGTTCAAAACCGGTGCGGATGGCCTCAATTTTTGATCGGAAAAAGGCTGCGAAATGCTCACTACTGAAATCAGTAGGAGGAGGCCTAGACAGTCCAGGATTAGTGAGGTCACGAACCACACGGAAAAGCTCCGCTTGACGGTTCGAGGCCTCACTAATTCTCAGGGTGTTATAAGATCTTCTGGCCACCCTGATCGCATGAACATAGCGCCTGGACTGTGCGATGACTGCAGCCTTCGTAATCACCGACCGGTTCTTCCTCCAGCTGCGTTCCAGCCTCTTCCGTTCTTGCTTCATCACTCAAAGCTCTTCCGTGAACCACGGTGAGGAACGAGCTTGGCAGCGGATGAGGCGCCTAGGGGCAATCTGGTCGACAGCCCGGGATGTTTCGTCAAACCATTGGTCTACCATGGAGTCAACCAGATCGTCAGCCAGTCCGCCAGGAGGCCCTCCGAAGACTTCACGAAACCGATCAGAGTTAAGGAGTCTTCGGGGGCGGGCCCAGATGGTTGGCCGGAGGTCCCCGCGGGGTGGGGCGGCGATTGATACAGAGAAGGACAGCAGGTGGTGGTCTGACCATGACACGGGGGTGGGAACAATGTCCCACACCCTCAGACACGAATCCTTGGACGTGGAGGAAAATACCAGATCCAGGGTGTGTCCATAAGAACATAAGAACATAAGAAGAGCCATGCTGGATCAGGCCAAAGGCCCATCTAGTCCAGCTTCCTGTATCTCACAGCGGCCCCACCAGGTGCGTTTGGGAGTGCATGAGACTAGATATCTGTCTCCTGATACCACTCCCCTGCATCTGGCCCTTGAAGTAACCCGGTTTAAAGCCTGGAGACTCCACATCTCCATCATGGTTTGTAACCTGTGATGGACTTTTCCTCCAGGAATCTGTCCAATCCCCTTTTGAAGGCATCCAGGCCAGATGCCATCACCACATCCTGTGGCAGGGAGTTCCATAGACTTACAACGCGCTGGGTGAAAAAATATTTTCTTTTGTCTGTTCTTACTCTCCCAGCCCTCCAGATCTGTGGATTGGGCATAGAACATGCTGGGACAGATTCATGGAGGTCATGGACTCCACGAAATCCAGAGCAGCACCTGACAGATCACCGCCAGCATGCACGTTGAGATCACCCACCACCAGAAGGCGGGGGGTTCTCAACAGAGCTGCGGCAATGAACTCGGTGAGCTCTGGTAGGTATTGTGCTGGGTTGCGGGGAGCGCGGTAACCGAGCACAATGCCAAACCTGTCCCGCTGCCCAACCAACAGTTGGACACATTCCAACCCTGGAATCACCAACATCGAGGCCCTACTGATATGAATAGTATCTCTGTAAACAATGGCCACCCCCCCTTACGTCCCTCCGATCTTCCCACCCCCAATACCAGAAACCCAGGCGGGCACAGCTGGGCGAGGGACGCCCCCCCCCCCTCTGCACCCACCCAGGTCTCGGTGATACACGCCAGGTCGATCCTCCCATCGGCGATGGTATCATGAATGATGGGTATCTTGTTATGGACCGACCTGGCGTTCAACAGGAGGCAGGTAAGATCGACCTGAGTATAAGTCGAGGCCCCTAATTTAACCCCCCAAAACTGGGGAAACGTATTGACTCGAGTAAAAGTCTAGGGTGGGAAATGCAGCAGGGCCTGGCAGCTCCTCCTTTGTGAGCTGGGGGAGTGGCACACAATGTTTAAAATTACTTTTAACCAACGAGGCAACCATTTGCCTCGGTGGCTATAAGTCACTTTAAACATTGCACGCTGCTCCTTTGCAACGTGGGGGGGGGTTTAGGATGTTTAAAATGACTTTTAGCTACTGACTTAAGCACTTGGCTCAGTGGCTGAAAGTACTGACCCAAATATAAGTTGAGGGCCCCTTTTTTCAGCCCAAAATTAGGGCTGAAAAACTCAGCTTATATTCAAGTATATACAGTATATTGTACATGAGCGATTTTCATAGATGCTGTGTGGTGTTTTTTATCCATCCATTTCCACTGACCCCCTCAAGGTTTCTCATATGCTACTGTACATTGACATTCTACTTAGAACTTTCCCATCTCATCAAGTGTATTTTTGGAAAAACACAGCAACAATGCAATGAATGTTTTTCTTTGCTCACCAGCAACTATCTCCACATATCTTAGTTATGTTTAGAGATAGGATTGTTTTTAGTTACAACCAAACTGCTTTGCCAGTCCTCCATAAAACAGATGGTAGTTACTTACTAGATCAAGTTACCAAAAATATGATTTTGCTGTATAATGTCACGGCAGCTCCTTTAGTATAAGGAAACTGTAGAATGACTTTTCATTTTACATTGTTGCTAGGATTAATATTACTCTTTGATGTGTTCTAAAAATAGGTGGAAGGTGTTCTAAATTACATGTCTTTTGCTCTTATTCCAAAATAAATAATCTCCATAAAAATAACATCTCCAAACTTGTATAGAAATAGAAACATATAATATTTATTGTAATAAAAATGTCACAAAGATGTGTGGATTTTGTTTTTTGCCTCATTGTCCTCCTTTGTTCTCTGTACCAATTTCTTACGGTATTGAATCTACTTCTCGTGTTCATTGTGTTACTGTTCAAATGACACAGTTCCGCTTGTGTCTAAAAGACCATGTGAAATTATTGTTATCTAAACTGACCTTCCACTTTCTTCACCTCTATTGCTTGACCCATGTTCTTTGATATCCTCCTTGGCAGTTGGACTGTTTGGGCATTCTGTTACATCAGAATTGTGCATCCTCTTCAGATATGTATAATCAGCAGCCAGTTTTTAGCTACAGTATTTCTATGAAACTGGAATCCTGGGAAAACCTGTATCATTTTAATGCACTGATGATCTTCTGTCTAAATGCATTTACTCATGTGCTGAAAAGTACTATTCCTATATTTTACAGCTCTTAAGAAGTCAACACATGAAATGAATGCAGTGAAAAAGCAGTGCAAAGACCTTCAAAAAGAATACGATAACCTTACAAAGGAACACAAAAGAATGCAAGTAGGTGGCAGAAGCAGTTAATTTACTCAAGCAGAACTTCCTGAAATTAGCCTAGCAGTGGTGTGTTTGTGTGTGCGTGTGTGTGTACGTTGAATCTAAAAAGAATTTATCAAACAATAATCTTTAATTCGGTGTATGTTTGGACATATTCTTTCAGAATAATGAGAATACTTAACTCCTAAACCTTCTCAGAGAATTTGTTGGAATGAAGCCTGCTTTGGATTAATTTAGAACTGAATGATTTGATGAACGTGATGTTCTTAGAATAGCAGTCTGGAGGTGGAGAAGACGGGAACTCAGAAAGGGCTTTTTCCCTCAATGAAAAAAGTCAAGCGTTTCTTTCTTTCTTTCTTTCTTTCTTTCTTTCTTTCTTTCTTTCTTTCTTCTTTTGCTTTCCGTTCTTTCTGTAAGAAATTGTTGGGGTGCATTTGGAAATGTAGAAATCTGTCAAGATGCTGGTCACTCTATATGGAATATAGACATTATCATTCAGAGGTCAGATTGTAGCAACAATGAATTTTTATCTTCCTCCATAGGTTACTAGTTTGTACAAGATGATCAGCCACAGAGCAAAGCATTTTGATGTCTGAAATAGAAAATCAAAATAGTAATAAAAATCAGAGGCAGACCAATTGATTCAACAGATTCAACAGATTAAAAAGATATACCAATTTTTTGCGAGTTTAGCTTCCAAGTAGAAGCGTCCAAGCAAGTTTAGATATTTTCAGTCTTTTGACCGGGATTGGTCTACCTCTGTTGTAGCGTGCTCCAAGAAAAGTAGGAAAGTTTTTGTAGAGGTAACCATGTAGCAAGAGAGTAACCCTGAGTGTGTTGAAATGGGCCAACAAAGTGGTAAAACTGCCTAGTAGACATGGGCACGACTCAGTGAAATTTTCGTTTTCGTTTTCATTTTTTCGTTTTGTTATGCAACGAAAACAAAAACAAAAATTTTTCAAAACGGAAACGGAACCGAAAAATTTTGCTGTGTTTTTCGTTTTCGTTGCGGCAAATACATTGAACTGAAAAGAATGCTAAAGAAACAGAAATTTTTCGTTTTCGTTTTTCATTTTGTTACGCAACGAAACGAAAACAAAAAATTTGCAAAAAAAACCCAACAAAAACGAACCGAAACGGACCCCTCAACAACCAAATGACAAACGAAACACCATTTTTTTGAGTCGTGCCCATCTCTACTGCCTAGTGATTCCCAAGTGGCCTTGCATTTCACAGCTATTTCACAGTGGGAGATGGAACTTCCCACAAAAGCATAACTGAATCTTCTGTAAATATTATGGCACTGGTAGGAGAGGGATAGCTTTGCTACATCCTAGTTCCCAGAAACTAGTAGGTCTTCTTGACAGTAGCATTGTTCCATCTGATGACGGCTTCTGGGTATGGTTTCCTCAGGTTTCAGAAGCACTGCTATTCTTTTACACTGCTACATTAACATTGGATTGAGTGACTGCTGTATAGACCTCAAGAGTATGGTCATTCTGAGTTACAATATGAAAACATGACTTCTTTTATTCTCATATATTGATATTCTTTCCTTTACAGGGCAGTTCAAGTGAAACATGTAATAAGAAAACTCTATAAATGTTTTACACGGAGACTGGCTTTTAATAAATCTGCATCAGCACAAATAAGTCTGGTGCCATCTTTATTCTTCAAAGCAATGGCGTGGAGAGTGAAAACAAATCTTACAAAGGACAGGTACTGCACTCACTCCTGCAAATGCTACATATAGTTGTTGGATGCCAAAAATATTTAACAATGAAAATAGCGGCCAGTAGTCACGTTGAAGGCCAAATGGAATTTTTACCTTTTATTAATTTAAAAAAATTCCCTTTGCATAACATCTACCACATGACAATATGGATTCCTATGGCATGTTCAAAAGTCCATCCAGTTATTAGAGAGATTTGACAGATCATAGTGGGCTTCTTTTCAAAAAAAAATACAATTCCATACCTCCCTTGTGTGAGCTGAACTAGTTATGTGGTCCATTGGATCCAAACTGGTAAGTGATGTATCAGAACTACATTGTAAAGTAACCTTTTAATTCTGCAAGGAACTTGGGAAAACGTTTTGAACAGAAATGTCCATTTAGAGAAACTATTCAGCTCCTGCAAAGGACACTGAAATGTAAGGAAATAAAAAGAAGATCACAGGCTGCCTTTTGCTTGTAATGTAGAACAAGCTTTATAAATCATATCATCTGATATTATGGTGCACTAACCCATCATACCGATGATTATTAGCAATATGAATAAATTTGGTTGCTAGAAGAATAATTACAGTGGTGTATGGTATACCCATTTGGATGAAATAATTTTACATTTACTTTTAATGTCACTTAAAGCCACTTCATGTTTTATTTCAAAGATTCATATAGTTTTGGGTTTTCCTTTTCCTTGTTTTAAGATGTTACTGTAATTCCCTTTTTTGTTCACATTGTGTTCAAGAACTTGCCTGTGATGTGTTTCGCTATGGTTATTTTGTGCAGTGGTTAATACTTGTGAGAGAAAAAAATGTACAACCTACTAAGCAGGTTTCGTGATGAATAATTATATAGCGGCATCCTCATCAACAGAGGGAACCAGAATCCAGAAGAGGCTTCTTATTAGAAAAAGAGGATGGGACAGCAATTTGCCTGCTCTTTGTCTCTCCCCGTTGTCGCTCCCACACTATTTTGCAGGGTCTCTGAACTATCCAGATTAACTTTTCAGGGGCACATCAATCTGCAGTCCAGAG
The DNA here is from genome assembly GCA_023846285.1 of Phrynocephalus versicolor. NCBI lineage: Eukaryota > Metazoa > Chordata > Lepidosauria > Squamata > Agamidae > Phrynocephalus > Phrynocephalus versicolor. Next base: position 12,879 of record JAHTLZ010002615.1, read on the forward strand.
AATCGGGCAGGGGAAATTCTTGTCCCATCCCCTTTCTCCATTGTCCATGGAGCTCTGCTAAGTAACAGGTCTGCCTTCAAGCCATTGCTCTTAAATGTTGCTGCTGAAATGGTAACTTTATGTGTGTTCACTTTATCTGGATGGTCATTTGTTGATAAATACATTGTTTAAGTATAGTTCAGTTTCCTGTAGAAGTACAATTGGAATGTATGGACAAAAATGACAGCCTTCGCAGAAGTAAATAAATTGTAATTTTTCGGGGTAAAACTAGCTGGGTATAACATTCAGGACAGCTCATCTGCGCATAGTATACTATGTAAGAAAGAAACTGATATTTTAAAATAAATATTCACATATTTTGAATTTGGTTTCTGAGTGTTTATATCAAAGGTGCCCTGAATGTCCAGAGTTTCATGTTTCTGAACCTACAGAGAGAAAAAAATCTGTTTCAGTGAATTTAAGAACTTGAATTTTCATTTGCTTTTCAGGCTGTAAGAGAAAATCAGGATCTGAGTACTTTGCTTCATTTTTGAAACCCTACAACTAGATGTTTACTAGTTGCATAAAATGTAGAACATCCATCAACCAGTTTTGTCTGCTTTGAAGCACTGTACTGATCAGCACAATTATGGTGTTAAAGGCATTAGTCAACCTGGAAGACTAATAAATGACTTGGGGTTATATCCAGATATGGTTATATGTGGAGTAAATCTAATATTATGGGATGTGTCCAGGATTGACCAATACTATTTATCTCATTTTGTTTGCACCAAATATGAGGTTGATAGATCTAGCCCCTTCTATTCCTATAAGCCATTTGATTAGGGATGGGCACGAAACGGACAATTGAGATTTGTTTTGTTTCATTTTGTTCCCCTGTGATTCATTTCATTTTGTTAGAAACTATTTTTTTAAAAAAAAACATAGGAAACAAACCAGTAACAAACCAATTCGTTACTCTATAAAATGGGTCTCCTGGGCACTAGATTTGGTGGTTACCTTCCTTGGAGTCTCCCCTTTAAGTCCTCTAAATTTGGAGAGATTTGGGGTTTAGGGGGCTTTCCCACTTAGACGTAATCAAGTCTAATAACTTTGTCTCTGTTTCTACTTTGTTCCACTGCACTCATATGTTCCATTGGAGTCCAAGGACTATTAAGAGTTACATAACGTCTCAGCTGACTCCACTCACCGAATTCCATGTTTTTCTTATTGCTGTGACTAGAACATAAATGTATATAGCAGTGTTGGCAAACCTATGGCACGGGTGGCAAAGGTGGCACTCGGAGCCCTTTTGGTGGGCACCCGACATTGCCCCTTCACAGCCACCTGTATGCAGGTTAAATTGCTGTATTGGCACTTTACGAATAATTAGTGGGTTTTGAATCACAGTTTGGGCACTTGGTCTCTAAAAGGTTCACCATCGCTGGTATATAGTCATTATGAAAGGTCATCATTACAATACAATCTCCCTTGGATTCTTCATTTTCTATTTCAGAACCTCCTGAGCGTCTTGTACAGGGGAACAATAACAGAGACTAGTATTGTGATCCCTAGCCATTCTGAAATTAAATCATTTTAAGGCAGTGGTTCCCAACCTTCCTAACGCCATGACCATTTAATACAGTTCCTCATGTTGTGGTGACCCCTTGCCCTGCTTGGAAGAGGCTACAAGCCCCCTTTGGCAGGCCACTACCGCAGATGCCGTAGACTAGAGAACTTCCCTCTACAGGCATCCTCAGCCAATCGCAGCCTCCTGTGCCATTGACTGACATCCCCTCCAACCTATCAAGGTGTAACTTACTCTCCCCCCCCCTTCAGACCCAAGCCGTTTGTGCCTTTTTCTTCACTGGCTTATGGCAACCCCTGTGAAATGGTCACTCGACCCCCAAGGTTGGGAACCACTGTTTTAAGGTGTCTAGCTAGTCCTTGTCTTTGTCTTTGACAAACAGAGTGATACCACCTCGAGCATGCCCTTCCCTGACATTTCTATGGATCTTGTATCCTGAGATGACCATATCCTATTGCTCTCCATCACTTTTTATTATGATCAACATCTTCATGTGTTTCCTGAAAACAAAGCACTTCAGCTTGCCCGTTTTGGGCTTGGAAGCTCTGTCATCAGTGCTGAAACAGGCACAGCGTCACTCTGCCGGCATGTGTTTTCTGCTTAACCCTTCATGCCTTGTTGAATGGCTGTCATGTTTTATTGCATTTCGTTTCCACCCTCTTTTCATTTGTGCAGCTGACATATATTCATTATCCTGCAGCAATTATCAAACCTACCCCCCCCACCATTGACTTTCCCCTTTGTTTCCATGTAAAAGCTACTTTGACACCCATTTAATGGTAACTACCAACATTCTGGCCTGTTTTGGGCTATGTAACAAGCAAGTCTGTAACTATCCCCCATCTTTTCCACCCTGTGGCATGGGTGCAAGCTACCCCAAGAAAAAGGAGAAGGAATATATGATGCTCTCCAAAAAGAAAGTGGCAGTTTATGCTTTTAAGAAAAGCAAAGGAAGTAGAGCCAGGTGTTGCCACTATTTTTCTTTGCTTTCTAAACTGTGGTGCCCCAGAGCCAAGTTCCAGTTCCGCTCTTGATAGAACTCTGACAGCAATCACTAACTTGATCCCAGCAGGATACCAGGCTAGCTGATATTCAGTGTCTCAAAACCTTCTCCACAAAGGCAATTCATTGTGGACTCAATACATCCAACACAACAACCAGCTAGCTGCATCCTGATTGATCAGATCTCCCTGTGCCCCATTCATAAAGCTAGCCATTCAGTTTGATAGTACTGTACTTCTTTATCCACTAACAATAGATCCAGTATAGGGAATGATTTTCTTCTTCCCTAGAATGTTTCACTCAGAGGCAACACCATTCTGGGATTGTAATGCCACTATCTGAAGACTTTGCCCACTAACCTGTTCTCTTACTAGCTTCATTCAGGATAGTGATGCTTGCTTTTTAAAGCCTCAAATGACTTTGAAATCCAAATTGTATGCAGAAGCATCACTCCACATATCAGTCTGCCGATGGCTTAAGCAGATCAGGGGTGGCTGTTCTCCAGGGGCATATCTGGGGGGGGGAGGGTGCATTTGCCCTGGGCGCAGCAATCTGGGGGTGCCTGGAGGAGGAGGAAGCTGTGCGCCCTCCACCAGCAGTCCTCCTTTTCCCCTGACTAAGGCTTAGCAATCCTTAGTCGGGGGAAAGGAGGAGAGGTGCTATCCGGTGGGAGTGCACCCCTTGGCTAGGGGTTGCGGGAGGGTGGCTGGTAGGCATGGGTCTTGGACTTCTCGAGGGCTGGCAGTGGCATGCACTGTTGGGACCAGGACTCGGTGCCTGATTTCAGCAGAGAGAGGCGTGGCGATGGCTGTCTGCAGGTGGCCTCGGCAGGCTGGCCCTCGGTGCCTGGGGCCTCCCTGGCACGGTGGCTAGGCCACTCCTCCTCCTGCCCACCGGCCCCCTTCTCCCACTGCAGGTGGAGCAAAGGCAGCGCCTGTCCCGCCAGGGAGTCCGGCACCCCCCCTCGGCCCCTGGAGAGCAAGTGAGCGATCAAGGGAGGGTGCGGGGGCCATGCTGGGTGGGTGAGACATGGTTGCGGGGGGCGGGGGGGGCAAAAACTGATTTTGTTTCCGGGCACTCCAAACTCTAGCTACACCTCTGCTCTTCTCCAATAATATTACATTACACATCAACAATGACGGCAACTTTCTTAGTTGGGAAAAATCTCAGTTAACAAATTCACTCCTAGAGGAGGTGCAACAGGTCCCAACACTGCAGCTGTTTCAGTGCTACCAAACGTTTTTTGCTTGCCAAGTCATTCTAAGATAAGCTGCCTCTTTTGCGGCTTTTATTATTTTCCTGTGTCTCAGTGTTCTTGTCTCATTTATTCCACACCACTCGGGTGTCCATATAGACAAGGAAGGACAACTTAAAAGATAATCCCTCCGCTCATCCTCTCTGGATCTCAGCTGCTTCTTTGTTTCTTAAAGTCCATTGGCTTCAAAGGAACAAATGTTTGTTCAGGGCCAGGAGTTCTTTGCACCTAGTACAACTTTAATTCAGCAGGCACATAGCCGTACATATCATACTTGGCGAAATAGGCTGGCTAGCTCTTTAACCCTGGAAGACAAATTAGTAAAGATAGGTACATCTACAGAATGTGTGTGTGTGTGATGTCCTGTCAAGTTGAAACCAACTTCTACCAACCCTAATGGGTTTCAAGGTAAGGTATTTAAGGACTGGTTTTACCAGTGCCACCCCACCCCCAGTAGGTTTCTGTGGGGAAAGTTTCCAGGTCTCCTGTGTCCTAATAGGTCATCTGTCGACTGGACAAAAACACAGAGAATAACACACATGCAATGTATGGGGAAATGACTTTCATAACTATAGTTCTCTGAACCCCCCCCCACTCCCCAGCCAGCATGGTGCATTGTTGGAGTTTTAAAAATACATTTTTTCTAAAGTTGGTGTGTGTGTTGTGTTGTTACAGTCGTGACCGACTCTACGTGACTCCATGTCCATGGAGTTTTCTTGGCAGGAGTACTGGAGTGGCTTGCCAGTTCCTACTCCAGGCGCCTACAGCACCTGGTATTCCCTGGTGGTTGCCCATCCAAGTACTAACCAGGGCCGACCCTGCTTAGCTTCCGAAATCAAGCGAGATCGGATGTGCTTAGGGCATCTAGGCCTAAAGTTGGTACTTCACCTTTGCAAAGTTTTTTTCTGGCTCATGTGGTTTTTAATGTGTAGCTGGACCTGATCCAGAACCAACAGCAAAACACGAAGGATCTGCAATACATGTAGTGCTGACCTGCACAACTGTGAAAAGGGGAGGGAAGAGAGAGGGAGAATCAAAAGACTGACAAACACGCCATCTTTGGGGAGAGTGACTCTGGATTGAACTGTTCCGGAAATGTGATCATGATGAGTAGCAAGGACGCATACATTTTAACTTCATGTTTGATAAAGGCACAATACTATTGTATTTAATCACATTCCCACGGAATTCTGTTGGAAGCAGAAAAAAAGCA
>JAHTLZ010000054.1:0-61794 GCA_023846285.1 Phrynocephalus versicolor
GAACACAAAAAAACCCCCAGAAAAGGTCCTTGTTTTTACAAAGCAAGTCTTAGAAACACTTATGACAGGACACTTCCACTCTAAAATGCCAATTCCTAAGCACATTATCTTACCTTTGTTTCTCTGTTTTTGGATTCACATGAGTCTCCATCTCTCATCCACATACCAACAAATGTATTATTTTCTATTTCCCATTCATGCCAGATTCTAGAAAGAAGGGTAATATCTTAGAACAGAGACATATAAAGAAAGTTCACTTGCTTAAAATAGATTTTACATAAGGTAGCATGTTCAAAAATCAACTATAAAGAAAGGTGACTCTACATAAATAAATTCATAATATTCAGCCTATTTGTACCCATTCTGGATTTATCCTTATGATAGGAGAGATACTCTATATAGGAGTTTGTGCCTGGACTTCACAGCAGCTTTAGATACCTTCAGCCATGAAAGAGCTGGGGGGGTGGGGTAGGTTTGATGGCCACTTCTTCCCAGAGTGGATAACTCCTGCGGTTTTTAGTGCTAGATCTGAAACTGCCTGCAACTCTTCCCTGAGGTAAATGTTGTGGATCTAAAACTTGCTCCCTTACACATTAAATGCATAAACAAAGAAAGTGTGTCTTTTTACCCAAGGATTCCACTGTAGGCGTTCCAGCGGAAAGTCTGTTCATGTTGGGTGACATTATGGAACGGGCAAAATTCATATTTGTACCTGGATATATTTTAAGGGGGAAAAGATGTTTGCATTCAGTTCAGCTGTTACAGCATTGAAAGGTTGTGATTCTTTAATTAAGAGACTACTTACATGGATTCCAGATAATTAAAGCATTTGCCTGCCAACCTAAATAGATGCGGTGGGCCTGGAAAAAGGAGCCCAAGGAACAAAATAGAATAAAAAAAGAGCATCTCAGCGCAAGGTGCCCGAAACAACCGTAGGCGGGTTACCCTCCTGGCCTCCCCTCCCCCCGCCCGCGGCTTCTCCGGGCCTTCTTTGGGGCCGCCCGACGCCCCCTTTTCCCTCCCCACCCCCACCCCCACTCTTCCCCTTGGCTCCGGGGGTGGGGGTGGGGGAGGGGGCGCGCAGGAGAGGGGGGCCCGCGAGGCCAGGCCCTTCCCTCCCGCCCCCCTTTCCCCAGCCGCCCCCCTCCTCCTCCCCCCTCGGCGGCCCCCGCTTCCCCCAGACGTCCTCGGGCGGAGACTCACCGGCGAGCGGGGCGGGCGGCGCTTTGGGCTGAAGGCGGTTGCCCGGAGCCAGGAAAGGGTTGTTCAGCCTGGACGGGAAAACACACACAGAGAGAGAGATGGGGTGGGGGGATCGGAGAAAGGCCAGAGAGAGAGAGCGAGAGAGAGAGCGGGAGGGGGGCAGGAGAGGGGGGCCCGCCGCCAGGGAAAACGACGACGACGACGCCCTCCCACCGGCCTCACCCGAAGCTGTTGGGCTCCTCCACCACCTTCATCTTCCCGGCGGCCGCCGGCCCTGCGAGAGAGAGAGAGAGAGAGAGAGCGGGGGGGGGGGGGGTGGCGCCCCGCGGGCGGTGAGAGGCGGGAACCCGAAGGGGAGAGAGGGAATGAGGGAGACCCCCCCCCAGGCACCCACCCACACCCGCTGGCCCGGCCCGGCCCGGCCCTCCCCTCACCTCCGGCCGCCGCCACCACCAGAAGCAGCACCGCCACGAAGAAGAGGCGCCGCCGCCGCCGCAGCCCAGCGGGGGCCGCCATCTTGGTCGCGCCCGAGACCCGGAAGCCACCTTTCCTCCGGGTTTCACTTCCGGGGCGCCGCTCCTTCCTTCCGTCCTTCCGCCCGCGCCGGGGTTGTGCGCGTCTGGGTGTCGCCGGGGGCCATGGGGGGCCGGCGGGGAAGGGGAAGAGGCCGAGGAGGAGGAGGGGGGCCGAGGAGGGGGCCCACCCCCCCGCTGGAGACCTTCGCGCAGGCGCTGAGCGGTGAGGGAGGGGGCGGAGGGGAGAGGAGATGGGGGAGGGGGGAGCAGGGGAGGGGGAGGGGCCGCCCCCCCTCGGAATCCCCCCCCCCCGCCACCCACCCACCCTCCTCTCTTTCCCGCCTGCAGGCGCCCTCCGGGGCTCAGGCGGCGTCGGCGGCGGGGACGGCCCGGGCGAAGAAGGGCCCTCCTCTTCCTCCCGCTCTTCTTCCTCTTCTTCGTCCTTCTCCGGCGGCGGGGGGGCCTCCCTCTCCTCCTCCTGCTGCGGCTCCTCCAACTCCTCCGTGCCGGCGCCGGGGCTGGCGCTGTGGGACTTGGGCCAGTGCGACCGGCGGCGCTGCACGGGGCGGCGGCTGGCCCGGCTGGGGCTGGTGCGGACGCTGCGCCTCGGCCAGCGCTTCGGGGGCCTCGTCCTCAGCCCCGCCGCCGCCGGCCACCCCTTACCGAGGAGACTCTCCCCCGCCGACAGGTGAGCAGCGGCGTCGGCGTCGACACCCCCCCCCACCGACCGACCGGGGGAAGGCTTGGGCCGGGTGGGGGTGGGGGTCTCGCGGTGGTCGATCCCGCCTGCCCTCCTCCGGAAGGACCCGGCGGGCCCGAGGCGGGTGGCGGCGTCTCTCTCCCGTCCGCCCCCCCGCCCCCCGTTATGCGCGGCCGCCGCAGGCAGAGAAAGGCTGGGGGGGCTGGGCTGGGGGGGGCGGTGCTGACTTTCCCTCTCTCTCAATCTCTCTCTCTCTCTCTCTCCCCCCCCCCCACACACACCCTCCCTCCCACCCAGGGCGGTGGCGTCCCGGCAGGGCCTGGCGGCGATCGACTGCTCGTGGGCGCGGCTGGCGGAGACCCCTTTGGGCCAGGCCAAAGGCAGCCACCCGCGGCTCCTGCCCTTCCTGGTGGCCGCCAACCCCGTCAACTACGGGCGGCCCTGGAGGCTCTCCTGCGCCGAAGCCTTTGCCGCCGCCCTCTGCATCCTAGGTGAGGAAGGAGGAAGAAGAAGAAGAAGTAGAAGAAGGGGGCAGCAGCAACTGGGCTGGGCTGGGCTGGCTTCCCCCGGGCTCTCCATACCCTTCTGGCAATGTTCTGGGAGAGGGTTTTGTGCCCAGGACCTCACTGGCCCTGCTCTCTCTCTCTTCTGGGGCCTCCTCTGGTTTTTTCTGAGCTTTAAAATTTCTGGAAATTTTTCATCTCTAATCAGTCACACTTAAGAAATTGGTTCCCTGTATATTTACTCTCTTTGTTTCTTTGTATGACAGCAATGACAGTCCAGCTGCTGGAAAACATAGGGCTGGACCTTCGTTAGTAAACCTTTATTTTAAAGGGTGGTACCAGATTTATTTTATTGTGTTGTAGGATTTTCTGATCTTGCCACTATTCTCTTGAACAAATTTAAATGGGGAAAGGAATTTCTGGATCTGAATAGAGACCTCCTGGAGAAATATGGAGCCTGTAACAGTGAAGAGGATGTGCTGAGAGTAGAAAGGGAATTTCTGGCTCAGGCCCAAGAGGAAGAAAAAGACCAAATAGGTGAGTGGTCGCTCAGGTTAATCTCTTGACTGAAACTTCCTACACCAGACAGGCCTTATCCCGTCACATTTTAGTTGTTCGTTTGGAGGCCAAAGGATGCAAGAAATACCAGGGTTTTTCTGGGAAGAGTTGCACTGCCCACCTTGCTCCCTTAAATGGATTGAGTGTTGCCCTTTCCTGGTCAACATTGAGGTGCAGATCTCCCAGCAGCTTCATTCTCATGCTCAAAAGGGCTCCAGAAACAAAGCAGAGCCCTGTGCTCTCCATGAGCCACCATTGTGGGGGGGGGAGGTGCACCAAAAAAGACTCCCACCTGGCCTTGCATGCCCCTTGAGAAAAGGTCAGGGGCTGGGCCATATTTTCCTAAGGCTGCTGTGACAGGTGGGAGCAGATGCTGCTGAATGTGCCCAGAGTGGTCCTTCTACTCATCACTGCTCATCACAAGCCATCCCTTAGGCGGGCCAACCAGAGCAGTTTCTGTAGGAAACCGAGGCTAATGTGGATCTGTGTGATTCATTTTGCCAAAGGTTAGCTTAAAGGCTACCTTTGTCTTCATATGTAATCAAGAAATGATGGACAAACCTAACTAGCAAGTATAGAGCATGAATTGCCTTAGAAATACAGCATTCTGGGTTATTGTCTGCAAACAATGAGGCTAAGATTAATTTGAAAGTTTTAAGATGCCATATGACAGGGATGGCGAACCTATGGCACGCGTGCGCAAGGTGGCACACAAAGAGCTTTTGCCTGGCACGCGGCATGCTCCCTGCCCCCCCTTCCCCCTCTGCTGGACCAGCCATGGGGAATTTGTTGAGGGGGAGGGGAGCAGGGAGCATATTGCATTCCAGACCGAGCCAGCGGGCTCCTCCTCTTACATCTCCCCACACACACACACACACACCTTCCGCCGGGAGGATCCAGCTGGACTAAAGGGAGAAAGGGAGGGAGGGTGGCCAGCCGGGAGACAGGCAGGAGGGGCGGGGAGAAGAAGCAGAGGTGGGAGAGGAGAGGCCCGGGCGCTGCCGCTGGCCGGCCAGCTAACTAGCCAGCCCAGAGGGAGGCGAACGCTGCAGGCCTTTTCTCCAGCCGTCTCCCCAGGTCACCTGATGAGAGGCCTGTGGGCGGCTGGCAGATGACGCGGCCCACCTGGGAGAGGCGTGGTGGACTCCGGAAGTTCCTCCCACCACCATCACCACCACAGATGACCCTGACCCCACCAACCCCGTCGCCCTTGCCCTCACCCCCACCCCTGCCCCCCATGGCCCCCGATCCCGACCTCCCCCACTGCTGCCGCCGCCGTCCCCGTCTCCTTTGCCACCCCTACCGTCACCAACCCCACATCTGCCACCATCACCGCTGCCATCCCTGCCCCTCCCACCGCTCCTGCCGATTACCCTGACCCCACCGCCCCCGCTGCCTTCACCCCCTCACCCCCACTGCCACCAATCCCGCCCCCCTGGCACCGCCGCCGTTCCCATCACCAAGTTTGGACACTCGGTGCCAAAAAGGTTCGCCATCCCTGCCATATGACTTTGTTTTTTTGTTCTTGTTTTGCTGATATAGATGGATACTGTTACTTCTTCAAATGTAATTTTATTTGTGTAATCTTTTACAATCAGGCATTCAAACTTGCAGTTCTTGTTTTGGAGGCTTCCAGCGTTAGCCTAGAACCAGAACATGGTGTCTCTCTATTTGTTTTCTTTCGCTGTTTTCATTGCCAACTGTGTTATCCTGTGTGCTAGACACCTCTACTGTATTCTGTCCCCATGCATGCTGGCAGTATGGCTCCATTCTGGTTGGAGAGGGATTTGTTCTTTTTGTTCCTCTTTATTTGTTTACAATGTTTTGGCCCTGCCTTTCTCCTCAAAAGGACCCGAGGTGGCTACTGTTTTTCCTTTGGTTGGCCATAAGCCTTCCTTTATGCCATTTATAAGGGGTGTGCGTAAAAACCTGCATTTGGGGATGATGCTTGGTAAACCATAGATTGTGTGTGTGTGTGTGTGTGTGTGTGTGTGAGAGAGAGAGAGAGAGAGAGAGAGAGAGAGAGAGAGAGAGAGGTTTCCACATCGAGAGAGGAAGAGTGAGGGAGGCATTGTTTCTCGCAGGAGGTCCAGAATGGAAAGAAGGAAGGCAAGTCTGTAGGGAGGAAAGCTCTTCTACCTGCAGCAGTGAAATGAACAGGGACCTGATGTCAGATATGAAGTTTTTTCTAGTGGAACTTGATTATATTGTTGGTCTGACTTTTGGAACAAGGATTTTGTATATTGAATGCTTGGGTTTAAACACAAAAAGGTTGATCGTGAACTGTTTGTTAGGAAAATAAAGAGAACTTGGAAACTAACAATTTCCAGCTTTTCCTTTCAGACCCTTTTGATGTTGATTCTGGAAGGACATTTTTTAATCCAAACAGACCCAACAGAGTAAAAACGTAAGTCCTGTGTGTTTCTTTTATGCGTCTTCCTGAATTATGGTTTCTTTCTGTAACACTGGTCTCCTGTTGCAGTGCAGTTGAAGAGGATGAAAGTTCAGATGAAGAAACATCTGGAAGTGGCAATGAAAGCTGCAGCTGTAGCAGTAGTGACAGTGAAGACCTGAGTGCAACACCCAGTGAGCTGGTTGTGTGAGAAAAAGGAAAGAAATGAGGACTCTCACCTATAGTGGACACTGTGCAGCAGAATGGAGCCTGCTTCGAATCAGTAGAGGGGTGAATGCATTCAGGGTCGCTCTGCATCCTCGGACATGTATGGGGGAGCTCCCCCCCCCCAAAAAAAAAATGTTTGTTGAAGCCAGCTGAGACTTCCTCTGGTTGTTAGGCTTCTTCAGCTGATGGAAGAGCTCTTGCCTTACTCGGTTTGCACAGGATATCCATGTGTGCATCTCTGTCAAAGGGCCTGCTCTTTACAATAAATGTTTTGAATGATTATTGCTACTCTTTACAATAAATGTTTTGAGTGATTATTGCTACAAAAACCAGCCATCAGTGTGTTGAAAAGACAGTGGTGAGGAGGTGGACACATTGGGACTGCCTTGCTAACATGTTTCCTTTTGGCACCTGGATGTTGTATCCTTGTAGTAGCAACAGGTTGAGACTGTAACTGGAGAAAAGAAACAGCATGAGATGTTGCAGACAGGCGCCTCCCTAGCAGTAATGCCTTTCTCCATTCTGTAAATCCCTCTTATGCCCTAGAACGGCTGGATGTTTGGGATGGATTGATCTGTTGGAGGAGCACTTTTGTGGATTTATCTCTGGGCCAGTTTTCTGGGCACGTGATTGTCTGGAAAGAGTGTAAAGCTCTAACAAAAACTGCAAAAGGCTTTGGACAAACAGGAAGCACCTATGATGCTGGCACCAGAAGATAACAGCAGAAGATAAGTGAAGGCACTTGTTCCAGCGCCTGTGGAAGTTGAAGCTGGGGGTCGCCTTCATTTTCATTTGAAAGCCGTGCCCTGGACATGGTGAGGAGTGGGGTGAAGAGAAGGCTGAGAACCAAGAGGCAGGAGCTCTCCAGCAGAACACATGCTGTCTCCTGAACGACAAGGCACACCCTCTGTGCCCACCTGTCCCAGACCTCTTCCGCAAGACATGGGTGAAGGTCCTTGAGGAAGACGGACCAGAGCCCTGCAGCTTCCCATGATGATGATGGGACTGAAGCCTAATGTGTGTCCCATCCCTTTCTGAGGAGGGGCTTTATTTTTTAATCATTGATAAAATATCTTTCAAAACGATTTCATATATTCTCAGCTATATAATTTAAAATAGGCTTTCTCTTTTTTACTCCTCAGACTAGTTTTTTTACTATGTGTAAATATTTTCCCGCCAGGGTTTAGTCGAAGCTGCTCAGCATCAAACACCCTCATGCATCCCCCCATGCAGCCATCTCGACTGAAACAGTCCTAGAGAACGTTAGCCATTGGTGGCCACCCAACAGTGAGCTATTTGGCACATTATCCATTTATTGTCCAGGGAATCTTCACAAATATATTACTATTGCTTCAGTAATAGTCAAATAACTGCTTTTCAAAAAGCAAAATGTAACAAAAACTTGGAACAACTCTATCTCAAATGAAGACACTGATGACTACCTGGAGTCAGCCAGCTTCATCTCAGTGCATAAATGCTAATAAATGTTACTTTATAACATTTATTATAAAGGGAGGCCTTCTGCTGAGTTCCATGTCAACAGCCTTTCTTTCCCACCGCATGGGGAAAAGCAACTCACTCTGAAGCAGTTTCTGAACAAGTGCTGACTTGTTCAGAAGAGTGGCCAGTACACATGCCTGCCATGTTTGGGACAGGGCTGTGTGGATTGTCTAGACTTTTTCCTTAAAAGGCCTTTCTGGTGCCTATGTGCTGAAATGTGAATGAAACAGAGGCAGTCCACTGGTCTGGGAGTGGGTGCTCTTAAAAAACGACCCCTGCCCTCCAGGACTGGACATGGCCTATATTATCCCACTGCGAAATTGAATACTTCTGTCCAGAGAGGCCTGTATGGCATTGGCATTGGATTAGAAAGTCTTTATGGAAGAAAGTGAGACAAAAGGCTTTATAGAAACAGTTTATTTACTCTAAACAGCAACACAGACAGAACGCCATAAACACAAAGGAAGTGACGCAGAATCAAGATGCTGGCTGACTTTGGATCTGAGGCTTATAAGCAACAACAACAACCTAATTCATTACGGGTGGAAAACAAAAGGGGTAGAGGGCATGTGTGTGTTTTTTCTTACAGCCAAGTAGAGGCAAAATATACTTCTAAACAGTTCAAAGCATGCCTTCATCAGAGAGCAAAGAAACTAGAGATACTAGTGAATTTATAGAAGTATAAAAGTTTATAGTTTTACAGCAGTTGAAATACTGACATCAATATTAAAATAAAAGCAAGTTTTACATAACAATCAAAAATACAAAAGACTGAAGGAAGAGACCCTGTATGAAAAAATTGGGGGCAATTCAGCAAATTTAGAACTGTATACAAGTGGCGAATATGGAAAATGGCACACATACAACCCCCTCCCCTAAGTGACTATTAATTGTACATAGCGACATTAGATTTGCAAAAGTTTTGTAAACAAGTTCTTGCCAATTAATCCCTTCCTTTGAAGATGTTGGACGACAGGAGCTTATGATGGTGCAAATTTCTTGGCTTGTGCTCGAACCCTCTTTTCATATTCCACTCTGTTTTGGCTACAGAAAAAGAGACAGAGGAGTTAACTTTCAAACCTCTGAGTTTGCAATGTGTTCTTGATTAGGCTGTCCTTAGTGTAAGCTTGGAAAAGGCGATGGTATGAGACCAGGGTGCAGGCAGGGATTCTATGGGCAGTAACAAGAGCCTTTCTCTATCCTGTGCCAGAAAAATGGAAAGGCGCAGAGTCTGGAGAAATAGTTCTGGAGGGAACCTCCTACAATCTCAGTTTTGGGGTCCAGGCGCAAAAAGTTCACTTTTATTTCTATACTGCCCATCTGGAAGTATAGAGTAAAATAATAATAATAAATCAGCTAAGAGGGCGGCTAATATTTCACAGAGAAAAAAAACTACACACACTAATGGTTGCCAAATGCCTTTCTAAAAAGCAAGATCTTAAGAGCTTTTTTTAAGGCCAGCAGGGACAATGCTAGGCGCAGCTCACTTGACAGATGGTTCCAGAGCGAGGGGCAAGGCACGGAGAAGGCTCAGTTTTGGTTAACCAATTTCCTAGCCTCCCTGGGGATGGCCACGAAAGCGCCTGCGACATTCTGATGGGACGGACCTCAGTTGACATCTGGGAGATCCGCTCCACCAGGTATTCAGGTCCCAAGCTGTGGAGGGTTTTGTGAATCAAAACCAGCATCCTGAACCTTATTTGGGATGCAACAGGCAGCCAACGCATGCAAGCCAGAACTGGAGTGATGCGGTCATACCTACCCACACCAACCACCAGTCTAGCCGCTGCATATTGTACCTACTGTAATCTCCAGATAAGGGTCAAGGGCAACCCGATATAGAGAGCATTACAACAATCTATCCTCAAGATCACAAGCGCCTGCACAACTGCTCTCAGGGAAGCCTCTTCCAGGTATGGGCGGATCTGGGCGATCTGCTGAAGATGGAAAACGGCAGCCTTGGAGACGGCCATCACCTGGGCTTCCGGGGTAAGGCTGGATCCAAGACCACGCCCAGATTCCTTTCTCTATCCACCAGCTGAAGGGTTATACCCTCCAAATTGGGGAGAGGGCCACTGTACCCAGTAGAGGACACCCTGAAGAACAGAACCTTGGTCTTCTCCTGCTTGAGTCTGACGCTGTTAGTTCCGAAAGGGTGAATGTTGTGAGTGACCTAAGCTGTGCACTCTGAGGGAGCCAGGCACAGGGTGGTGGTCAGCAGGCGACCAAGGAAACTGGAAGCTCCTGAGATACCATTTCCATCTCCTCTGTGGGGGAAAAAGGAAGAACTGTCCTGCTTTACAGACCAACTGGCAGCATATGTGGAGGACTAGGAAGTCTTAAGGCTAAACTAGGAAACATCTTGTTTTAAAAATTTCAAGCATATTGAAAGCGCAACACCACATCAGCCAGATGAGATGCTCAGCTGACTTGCAAAGGAAAATCTGGAAAATAAAGCACCCCCATAGCCTGGTGTACTTTCAATATCAGGAGGAAAAGAAAGGTGCTGCTGCTGCTGTGAGCACCCGTGAAAGACAGCAAGGTGGCGTCTCCTTGAGAATGTTGGCCAAAGGAGGAGAATCAGTTATTTCCAGGAAAAACTGGTCAGTACTGCCTGACATTCTGACAAAATCTTTCCTGTAGCTTTAATCTCCTGGTGCCAGCCCTTCAAATATCTGGAGATGCCTAGGTTGTGGTTCATTAATCCTCTCTTCCCCAGACTAAACATACCTTCAATCGTTCATGCAAGGATAATTTTGCTTGTAATACTTTTTTTTAGAGCTGTCTTTTCTACAGAGGCTAAAGGGGGAGGGGAGAAATATTATGGCGCTCTTAAAATTTCCATTATTTGCTGAACAAATTGCAGCAAACCCATGAGGTGGTGCATCTCAGTAGTGCAGCTGGACATGTGACTAGCCACAGGCCTTGCTACTCATGGCAAGTAATGCCAACCATCAATGAATGCTAACGGGGTTCCTGTTAATTGCCACGCACAATTCTAGTTGAACAGGCAACTCACCAGTAGATTGTGTAAGCCTCTGCTTGAGCTGGGTCTTGAATATTTGGTTCATTTAGGAGTTCTTGAATTCCTAACAAAATCTGAGTGTAGGGAATAAGAAAAAGGTTGCTGTGAAGTGCACATTCTACTTTTCTTGAATTGTAGTTTAACCATTGCTTGTTTGCTGTGCTAGTAGATTTGATTAAAATAAAATAAACATCACCCTCTTAAGCGTTCGATAATATATTTCTAAATGTGAGATATTATAAAATTGATGCAGTCTTTTAAAACCGATACTGTAACCCTCACCCAGAGACACCAACTTCAGTCCTGGTTTTCTAAGGATGATCCTAGTCATAGAGATGGCCTTCCTTCTTGAGAGCCTTGCAAAAGCATGGCCCAACCCTGGTTTCTCATTTACTCTGGAGTTAAGTTCCACAGTAGCCACAATGTCTCCCAGAGTTATCTCTCTGTTTATAGTGAGAGGAGCAGCAGAACTTAAATTTGCGACCACTTCCCAAAGCACTATGGCAACCATACAGGCTGGGGGGTTGCACCACACAACAGAAATGCATACCTGTTTAATTGTGATGGCAGGCCTCCAATCCTTATCCTCTTCTAGGATAGACAGACACACTGTGCCCGAGGGGTACACATTGGGATGAAATAATGGTGGTTCAAATTTGCCTGCAGGAAAGAAGACCTCCTTTACCTACAGAGCGCTGAGTAAGTAAAACATGTTTCAAGGATGCGAAGCGTGTTGTCAATTGGGTGGAGTCCAACACTGTGGCACAGCTGCCATGCATGTGGGAACAGGCTCTTGGCCAAATCATCCAACCTGAATGGCAAGAGGACCCAAGGGGCAAGGGTGGCTCAGGAATAGCTGGTGCATCCCTTGGGGATCCTGCAAGCTGAACCCAGCTATGCTGCTTCTCCAGGAAATTGACTTAGAAAAGCATCAGCAGCACGGAAGTAACACACACAAATACGCACGGAATGCGTCCTTCACACCATGGCACAAAGAAGAGATGTTTCAGCCAATATGTTTCATGGCTGATGTGAAGGAGCTCATTTCTTACCACCAAAAAGAAAAAAAGGAAAGGAAAGGAAAAGAAAGAAAGAAAAAAGAAAGAAGGCTGTTTGTATTTTTTTAATTATTGAAGGAACTGGTGAGTAATAAAAGGAATAGTCAGAATTTGGCCAGCCATCACCAGAGGTTTGCATAACTTGTCCCAGCTAGTTGTATCTCAAGGATGCCTCCTAGCACAACTGGACACATGGCACAAGCAAGCCCTGGCACCTGTTGAATCACCTACAGCAAGTTCAGCAAAGCTTATGTGAGCACCAGTAGAATTCTATGTGAAAGAATATAGAAATCATGAAGACAGAGACTTTTGGTTCAGAACAGGCTCCTCTTGTGTTTGGAAAGTCCAAGACCTGATGCAGATTGAAACAGGGACCAAGAGACCCTGCAGAGAGCTCTCTGTTATGCATCTCCACATAGTCCCTATTAGCGCCTCTGTCCAGTAGCAGACAGGACTTCACAATACAAATGGGAAATAATGCTGTTTCTATCCAGAATGCCCTTCAGCAGCCTTGCTCAGAAAATGTTTACTCTCACTGGACTTACATTTTGGGGGCGAGGAGGGATAATCATCCTTGAAAAGCATCCGTAACTTAAATAAGCCTCCTTCCCATGGTGTCTGCAGGTAAAAATACAGAAGGTGGACCAAGTTGCCTCAGCCTGTGAATTCTCCCAAGGTGCATAAAAATCACATTAGACAGGCTTACACACAATCCTCTAAAAATGGTACTAACGGCAAGCAGGAAAGCAAGACATTCAAAACTATTTTAAAAACATGAAACACGAGAATTCTCACCTTTTTGTTTTGTTACTATTGTTTCCTTTTCCTTTTACTTCTCTGAAAACCAACACCCTATTCTACAATTGTGAACGATTTTACTACAGGTTTATCCGTACTGTCACATCAAAAACAGTGAGGTCACATGAGAACTTGGGAGACAAAGAGCGCAAGAGATTCTAAAAGATCCACATGGCTCTAGCCTTCACTGAGCTTCTGGACCAATAGTTTCTAGAAGATACCGTCTGCGTAGGATTAACAAAGACCATTCAAGGCACTTAAAAGTTTTCAAGCATTTGCCACATACAGGAAAAGGCATCTCAGCTTTGTACAAGGATTCAGTGTCCCTTACCCCTTTCTTCCCTGGAATGGCACATTCCCAATTCATGAGGTTCATGGTGCCATCAGGATTTTTTGTTGGTACTGCTACAAAACCCTAGAACAATTAAAAGGTTAGTGGGACAAGATGCCCCCCTCCTGCGCTTCCTTCCTGGCCAACCCCCCCCCCCACTCGCCCCGGGTAACTTGTTGGCCCAAGAACGGGGGGAGGGCCGGAGGGGGGGGTTAAAGGGCGGCTCTTCCGGGCCTTCATCGGCGGGAAGCCCTGGGTTTCAGGGCCCTCCCCGGCCCTCCTGGGGCTCCGGCCCAATAAGAGGGGCCGCTGGGCGGCGGCGGGGGGGGGCGCGGCAGCTCCGGCACTTACGAACGGGTGGTCCTTCCTCCAGGCCTTCCTCTCCTGCGCCAGGCGGCTCAGCGCGATCCCAGACATCCTCGCCCGCGCGTCCTTCTGCGGAGGGGGGGGGGAGGAGGAAGGGGGGCCGTCAGGGGGGGGGGGGGGGGGGGGGGGGGGGGGAGGCACGGGCCCCTCGCCCTGGTCCTCCCTCCCTCCCTCCCAGCCCCCCCCTCCCCAGCGGGAGCCAGGGCTCCGGGGTGCCCAGTGCGCGTGCGCTTGCAGCTCCGGCGACGCCAGGCCCGGCACACTCGAGAGGGAGGGAGGGAGGGTGGAAGAACCGCCGGGCGGGCCGGGCCGGGCCTGACCTTGACAGCCGAGGCGACCGGCTCCGCTCCGCCGCCGCCGCCCCCCCTCCCCTCCTCGGCCTGCTCGGCGGGGGCGACCCCCTCCCCTCCCCCTAACGAGACCCCTCCTCCTCCTCCTCCCCGCGAAGGCCTCACCGCTGGTGGTGGCGGCGGCTCTGGTGGCGGCGGCGGCACCCGCGCGTGTCCCGGATTCAGGCGACGGCGGAAGCGAATGACCCGGATGTTCCCCGCTCACCTCCCTCCCCCTTTTGTCTGAAGCCTGGACTTTCGCTCGCAGGAAGCGGAGCTCGTCCGCTCAGCGTGTCCCTCGGCGCGACCCGTCCGCCCGACAGCGCCTGCGCAGTCCTTGCCTGCGCCCTGGGCCCAGGCCCGCCGTTCGAACCGCGGGACGCTCTGTGGCTCCGCCCCTCGGGAGACTGGCGGAGGAGGAGCAAGAGGGCGGGACTGGTTGCCACGGACAGCGTACCCGACTGGCCCAGAGAAAAGATGCCCCGCCCCCGCAGCAGCCCCGCCCATCCTCTGGAAAGACAGCGAGGGGGGCCAATCGGGAGGAGGAGCGGGTCCCAGCCCGCTGGAGGGGCCCCGCGGGCCACGTACCTCCCGGAGGGAGGGAGGGGGAGGCGGCCTTTCCTTCCGGCGTCTCCTTGGGAACGAGCCCGCTCGCCTCTCCTCCTCCTGGGCTCCTCGTGCGAGAGGCCGGAAGGAGAGTCCGGCTTCCCTTCGCTGCTTCCTCGCGCCCGCGACTTCCGGGGGTTTGGGGTCACGGGCGCCCGCCGCCCTCCCCTTGGGGCCTCCTCTCTCCCTCCCGCCCCGGCGGCGCCTTTCCCGGGGCAGGAGGAGGAGGAGGAAGCGGGCGCCCACGGGGGTCCCCCAGCGAGGGCCAAAGGGGCCCGCTCCAGGCGCGGCTCGCGGTGCTCGAGTGGGTCGCCGCCGGTGTAGTAGGAGGCCCATTGGGGAGAATCCCGAGCCCCCCCCTCCCCGCCTACTTCAGGCAGGCGGGCGGGCGAGCCTCATGGGAAGGCAGGCGCCTCATGCGAGTAGCCCAGAGGCCGCCCTGGAAGGTTTGCCACCCACCCACCCACCCCCACCCCTCGTGCAGTGTAGTTGTCCCGTGGTTAGGAAGACCGAATGGGAATAACAGCTCGTGGGGGAGGAGGAGGCAACCTCCATGCCCCCAAGGGGGAAAAGAAGATCCCTCCCCGGCCACGCCTGGGAAGAGAGGAGGGTGAGGCTGCTGCCCAAAGGATGCCTTGTCTTCTTCATTTCCTTTGCAGGTGTTGTGTTCTGCATCCACCCAGATGACAACTGAAAATTACACCAGATCGCTAGAGCCACTGGAACTCAAGAGTTCAGAGGTAATCCTGCAGGTCTCTGCAGTCACAAAGCTCACATTTTAAAGCTGTAGAAATTTAGACAATTATCTTCAGAACAAAGCCTTGGGCATCTGGTTCATGCCTGTCATGGTTTATGTGCCAGGCAAAATGATGCATGCTGTCTATGGGAACACAGTTGAAACTCCAGATATCAGGGTAATCCTGCCTGCATCTAGAAGTGGAATGCTAGATTTTTTTTTGCAAAATTTAAATTCTGTACTCACAAACTTACAATTTGTAATGCAAATTAAAATACTCTTCCTTATCTAAGCAATTTACTTTGTTTCCAAACTGTCAGAAACAAACAAGCTATGAATGGAGCTAGAAAGGGAAATAAAGAATAAAGAAAATGTCAGGGGTAGAGACAGCATTTCATGTGAGAAGGAAGCTAAGCCATGGAAGATATTAAAACCCATCCCAGCCACAGCTTCTGAACTTTTACCGAACTCTGCCGCTGTTAGGCAGTGTTTTTTTTGGGGGGGGGCAGCGATGGGTTGCACTAACAAATCAAAGAGTGCCAGCAGGCCAGAAATGCTCTGGGTGCTGACCACTACTCACCCGAGATACGTCAAGAAATGTATACACACAATTTTTGTAAGTTGTTTAATGAAATAGAGTGCTAAAAAGTCTCAGACAAGCATGGGCTCTCTAAAGCAGAGAGATCTGAAGGACAGACTTCTGAAATCTAATTCAAAGAACATGCTAAAAGTTTCATTTAAAAAGTACGCTAAAAAGCTCCAATTGTTTCTTCATATTTATCACAAACTTCTTTTCATGAAACCACACACGTTCAACCGTGCTTTGTCAAAACACCAGAAAGAACTGCATAGATAAGAATGTAGAAATGACTGTAAACATCTGTTAAAAGAACCACCAGAATTTCTAACCTGCAACTGCAGGACCTCTGCTTTGGGCACAAAGACCATCACACTAAGTCATCAGGACAAAGCACCCATTAAAAATTAAACACCAGGCCTACCTTCTTTCAGCCGTCTCACAATTCACAGGGGCACCAATACTTTCAAATATTATTTTAAAAATACAATGCAACTTGGGATCTGTGTGTCTGAAAGGTAATTCATTGTGTCATCTTCTTTTAAAAAAATCTTCTTTCTGAATGTGTAGCTACATCTTATGGTAAACACTCACAAAAGCAAGGTTACCAGAAGGGAAGAGCTCCAGCCCACCCCATCCCAAGATGCAGGGCAAAGAATAGGAGGTTTCTTTCCAAGGAGGGGGCAGAGCAAGGGAGAGACACCTGTCCTTTTCTGGGTCCTTGGCTCATGCCAATGGTTTCCAACAGCCTTCTTCCACAAGAGCCCCAACTGGGGCTACCCAGTGAGAGAGGCCAACCCTCAGGCTGCAATTTGTACATAGCACCAAGTAGGTTGTCCTTGGACTTCCTGCAGTGATTAGAACACAAACTGTTTCACCTAGAGAGTAGTGGACAGACTGTGAGACCTCTTCAGTGGGGAAACCACCACCAGTAGGGTCCGAGTACTTCTGTGGGCTGGCCATCGGCACCACCAGGCCCCAGAGCCAACACACACAGCAGCCTCTTTCCAGGTGAAAAGGCAGGCATCCCAAGCAAACTGCTCCAGCTGCACCACCTCGAAAGGTTCAAAATCCAAGTCAGCAACAAGTGTCTGAACATGTGGCTTCCTTGTGGTGCCAAGCTTCTTCATGGGGCAGTTTCAAAGGAAGGTCTTCAGACTCCTAATTCAAGGCCCAGTTACATCCGCGATCCCCTCTCCTGCAAGATCTGGAAACAAAGGACATGGTGAGAAATGATAGGTAGCTAAATCCTCCTGGCAAGACCCGTAGCCTGGACAGGCTTCGTTCACTTCCATTTTGTCTCAACACTACCCTGGGCGCCAGCAAAAGCCAATGCGAGCTAACACGTGATCCACCAATCCTTCTTAAAAATTCACTATATAAAACTCCTATGACATGCAGTGGGGAACTAGCCAGGACCAGTTACTGTCACAACCAACTAAGCAAGCAGCTACCGCAGATAAACAGCTTGGTTGCAAGAACCAGACAGGCCAAATGCCCAGGGCAACCAGTTTTTAAGTACTGATCCCCTGGAGTTTCTTACAAGCAACACGGATGACAGATGGAGAGCCCATGATGGGTGACAAATGCTATATTGTTTGCCACACAAGTGCTCTCTCATTCACCAATATAAACCCTGTACCCTGTGAGCAGAGAGATGCATGGTCCTTGGCAGCTGTCCCAAACACCGCCATGCCAATTCCCACCACCGCAGGAAGGGTGGGGATATGCCTCACTAGGCAAACTCCTCCTTTTTTGGAGGCCCACTTTATTCCTCTGTGGGTGAGACATTCTGATCCTCCTGCTCAGAGAACAAGGCAGCAGATATTAAGGCCCATGTGGCTGGGAGAAATTTGACCTGGGGAAGAGGAGGAGGAGGAGCAGCAGCAGCAGCAGCACCGGAGTGGTGGTGGCAGTTGGAGCCTACCTTCTTAGGGAGATGAGGCCAGTCATCTCCGGGTGTCTTGGTGGCCTTTCTGCAATGGGTATCCAAGAGCTGAAGCAACAAACCAAACAGCCCCAGGGCTCCCCAGAGAACCCACAGATAAGAAAGGTGTGAAGCTGGAGGAATCTTTGGGTGGATCTCCAAAGACCACAATGGGGCTCTAAAGGGAAGGTTGGGGTGTGTGCGTGTGCAAGCGGCATTTCCATCACTGCTTTCTGTGAAAGGGTCAAGGCCAGAGCACATTTGATTTAGATCCAACTGATTTCAAGCACGAGTTAAATCTGAAAATTGGTTTTTTGTTTGTTTGTTTTGGACAATTTAAATTAAATCAGAAATTTCTCTAAAACATATATATCACAATTTAAACCAGCTTGAATTTTTAAAAATCACTAATTTTTATCCACCCTGCTCAGGGCATAGATAAAGAAAGCAAATGACTAGAAGTGAACAGCTGGTGATGAGAAGTCAGAAGTACTCAAGAGCTTGTTCCTTTCTGTTGTCTTCTCAAAGGGGACTTCTATTCAGCAGGGAACTGGAACATGCACAATAAGAGAAGGGATTTTGAACCCAGGGCAGCTAATTTAAATCAGGATCAAAACCCCAGAGCCAGGCAGGTACATCATCAGAAGGTATATCAGGTGCTTTCTTACAAGTGTCAAGATACAGCACTACTTCAGAGCCACAACATAACAGCAGAGTGTTATGATGAGGACAGCAGGTTTGCTGAGAAGAAGCCTTTCTAGACCAACTGCTCAGTACTCCTGTTGGAGAATTCCAAGGGGTCCTGTTAATTTGTGGCATAATATTTTCTGGGTGAAGAGAAAGGACTTAGGGGCCCATCTATGGAACTCCTGGCAGGTTCCAGGGAGCCCACACAATCCTCTCAAAGTTGATTATCTCTGGGACTCACCTGGTAGATTCTATTTTGAAATGGGAGCCTGGGGGGCACCCGTGTTTTGTATTTCAGGCCCACGTGTTTTGGAGAATACTCAATATACACACAAAAGATTGCTCATTATAAAAGCCTCACATTCTTAAATGTCAACCGATGGCTGGACTCTGCAGGAGGTCCCACTTGCTGGGCAAAGCCAAGACTACCACTAGATGATGCCAAGTCAAGGGAACCAGAAGGCAGCAGTAAGCTCCCTGCCCACTGTGTCTCTAGAAACCAACAGAGCTGGTAAGAAGAGGAGAGAAAGTAGGGCAAGGGAGCCAGACACAAACAGAGCCTACGGTGACCTAGTTCAAGCCCTCTCCAGGTAGGCCTTGGGTGGTCCGAGAGGGGTCAGCCCTCTTCTCGCCTACGGGAGGGCCCTGTGGCAGATGCTTGCCTTTCCTCGTCCAGCCCAAAGGGCTGTGTTTCTTACTTCCTTTTCTGACACTCCCCAGCAATCTTTCCTGTTATTTGCTCACTCTGCTGTCTCTAACAAACCAGTTCTGATATTAAGAACGCCATTGTCCCTGCCCTGGTAAACTGCTGACACTCCGAGCTGCCTTCCCATGACTGAGGACAGAGGGGGCATGGACAATGTCACATGGCCTTCATTCTTTGTGATTGGAAAGAGGAGGCTCAGCAGAAGGGACAGACCTGCTGCAGCCACAAAGACCCCAGTGGCCCTCATCTGCCAAAAAGTCCACCTCTGGGCCCTCTCCTCCCACAGAAACCAGGCGCAAGCACACCCATGCTATCTGCGAGATTCCCTTGCGCTCCAGTCTTGCCTCAGGTGCACACGGCACCCTCCTAATTCTAGCTGCCTGAAGCCTCTGCCCCTGCCTTGTGCCATCCAACTGGTGGAAACAGAAGCTACCTACAGTTGCCATTTGCTTAGTCCATGCCAGAATCAGTGAGCTGCTGATGAAGGCTTCAGTAAGAGTGGAGGCCACCCTCTCCCACCAATGGGAGCTCAGAAAGTGCAGACCAGTGTGAAACAGCTTCAAAGAGCCACAATGCCTTCTGAGCAGACAGCCTTGGTTGGCAGGAACCTAGACTGGTTTCCAAAACTCCCTTTAGGACAGCAGAAGGAGGCAGAACACGGATCTACACCAAAAGCAGAATTTCTTCTCTTGCTGAATTAAAGCATTAAATGCAATTCAAAAGCAAGATCTGCCACATGACATAAAATATGTCCAATCCATCACCTTTAAGTGGTGGTCACAACACATGCCATTCCTTATCCCAGAGACTTCTTCTTATAAGTGTTCTGACAGACTCCAAAGGTTCCTGACGTTCAAAAAGGGCAACAGCAAATATCCTCTGGATTAAATTGTTTCCAGATAGTCCCCAACTGAGACTGGACTCTTCTTGCTCTGAAATTCAACACAAACCACATTTCCTCTGAAGAAAGCCCATCACAGCAGAAACTACAGGAGCCAAGATGCAACTGGACATCTCGGTGCTCTCGTGACCCATCTAAGAGTGCACTCCAGCACCGTCCCAGCACGAGGGATAAGGCAGGCAGCTACAGACACAGAAACAAGATGCACCACTGGGAGAGAGACAAAGGAAGCAGGTGGGTGTGTTCCTAGTGCTCACCATTGCATTCACACTTAATCTGAGTCATTCATATCGCAATCCGTCTCCTCGTCTTCACTCTGAGTTTCATGCAGCAAGTTGTAAAGAAAGGGAAGGAAAGGAAAAGAAAAAGTGAAATTTGAGTCAAGCCAAATCAGCACACATGTTTCCTCGAGCCACTTGGCGTCAGAGGGAGGTGGGAGGGGCCTTGTGGCTTCTGCCCAGTTACTTCTGAAGGAGAAGTTCCTTGGCTCCAACAGCAGCGCAAAGCAAGGAACGCCCTTGCAGACTAAATGACAGAGAGAACTGGACTCAAGCTTGCAAAGCATGACCTGGATCTGGCTACAGGAGGAAACATGAGAGGAGCTGCATAAGAGGACACCGAAGCACCATCTTCAGAGCATCTGCATACAAGGAGAGCCACCGCACAGAGGGGAGGGGGCTGCCAGCAGCTGGTCTCAGGAGATGACTCAACCACAGCAGTCTAGTCACTAAGAGAGCCACAAAGAGGAGCGGAGAGGCCAGCAGAGGCACACAGAGGGTAAACAGGCCTGTAAGAAGCGTACAGAACAACAGAGGCAGGAGGAGCATCCCTGTTCCCAAGAAGAACTATGGAAACTGCAAACAACAGTCTTGCAAAGTTACAGGACTGAGGCAGGGCGGTATCCACCTGAAACATTCCTCAGATGGTGGCATACTTTCTGAAGCATTTTTAACTGTTTTGGGTCCATAGTAGCTGAAAATTACTAGCTTTGCAACATGGGAAAACTGATGATGCTCCTGCTCCAGAAGACGGGATGGGGTAGGGTGGGTCTAAGATAAAGACAACCTAGTGTTTGTCCAAGATGGGCTGGAAATACAGATTAAGAAGCTGTAGAAGGCTCCCTTAGGGCACTGTCTGAATAATTCTGCCTGCCTGCCTTCACCATTGGTTCCATTCACCACTCTCACCCAGTCACTCACACACCCTGTTTTCTCTTTGTGAATGCACATGAATTTTTTAATAAGCTATTAGGACTTTGGCTCTTTTACAAAAGCATAAAAAGAAAACCCTGTTTCAAAGCTGTACTTTAAAGCACGCAACCACAAGGAACATGCATAAATGCACGTTTCCAGCTTAACCCCTTTGTCCCACACTGTTCTCCCATGGCCAGTAGCGGAGCTCTCCTTCCATGTGCTAAGTAAGCACCCAACATAGCTCCAAGCTCTTCCTTTCCATCATGACTGCTCTGTGGGGTGGGAGCTGAAGAGCAGTCACTTCTGCAAGGGCCTTTAGAGGCCACCTTGTGTGCCAGAGGTCTGCTAAGGCCTTAGCTGAACACAAGTGTGTGGAAACACAAGTACAATATCTAGGCTCCTGAATGTACTTTGGCTTCTGACACAAGCAGTGGCTTCAACACTTCTCTCCAGATCCCCACACAAAAGGGTCAGCACACATAAGTACTCAATCTTGGCTTCTAATTGTTCCATTGCAAGATTACCAGAATTCTATAGAGTTTCACAACAAATCTATTTGTTTGGAAGCTCCAAAGAAGACTTGGAGTGCTTCATCTAAGCGTCACTGAAGACATTTGGTGTACAGAGCAAAGCTGAAGTGTTCCCTCTGCACTTTCAAAAATGTCCACCTGCTACCTGCAGTCTCTTTAAAAAGCCAAAGGCCAAAGGAAGAGTACGTTCAGAAGTTAGACACAGATTAATGCATTTGGTGTCATGTTCTCTGACATTCTTCTGCCATTTGATGAGATAACAGTAGACCCTAATACAGTCATAAATGTCATAATCACTTCACAAACAAAGTGTGTGGAGCCCTGTGGCATCTCACAAAGCAGCACAGACAGAAGTCCTCCGGGCAAGCTGATTCCTGCAAAGCAGTTCGCAAAGCCCCTGTGATGGCAGCAAAGTGCCACCATACTTGTGCCTTGGCCTGTACATTCTCATCAAAGAAACCCACCTTTGCTTTCTCGCTGGTCTCACTGGCAGTGCCATAAGGAGTATTGTGCAGTTCCTTGGAGACAACACACAGAAATTCAGCCTGGTCTTCATTCCCATAGTTATAGGAGGATCCAATGCTGACTAGCTGTAACCAGAAAGAAAAGGCTTCGTGCAGTAGCAATCCTGGGGGGCAGGGGTGTTCCTGACCCTCCAGCACAGCTTATCAGGATCCACCCATGAGCACTCTGAGCTGCTAACAGCTCTTATCATAACTTGCTGAGACACCACAGCTGGTTCCCAGATGCCTACCCTGCTATTTGCAGCAGGAGCTGTCAACCACCCACAAAGAGCAAAATGAGGGGAATGGAAGTCTGGGCCTTGGAAGATGTGCCTAGGTGGGAAGAATGAGAACCAAAGAGCTCGGGGGGGGGGAAGGGGGGCTGAGATGGGAAGCAACCTCAGCACTTTAAAAATAATCTGGGCAGCCAGGATAAAATATATGCAAGGAATAAACATCCAGGATGGGCCATGACACCCACAACCAACATCTTTGTGCAACTCTTACCCCCTCACCAGCGTCTGAGCTTCACACCTCACCTGCTCAAATTTCCACCCATCCGACATTGTGGAGACCATCTGGGTGAGTTCCTCTTCCTGGCACTGTAGCACCCGGTAAACATGCTTGACTGGCACCTGTGGAAAAGAATAAACATGCAGGTCCAGCAGGAAGCAAGGAACTAGAAGTTACTTAAGAGTTTAATCTGTTCCAAAAACCACATACCAACATGTTTGTCCTTCCAAAAACTAGGCTCAGGTTTTGAACTAAGGCAGCAGCAAAAATGCGTTGGCAGTGTCATTTCCTATGACAAAGTTGTATATTGTTGTCCACCACAAACCTCAAGCACTGCAGCAGTGTTCCCCAATTGTGCAACAGACATATATGTAGCTGGCTGGCCAGACTGACATGGGGCAGGATTAAACTCCTGACTTGAGACTTAGGTTCAAGTCCTCACTCTGTCATGAAGTTGACCGGATGAGGTCTGGATGATCAATCCTCCTTCATTCACAAAATGCAACTTCTCCTGAAACAGCAAGTTCCCTTCCTCTGGCTGTGAAACAAGTGACAGGGCCTGTGGCTAAAGTTCCCTCTAATTTTTATCTTTGCTGCAGTGGAGCTTCATTTGTCTGTGCACGGGAGACAGGGTTTCAGGTGAAACTCAGAAGTAAATAGTCGCTGACTTTGACTGCTACTGTGAGGCAACAGTGAAGCTCTGTGGGCTCACTGCCCATGGCAAAAGCAAAGGAAAACTTTGGGGGAAAAAGAAGGTCCCACCTGTGAGGTTTTGCAGTCTCTTTCCCTTATTTTGTCCTTTACAAGTTTTATTAAGGATGTAATGTTGTAGAATTCAGCCTCTTCCAGTACACCTGATGGGAGAGGAAAACAAAGACGGCCACTGAAAATTTCCTTCCAAAGTTTTCTCACCAGCAAGGCACCCGGAGGAGATCCACAAACCAGGATAATTTGTTGCACTGTCTTGTGGCCTCAGTAGTCAAGTGCTCCAACTCTCTGCTGCTGGGCCAAAAGAGGAAGAGGAAGCTAGACCTAAGGGCTTCCTCTGTCAACGTGAAAGTGCTCAGTATACAATGCAGAAACCAATCGTGAAACACTACCAAAGAGGAGACTCCACAGCCGTTTTATAAGTGCCAGAGCCAAGTGTTTCAATAATGCACTAGTGTGGCAGTACGTTCATACCTACATAAATGCAGATGCAAGTTCCAAGTGAAGAAAATCCATATTTGGGTGCCATCGGAAGCTTCAGGGCAGGGCTTCAAACTAGCCAGGCTGCACTTGATTGCTTTGCATCCAAATTTATGTTTAAAAAAGAAAGCCAATCCAGACCTCCTCCCAAAAGGTTTCATTTTTAAAACTGCAATTTCACAGGTATCAGAACTACAAATAAGTAGCAGAACCACTTTCTTTAAAAGCAAGCATACCTTCCTCTGCAAGATCTTTGTTAATGACCAGTTTTCCATGCCGGAGATAATTCAACACTGGTCCAAAGTAAGTCGGATCTCTGTCTATTAAGTAGGCACCTGTTTCATCCTTCAAATGTAAAATACATACAGTATTTCATTAATTTAGATAATATCTTATCACATTATTCCACTATTATATTCTTTGAATGAATTACAGACCATAAAATCAACATAACATTGATTCAGTGTGAAAACCTCTCAAGGCACTTCTAGCCTAGCACTCTGAAGTGCACAGGGGTTGTGGAGAAGTCAGTGTCTTCTGCCGTATTCCTGCCAATGGGGCGTGGTGGCACTGGCTCAGCGGGCTAGACCACTGTTAACTCCAGCTCCTGCCAACCTAGAAATTTGAAAGCATGTAAATGCAAGTAGATAAATAGGTACCACCGCAAAAAGTGGGAAGGTAAACAGTGTTCCGTGTGCAGAAATGTGTTCAGCCATGCCAGCCACATGGCTACAGACTTGCACAACACTGGCTCTTTGGCTTAAAAATGGAGATGAGCACTGCCCCTAGAGCCGGACATGACTAGCACGCATGTGTGAGGGGAACCTTTGCCTTTAACTAGTAGCTGCTACCTATGGGACAATTTGAGATCTAAAGTGGTATACTGTATACTTCTTGCCAGCCAGTTCCCCCAAAAGGATGTTAAAGGTTATAAAATGTGGCAGAAAGAAGGAATGTGTTAGTGTACTGCAAGATCAACTGAGTAAGAATTCTTCCTGATGAGAAAAAGGAAGCTTCTTACCATCCCCTGAAATGACTGGAAAGGATTCCCTCTGCTTGGGGACACCTCCTCTGGAGCATTCGGGGCAAGAACGGGCTGTATCCTTCATACCTCCCATGCAAGATGGGAAGAAATGTGCTACGTCCATCCCAGAGTAAGCACCAGAAAAGTTAACAATATCAAGAAAACAAGTCCCAGTGTGTCATGTGACCCAGAATAAACAACCTGGCAGGTTCAAGCTTGTTCTCTCAAGGGACCAGGTGAAGGCTCAGGCGCCTCTCAGGAACCAAAGGGCAAGCTGGCACCGCTCACCTGAACCCCTTGGAGAAGAGAGCAGCTATCTGCCAGCTGGGTCCCCTCTGGGATCAAGTGTGTGCGAACGTGTAACAATCATGACACCATATTAAATGAAGGCCTCCATCACAGGCTCAAGGGTTAGGGTTAATAAATGCATCGGATCATAAACCTTTGCACCTGCTGCCATTAGCTTAACATGGCAGGAATATACATGGGTTTATGAGGTGGGGGGCAGAGCCCAAAACAAAACTTCCGTGAGTTTCCAAGGCCAGGGTGGCTCTTGGACCAAGTCAGCGCGACGCCGTGCCTTGGAAGGCAGGCAGGCAGGAGGCACGTTTCTTCTCTTTCCCCGCTCCTTCCTACGTTCCGCGCCTGGCGATGCTGCTCCCCAGCCGCGCGTCTCTTGGCCCCTCGATGGACGGAAGGCCGATTTCTCCCGCCCGCCCCCCCACAGCCCCCCCCCCGGCTTCCCCGGGAGGCAAAGCCCTTCCGCCAGGAGGGGCGGGGCTCCCGCGCCCCGAAGGGGGTGGTGGCGGTGGCGGCTGACCTTGTCGGAGTCGAGGTCCGGGTCGGCCTGGCAGAGGCGGAAGAGGAAGCTCTTGGGGTCCCTGCAGAGGGTCTGCCGGGTGGTGAGGAAGCAGGTGCCGCCCACGTTCAGCCGCACCCATTTGCCCGGGACCCCGCCCGGGGGGGGAACGGCCGCCCAGGACGACGACGACGACGACGACGGGGAGGAGGAGGAGGAGCAAGAGGACGAGGCGGCGGCGGCGGCGGAGGAGGAGGCAGCGGGGGAGGGCGAGCCTGGCGGGACCGGCGCGAAGCTACCGCACGACGACGAGGAGGAGGACGAGCTGGAGCTGCAGCGGCGGCGGCAAGAGGAGGCGGAGGCGGAGGCAGGCGCGGCGGCGGGAGGGGGAGCCCCGCCCAGGCCGAACCCCGCCGGAGGGACAGCGGGCAGCTCGCAGGAGCCCTCCGCCGCCATCCCGAACGCGCGCCGGAAGGTCCGTCCGGGAAAGGCGCCCCTCCCGTCGGTGCGCATGCGCGGAAATACGCCTTCCGGGGCAGGGAGGAGGGGCGGGGCCAGCCGTCCGCTGGGGCTCCGGAGCGGGTGGCCGTGATAGGCAGGCCACGCCCCCAGGAGGACCCTCCCTCCCTCCCTCCTTCCCTGGGTTGGGGGTGAGGGGGGGGGAGAGAAGGGCTGGATCTTTGGGCGGCAACTGCCAGAACCCTCTTGCGCCCAGGGGGATGGTGGGAGTTGTAGTCCTGCCTCACCTAGGCGCGCATCGCGCACGGCGGCAGGGCGCTGGCCAAGGCTGGCGGCAGCCCGGAAGGGGGAGGGCGCTCCAACCGAGGACGACGACGGAGGGGGGGGGGCTGCGCCTGGCGGAGGTCCCTGGTTCAGGTGGTCTCCTCTCCAAGCCGGGGGGGGGGGGGCGGCAAGTGGCCACCACCGTGGGCGCCTGGGCCCCAGGAACTCCCCTGGAAGGCGGTGGCCCAGCTTGCCAGAGGCCACCCAGAAGGAGGGCCAGGTTGCAAGAGGCTGACTGTTGTGGTCACTTGCCATCCCCCTCCAGCGTGGAGAGACCCTCTGAACCAGGGACCTGCACTGTCAAGCCTTACTGCTTGGAATGTGTTTTTAATACTGCTTTTGTTTACCTTTTCTCAGAATGGTATCTGATCCTTTCTAGAAATTGTATACTCACTGTTTTTAGCTTGAAAATGTTGCCTTTTAATGTTGTAAGCTATCTTGGGTTTTTTTTTTAAGGAGCAAGGTGGGGTAAAACATTTAAATAAAATAAACAAAGAAATGTAAATAAATAAACAGTAACTTTTCTTGCTCCAAATTCTTACACAAAGCATATTACAAGGAAGAGGTGCATATGAGCAGCATGTGCCATTAAGAAACTCTGCCCCCAAAGGTTCGGACCACTTAATAATGGGTTTCCATCACAACTGAAAAGCGAACCTTTTGCTGAGAAAGCAAAATCTTTCATGCGTTACAAGAAGTTTGACCATGACAGTTTAATTGGGGGACAAACCAAACCAAACAAAAAACAAAAACAAAACAAGATATGAAACATTTGATAGATAGTACCATACAATTCCCCCCTCCTCTGTATCAACATTTTTACATAAAGAGAACAATTAGTCTGATTAGTGGAGGGGCTTAAATATATTTAAATCATGTAAAATATTTTCAAAGTTGCTAAAAGATACGACGCTTGGCCAATGAACAATACAGGAATATTTGTACACCTCATTTATACAAAGAGACAACAAATCAAGTCATCAGTTGTACAACAGCTTTTCCATTGCTTGGCCTCCCCCCGCCCCCTGGCACCTCCTCAGGCCAGCCACCTGCCCTGCCCTGCCCTGCCCTGCCTGTGACACACGCCTTGGAAAGAGAGCGGCACGTTCCCCCAAGATGAAAAGTCTATTTGTTACACCAATATAGTTTCATACTAACTAGTTAATCTCTTAGTTAGTAATAAGTTAAAAGCATGCTGGTAATCTTAATGCTCCTCAAACATGTAAATGCATCAAATTAAAATTCCATGTTTAAAATTGTAAGAAAGTAGAATGCCAGGATTTCACATGTTGTGTTTAACTTTTCCCCTCTGACTACCTACGTAGGAGTGTATCTACAAGACACAAGGCTCTTAAAAAGTACCATCCTCAGTGGTGCATCGCCTGCAAGTGGACATGGCCTGGAGATGTCCACAAGCAACACTGAGTGCTGGAATACCAACAAACCCGTTAGAAGGGAAGGGAAGGGAAGGGGAAGGGTGGCAGCGGCAACACTGGCAACCTCTCACGCAGAGACATTTCAAAGCTCCCTGACAAAACACGGATGCATCATTAATTAGGACACCACAGTCATGATCCAGCCCCCACATGGTCTGACCTGTTGTGCATGTGAGATGGCTTTGCTGAGCCAACAACAGGAAGTCCACAAGTTTGCAGCAGAAACCAAGGGAGTCGCTCACAGGAGCAGAGAAGGGATATGTATGTATGCATGTATGTATGCATGTATGTGCGTGCGTGCGTGCGTGCGCACATGGGGAAAGGAGTTTGGGGGGGGGGGAGAGAGACTCAAGAGAAGCACAGAAGCAGCAAAGCAACCCTGAATTCCATTGGTTTCCTCAGAAAAGGAAGAGAGTTTTGGCCCTGGAGGTGGATGTTCGTTGGGCAAGGACGAGTCCGGGGGCTGGGAACATGTGGAGGCGCTCTGGCAGCAAGGATAGAGGCAGGGTGTTGGGGGGCAGTGGCCTCATTTTGCAGCACTCGGGTGGTATCTGTGTCGCCAAACCTCTTGGATTTTCTTGCACCATTTGTGAGCGTTCCCGCTTGGGTCCATCAGGTAGTACGTCCTGTTGGGCTTTAAGGAGACAAATTCTCATTGGCCTCTTCACGCCAGCCCAAGTGGGCAAGATGCCATGGGCAAGACTACGACTCAGCCAGAGCTTGCAGGCAGGCCTACCCTGGAGCTGGGCTGGCTTCTGGACAAGCCTTGGGGCCCTTCCACCACCACCACCACCACCACCACCTCCTTCTCCTCCTCCGGCCCCAAACAGGCAGGAGAGACTCTGCCTGGCACACCCTGAGTGGCCAAAAGGGGCAAAATGATTTGGGTTACCTCACTGGGCAGGCATAGGCCTGTGGACCAAGGCAACATACAGGCTGGCCCTGGTTGTGGGAATGATTGCTAGGGAGCTGCTGCTGCTGCTGCTGCTGCAGTAGTTTCTGGACCAGATGTCCAAGCACCCCGGCAGCACATCTCAAGGAAGAGAGACAAGCCCAAAACATCAGGTGAACTGACCGGAGGCGTTACTTACTGTGTGAACAAAAAAGGTCTTGAAGTTCTTGGCTTCTGGGCGGAGTTCCAGAGACCACGGAATCTCCCCTTTCAGAACTTTGTTGACAGGATCCACGTAATACAAGTGGGGGCCTTCAGTCAGCAGCAGTTGGCGCCGGCGAGCAAACAGCCCCTGCGAAAGAGAAACATTTGGCACCTGGAGCAGAGCTAAAAGGTAAAAGGCTCTGGATTCTAAGCAAGAACCAAGACAGGTTCTTCTTCCCAGACCATCACCAGGGATGGTGGTGTGTGCCAACATTTGTGTCCACAACAGACATCCCCTGAGCAGGCCCCAGCTCCCGTTTCTATGTCTCTGGATTCACTATGAACTTAGGAATGGGTGCACACTTAGGGCAGGGGTTACACCTTTCATTCAGGTGCCTGGCTAGTTACATTGTTCCTGTTTCATATCTTAATGCCTTATACACCACAGAGGCAGCTATGGTTACTGGGAAACCTCCATATGTGCACTTAAAGCAAAAAAAAAAGAAAGAGGCTCCAAAGTCGACTACGGCAGAGAAAAGCAGGGCAAGGGCAGGCGATGAAAGGAATGCAGCAAGTGAGGGTGGAAGCCAAAGGCACACTAAGGATCCATTAAGCATAACAAGGCAAATTACAAATAGATTCCCCCAAACTGCCTGGTTGCTACAGTGACAAGGTGGCCGTGTGGCCTAGCCAGATGATCTAAGCAGGAAGGTTTATCATTTCCATGGGGTCTTGCTTGGTTCTCATCCTCCACAACCCCCTCCCTTGAGTGGGTGGAAGTGCTTAGCCTCCTAATAAAAACTCCTGATTAGAAAGTCCACCTGGCATTGTTCTTAAAAAGAGAGGTTCCAAAGTACGGCCATGTTTCTTATTGTTTGGGTTCCCTGGCACTAGACCCGGCTCCTTCTAGAGGCAAAGGAAGAGGCCTGAGAGCTTTGACTCCCATACCTAAAAAGCACAGAGACCCTTCTCCAGCCAAGCAACTTACCTTCCTCTTGTCTACTGGCCCCATTTTCAGTATTA
Organism: Phrynocephalus versicolor; assembly: GCA_023846285.1. Classification (NCBI taxonomy): domain Eukaryota; kingdom Metazoa; phylum Chordata; class Lepidosauria; order Squamata; family Agamidae; genus Phrynocephalus; species Phrynocephalus versicolor. The sequence goes on from JAHTLZ010000054.1 coordinate 29,735, forward strand.
AATTATTTTCTACAAACTGATGCCTGAGGAGAAAACATCACAACATGTTATTTCAATTAACCAGCATCAATGCTCCCCCACCCCCCACCCCAGGTAGGCGGCAACCCTTTGGAGATCCAGGAAAAAGGAAGAGGCATAGCAAGAGCAGGCACTTCACCACGTCCACGGTTAAGGAGTGGGCACGCAGTGCTCCACCTCAACAACCACGATGGCGACAATTCTACTGAAAAGAAGCAGGCCCCCCTATTCTGAAGGATTCAGAAAGCCAGCCGGCCCCAAGGGCCCTTGCGCAGAACTTCACTGTCCAAAACCTCCACTCAGCCCGCCGAGTGCCAGTCGCCAACAAGTGTAGGCAGAGGCTGTCAACAGTAAGAAGTATCCTGGGAGCCTTCTTGGGACGAGTGGACCCCTCTGCCGAAGGACACTGCGTGGCTGCTGCTGGCCAGGCGCTACTTTCCCTGGGCCGCTCAGAGGTCCTGGGAAGGCTTCATAGCAGCAGCAGGCAAGCTGACCTTTTCCATTGCCCACCCACCACCAAAAGGGTTTGGAGGATCCAAGAGAAAACTTCCGGAGCATCCTCCTTGGGGAAAAGGGGCATGGAAACTGCTTACCAGGGATTTCCGCCAGCTTGCTTGGCCAACAGTAACTGTTTCTCTTCCTCCGAGAACTGGAGGTCCAGTTCAAAAGAGTTGCTGTCCAGGTCGTGGATGTATTGCTCTATGTTGTTGCCCGAGGTCTGCGGGGCTCCCGTCTCTGGGGAAGACAGCGACTGAGAGGAGGCCGAGCCGGAAACTTGCATGCAGCCAAACTGACTCAGGAGATTGTCATACTACAAGAAACACAGCTCTCGTTTCATTTGTGCCAAACACAAGGGACACCCTTGCCCTCCCCTGAAGCCCCAAGAGCCAAGGGATGTCCTGGGGTGATCGGAAGGGAAGGGAAGGGAACCCTCCCTGCTGGCCGTATCAACTGGGCAATAAAAAGGAAGAGGGGAGCCCACGGGAGAAGCCGTGGGAGGGTGTGGGCAAGGCCTGTGGCCCTCCTTCCTCCTTGGAGGAAAGTCTACCACGCAGAGTAGAGGGGAAGGAACAGCTCCGTACCCGGTGCAAGCAGAAGCCCTCCGCATGGCCGAAGGAGCCTTAGGCCTCCCACAGAAAGCAGGATGAACACCTGCCTTGGAGCCGACCATACTTACATTGCCGTAACAATCCTCATCGTCTTCGGACATGGCCGGCAGATATGCGGTGAGCTTGGGTGGGGTCTGGAGGTCCAGGTCTTCCCAGGTGATGGATTCAAAGAAAGGGTGGCTTTTTAAGGGTTCGTACCCACCCATTTCTTCACAGCCTAGTCGCTTGGTAGCATCGAGGACCTGTATGAGGTAAGCAGCACAGCTATGTTTCTCCCCAAGGAACCGTTTCGTGGGTTCAGTCCTATGGCAGGGCAGGCGACGCTAAGACCTACCAATGTTTGTGCCTAATTTCCCACCTGGCAAGGCTGGTTTCTGTGCAAACTAGACCAGGCTCCACAAGAGCCTTCTCCATGTCCCTGCCAAGCATAGCGACCTCTGAATCAGCTGCTCTTTTCCCCCCCCAGAAGGAGCTCCCCCCCCCCCCAGGACAGCCGGCCGGCCACGTGCCTATGTCTCTAGCTCTGGGATCTCTCCCAGAGATGCTCATCATGAAAGGCAGGGAAAGGGAGGCCCACGTGTGCCTTGCTTTCAGCTTCTTTACCAGCTCCTGGCACCGCCAAGCTGATTCAGTGACCCAAAAGCAGCCTGTGCAGGTGCTGGTGCTTAAAAGAAGGTTCCCTGAAGGTTGTCCTTCACATTTTCTACAGGGGAAGATAACACAAAATGGCTTTTTAAACCAATTTTCCTGTCTGGTACGCAAGAGTAGTGGAAACAGCCAGCATATCCCACATGGAAATTAACAACAAACAGAATATTTCAAAGCTCTGCTTGATCCATGACATGAATCACCAGGATTCTCTCCCCCCTTTTTGCCACCCTGACCCTCAAAGAAATCCATTTACCAAAAGCTTTTCTACAAGGTCTTTGGCTTTTGGGAAGAACTTCTCTGGGAACTCATACTCCAACTTGATGATCTTTTGAAATATAAGGTATTCGTTTCTAGGAGGGAAAAAAGAATTACAAGTCACATTGATACAAGCATTTCCTATGTGTCCTCTCTGAAGTTCAAGACAATGCAATTGTGAGAATGACCACAGGACCACTGTAAATGTGTCATTTCACGACTGGGCCTAGGGCGATCAGTAGAAAGATCTTCTTGCCCTTCCTCCACAAAAGCAAGGCCTAACGAGTGAAAGGTCACTCTCCTGAACTGTATGGACAGCTCATCTCCATGAATACTGTCCAGAGATGCCCAAGGAACAGACGCAAAAGATGCCATCAGCAGCAGGCAGTGTTGGGGGCAGCAACCTTTCCTCTCCCAGGAGACCTGCATTTGTCTGAGACATTCCACAGAAGTGGGAGATCTGCATTTTTTTGGAGGGAAAATGGGTCTTACTCTTGGCAGTGGGGGCAGCCAAGCCTGCTCACAGGCTCAGTCCGCCACCCCACCCCCAGCTTTACACCATGAAAGGGAAGGCCGGCACTCTTGTTTAGTTCAAGATGATCTGGACATGGAGATCACGATCCCAGTTCAGAACACTCAGGAGCACAGCAAAGCCTTACCCGGCTCTGAACGGGGACAATCCTGCTACAAGCTGGTAAACGATGCAGCCGAGAGCCCACAGATCAGAACTTCATCCAGGACAGGCAGGCGCAAGAGGAGACAAAACGTGAATGTTAGTGCTGTGGAGGTCATGTGTGAGTTCTTCTGATTTTAAGACCGGACAACTCAGTAGAAGACCTGCAGAGCTCTTTCCAAACCAGCAAGTCCCACTCAGGTTCAGGCACTGAGCAACTGCCAGGCGAAGCAAGAACACCGTCCAACTGCTGGGCAGCTGATTTGCACAAAAGTATGCAGATGTAATATGAAAGCATATAGATGACAACGTATATAGCTAGGGAAGACATTCACAGCATTTTGTGGTTCTGCTATCCTTCACAAATACAGCCTAATAATCCCACCATAATTTGGAAAAGGTACTGTACAAGAGAAACCTCCCTTCAAGAGTGGTTTTCACACAAGGTCAACCCTGGTCAAAATGCTGGAGTGGGGATTTCGCACGAGAGGCTGCCAAGAGCTTTGAGGCTGATGGCCCGCTTCATGGAAAGAGCACCACCGACCCAACTGACAGGTCAGCCTCGCCCTCCCCCTTCACACGACCCCTCTTGTAAGCAGGGCAGCTCACCTTTTGCAAGCAGACTTCTCTGTTAACAGCTCCGGAGACACATATTGTGCTGTCCCGACAAAAGAATTTGCCCGTGCTGCCATAAAATAATCAAGAGGTCACTGACAGGCTGCTTCCCATCAGGCACTTTATAACTGATTGTTAAAACAAACAAACAAACACAAGTGTGCAGCTCTTCCCTCTTTTCTTACTCCATGGATCTTTTTTGTGGCAACAAAGAAAAGATGGACAAAACGGCAGGAAGACAGGAGGAGTGCAGAGAAAGGATGGGAATGGACACCCCTCCCTCTTCCTGCAGACCTCATTATGGTACACTGAGTAGTCACACACAGCCAACCCCCCACCACCACCTTCCATTCTGGCCCCTCTGTGTCTTTGGCCACCCCAACCTCTTTGGGCAGGCCTTTGGACTTGGAAGAGATTTTTTCCTGTTTCTGGGCTCCTTCTTCTCCAGCAGCCAAATGCGGTTTTCTAACTTGACTCCACTCAAGGAGTCAGCCATCCAATCCAAATGAGACTTAGAAGAGAACAATTTTTAAAGAAGTGGGCCCTACAGAGGCCCAGAAGGCAGTTTCTGAATGTGACAGGAAATGGCACTCACCTTGTTTGCTGTCTGCAGACAATACCTTCGCTGTTCCAAAGTCTGTAATCTGAATGTGCATATCTTCATTTAACAAGATGTTTTCAGGCTTAAGATCCCTGGGGAGGAAAAGCCACAACTCATGTACAGCAGACCGACAAACAACTGCAGGATCCCCCTCTCCCCATTCCACACGCAGAATTGCCCTGCTCCTGGTGACAGAAGACTCGGGTTCAATCTGGCTCCACATTACTGGCTCTCTGAGAACTCCCTGCCTCTTCTGCTCCACTGGCGGCCCATTGCTACACTTTCTTCTTCCCTGGCTAGGGATGCTTTCTGTTTCCAAATCTAGGAGCATCAGAATTCCAAGCCGGCTGTCCTCTGGCACAAAGTCAAGCCCATGTGTGCAGCCAACATTCAGGGTGCCACGTGGAAGCAAAGATGCCAAGGGTGTATCGCCAGTCCCCTTCAAATAGGAACAGGAAGTTGGGCTCCCGTTTTGACAAACATTGATTGAACAGAATGTGTTAGGCTGAAAAATGGAGCAAAACGCAACCTTTTCTGAGAAGAGGCCACCAAATAATCCTGGAGGTTCGCTAGAACAGACATTTCAGAAAAATTCCATATGGGCATTGGTGGTTCTACTCATCTCTACAAAACTTCCGGAGCAAACTGGGGAAATTCATCTGCAGACAGAAGTGGAAGCAGAAGCAGCAGCAGAAGCAGCAGCTTCAAGCAACGTGAAGTGGGATACAGATCAATTCACTCCTGCCACCTTACCTGTGAATAATCCCATTTCCATGAAGGTACTCTAACGCAGCCACAATTTCAGCAGTATAAAACCTGGTGCATGTCTCATCAAATGAGCCAATCTTGCGGATATATTTTAGAAGCTCTCCGTTTTTGGCATAACTAAGGCCAAAATCTGAATGTTAGGTTAAGAATTATTTCTCCTGGATATCTGGAAAATACTCAAGGAAGGGTACATGACTAGCAAGAGAAATATATTGGTGTTGGACATTTCTCATGGGAACTTTAAACTCATGCAGGATCCGTAAGGGCCCAAATTCGCATTAAAATGGAATTTTAACTAGCATTTTTTGGCGTTAGATGCCCCTGTTGCTCCATGTTGTGTAAACCGCCCTGAGTTCCCGCTCGGGAAGTAGGAGCGGTATAAAAGTTTAAAAATAAATAAATAAATAAATAAACACTTCCCACCCAGCCCAGTGTCCCAATGAAACATCTTATTTCCAAAGGATACAGAGCTTTTCATCATCTTGAAATGTGAAGTAGAGCTTGACAAAGAAAGGGTGGTCCAGACGGGTCATGATATCTCGCTCCCGGGTGACGTAGTGGGCCTTGTTCTCTTTAATAATGTGACGCTTCTCCAGAATTTTAACTTTGACAAGGAAAAGCAAGTCAACAGGGGGGCCTGAGTCAGGAAACTGCCCAACAATCGGTTTGGCTTGGCAGCTAGCTGGAGGCAAGTCCTGAAGAACAAGCTTCCCAAAGGAATGGCAGGTCTATGAGGACCTCTCTCCACTGGGGGGGGGGGCAACAAACCTACCCACACTAGATGCAGAAAGTATTACTCACTGGCGTATTCTCTGGAGGTAGACAATTCTTTGGCCAAGACCACCTGTTTGAGGAGAAGGAAGAAGCCTTGTCACTTTTGGAGCTGAAGGCAGCCAGGAAGGTCCATGATGGGAACTCTGTGAAGTTCCCCTCAAACCTTTCAGCCACCACGGGCTGCCACGAGACAAGGCTAGCAGAACTGGCATGAGAAGCAAACACACTGAAGAGCTACCCATGTTTGTCTGATGTAGCAAACCATAAGAGAGCAAGCAATTCTATTTATCTGGTCTCCAGTAAGAGCCACCAGAGATGAAGATCAAGCTGGGAGACAAAGTTGTGAAAAGAGCAGCACACCAAGCAGGCTGCAGCCAGGGAAATGTCTCCACGGCCATTGCTGACACACACACAGCTGTGGGGCCAGCTGGTCAGGGTCACCAAGCCCAGGCGGATGCTGCCGATAAATAACTCACTGTGGAGAAGGATCCCTCGCCCAGAATCTTCCCAAATTTGAAGTCCTCGGGGCGTTTCTTTCGAGGCTGCTGAGGCTGCTGCAGGGACTCCGAGTTCGGCCGTGGTTCGGCCATGGCGCCCTCCATTCTCAGCCCTGGTCTGGTGCCACAGGTGGTGGCAGCAGCAGCAGCAGCAGGGCTGGAATCTGCCTGGTTCCTCACCATGGAGGGCGACGGGCAAGGGCACAAAACCACACTTGACTGGATTGGGACAGCATCATACTGCAGGGAAGTGGGGAAGAGCACACATGAGTCATGCACAAAACAAACATGCACCCTCTCTGCAAGACACCCTCCAGAGGGACATGCCTGAGTGTGACCCTGGACATTTGGCCATGAAAAGGCACCATCAGTATGTTCAACTATCTAATTGAAAGTAAGCCTCACAGGTTTCAGCAGGAAGAAATGCACTAGCTGTACAGGGCACTTGGGAAGCAAAACTGAACTAGGAGTCACACAGAAGGATGGGTAAAACAGGAGTCCTGCTACTTGCTCAAAGTTGAAGCCGTCACAGGTCTGGCAGGCAGTTCCCCCACAAGCCAGCCTGCCAGCCAGCCAGATGACCCCAAGCAGGGCATGAGGACAACAACTTCCTGCTCCTGCTTCCACCAGAAAGCATGTTGGCACTGAGCACTTCAACAATACATGCAGGGCTGTTAAATCATCCTGCCTCCGAAAGCTGTTCAGGCACCTCCATGAGCACAAGAGGCAACTCCACTGAGGCTGATGGTGGGCAGGAAAAAAAGCCAATTTCACGCGGTCTTCTTCGGCTCTTGAGCTAGATGCTTTAGAGCCCGACCACCCCCGGCACTGTTATGCATTAACACCCCAAAGTGCTACACCATTTAGGAACCGCTTTTATGAGGCATTGCCGCCTGTGTGTCTTCAGAGACCCTGCTTCTGCAAGATCAGCCTGATTCGCGCTCAAGCTAAGAAGAGAGCCATCTCAGTTCCAGGAACCCCTCGTGTGGGGGGAAAGGCAGCCCCCCCCTTCTACTCCGCCACCAAACCGGAAGAGCCCCGGCCCCTCCCTCTCGGGCGAGTTTCCCACCGGCACAGGCGGGCGCCAAGGACCCTCCAAGAAGGGACGGGCCGGTGGGGCCAACACGGTCCCTCCCTGGAGACGGAGACGGACAGCGCCCGCAGGGACCCCGACCGAGGACCAGGCCCCGCACACCGGCGGCCCACGGAGGGAGGGAAGGGAAGGGGGCCGCGCCCGCAGGACCCTCGCCTTGCCTCCCGAGCACGAGGGGCGGCCCTGCCGGGGCTGGGAGGCCTCTCGGGCCAAGCGCGCGCGGGCCTCGCCCTCCCTCCCTCCCTCCCCCACCCCCCGCGGCCGGGGTCCTCCGTCCCTCCTTCCCGGGCGGAGGGGCGCAGGGCCTACCCGGGGTGTGCCGGTGGTGCTGGCCATGGGGCCCCGCCTGCCCCGCGCGAGCAGCGAGAGCGACCCAATGGGACGCCCGCGTCCTCCGCGAGTGACGTCAGCGACAACAATGCCCACTTCCGTCTGCCGCGGGCGGGACTTCCTCCAAGCGCTCTTCGGCACTGGCCGGGCGAGCGGTCTCTCAGCCCGTAGTCCCGCGCCCCTCGCTCCCTCTCGCGAGAGTTGCGCAAGCGCCGCTGACGGTCCGGAAGCGGAGGCGCCACGCCCACCGCTTTTTCCCGTCATGCCTCGCGAGCGGCGGCGCTGGAGGAGGAGGAGGGTGGCGGCCTGCGCTTCCGCCGCGGCCGAAAGTCGTTCCCTTCCGGCGCCTCCCTCCCTCCCTCCCTCCCTCCCTCGCTCGCCCTTCCGCCCTTCCTTCCGCCCTTCCGCCCTTCCTTCCTGCCGGCGTTTCTGCCCGTCCGCCTCCTTCGCGGGCAACCCCCCCTCTTCTCCCCCCCCCGCAAGGAGCCGCTCAGGCGGCAGCGGCGGCGACTTCGGGCGGGGACGTGAAGAGCATCCACTCCGGCTGGGTCCTTCTTCCAGGCCTCCAGCAGGAGGAGCAGAGACCGACAAGGAAGATGGAGGGGGGGTGCGTGTCACTGCCTAATAAAAGCATCGCCCCGGGACACTTTGCCGGTCCCAGGGTCCCTGTATGTCAGAGGCGACTTGATGGCACAAAGACCGGCACACACGCGCGCGCGTGCACACACATAGGAGGAGGGATAGGTGGCTTCGCTGCTCCTCGGTCCAACCGCGGCAAAGAAGGGGGACGCTAAAGGCCTTGTCCTCCAGGTTCGGGGTTGTCCACTCCAGTCAGATACCCGGTGTGAGAAGGTAACCCACTTGGTCCTTGTCAGTTCAGCTGGAGTATATCTTCAGAAGAAAAGCTGACGGAATCAGATCCAAGATGGGGGAGACCACCGTAGCAGAGGCATGGCTGAGAACGATGAGAGGCTGCCGCTGCATCACATGGGAGGGAGGGAGGAAGGGGGAGGCCAGATCCCGACCTGAGGGTGCAAAAGCCGCCCCAGGAGCAGCGGCCAGATGCCGGCACAAGGTGGGTCTTGGGCGGTTGAACGTAGGAGCGTCCCTTGGCCCAGGGAGGCTTGTGGCTGGTTCTCCTTCCCTCCCCCCCCCCCTCTGGGCCCAGTTTGGGAAGAGCTGTTGACAGAGTGGCACCTTGCCAGGCAGGCAGATGGCTCTAGCTTCAGCCGCCTGCAGCATCTTCCTGTTGGGCTAGGAATGTGTCATGCCATTCACCCGGAGGAACCACATCTGCCAGGCGCTGTGGGAAGGCCTGGCTGGGAGAAGCGCCAGGCTGCCTTGGGTCCTCTTCCTCCAAGGGGAGGAGCCCCGAGGACCCATTGCCTGGCACTGCCAGGTGGAAGCTGCGAGCACTTGCCCAGCCACTACATGGCCCTGTGTACCTTCCTGCTCACCACATGAGGGCTGCCCTTCCTTCTTTGCTGCTGCAGGGAGGTTGCAGGGAGTGACCACGAAGCACACATAAGACATCCTTCCTGCTTAGAAAAGGTACATTTTCATGTCTCAGGCATGTAACATGGCCATATGGGAGACCCTTGGCCTTAGATACAAGGTATACTTTGGGGGCCACCCGCTGAGTGGCCCTCTTGAACTAGGAGGATATTAAATAACAAACACAGAGCAAAGACTGGATCAAAGAAGGCAAGTTTTATCACAGAATGCGGAAACAGTATCCAAAGGTTTGTTTTTAAAACAGAAGAGAGGCACAACTAAGGTTAAACAAACAAAGGGTGGGCTGGCAGCTAGGGGTGCCTGGGGTACAGAGAGAGAATGAGGGAAAAGGCTGGGAAATAGAGGGCTGGGGGTTACTTCCCACCCCAGGAGGAATCTAAATCACAACACTCCCACTAGCCCAAGTATCTTTCCTCAGACACACTGAAATCCTAAAGAAAGGAAAGCTGGCATGTAGGGGAATTTGGCCTGAGTGTCTCAGTGCCTCATCCTTCGTCTTTTACAGCAGCAGGGAACCAAAAGGATGGGGAGGTAGGTGGCACAGGTGGGCACGGTGGTGGTGGTGGTGCAGGAGCACAGCAGCTTCGTCTCTCTTGGTTCTGGAAAGAGAATGGGGCACACAAGCGGGGGGGGGGTGTCTTCTGCTGCAGCTGCTCAAGCAGAACCTATCAGCAGCAGGCAGGTGCTCAGGCAGAGCAGCTGCCCTGGCACCGGAGACCTTCCCACACTTGCTTTCTCCCCAGCAGCCGCTCCCTGTGCCCAGGGTGTCACCCTCTTGCTTCAAGGTTTCCTGCAAAAGTTTTGAGTTGGCTAGTGGCCCCTTGGAGATGAGCATGTTTTCATAAGGGCCTTGTCACTCTTGAACAAGACTGGCTTGCCCCCCTCCCCTCCCCTCCCTCTGCCTGTGTCCTCCCCAGGGAAAGCCAGAGGCACCCCTGCTGCTCCCCAGCCCCCCCCCCGCCTATGGAGAGAAACATACACCACTCTTATCCTCTCCGGATTGGGGCCTGCAGCCTGCATCGGCGGCGCTGGAGGTGCCCAGAGGGGCCTGGCATGGGTTCTTGCTGTTGTCGCTCGGCATCCTCTGCCAAATACCCTGCAGCATTTGGGTCCCGGCCATGGAGGCTGGCCCATTGTTGCTCTCACTGCCCCACATGTAGTACTCACTGCTGCTGCTGCTGCTGTTGCTGCTGCTGCAGGAGAAAAGGGCCTGGGGTCCCCTCTCTGGAAGTTGGGGGGCTTCTATGCCCTGCAGAGGAGGGGACCTCTTCTGGCCCGCCTCCCCGTGGCCATCCACCCAAAGGGGCCTTTCCCAAGGGAGAAGCCGTGGGGGCTTAGTATCATGGGTGCCGCTAGGCCATGGGCCCATCTGCCCCCACTCAGGAGCCCCTGGTTTGGCCATGACATGCAGGCAGGCAGGAGGTTGTCCAGGCAGAGCCCGGGCTCCCCAGGGGGTCACCGCCTTGATCAGGGTAGCGGTCAAAGCTTCGTCCCTCTCATCCCCTTTGCTGCTCCCTGTGATGGGGCCGGGATCCTCTCCACCAATGGCCAGCCAGACCCCCTTCTTTGTGAGTCCGACCCAGTCCTGCAGAGGGACAGATAAATAGGGTAGGGTGAGACAGGGGTGGCCCCACAAGTGGCAGCTACTACCATCATTTTCTTGGTGCACCGTCTAGGACAGGAACCCCCCCCCATTTTCTTCTACAGTGGGTTCCTCCTGCCCCCCTGCTGACGGCCCAGTGCCTGCCAGCTTTCTCCACTCATTCTCTCTGGCCAAGGGAGGTCCTTACCTTGAAATCCCCATTGTGAGAGAGATAAAGGGGCTGGAAGAAGGCTGCCGGGCTGGGGATCCTGGCCCCACAGCCAGCCTTGGACCTGTAAGCAGAGGTGATGGCATGGCTCCAAATGGCACAGCATCTGGCACAAAGGCCTCTTGGCTTCTGACTGGAGGGTGGATTCAAAGGCACCCTTCCTGGGCCAGCCAGTGGCCAGCCTCCCTTACGTCCACCAGAGCAGAGCAGGGAAATGCCATTTGGAGGAAAGGAGGGGTACAAATGCAGGGAAGTACTGTAAAGAGCAGAAGCAGAGCCACCCCTGCTTCCGTCACAGCCCTGAAGGCATGCCATGCTGGCATCTCCCCCCCCCCCCCCCGCAGGTGGCTGGCAGGGGCAGGAGAAAAGGGCTGGACCTACCTCCACAGGGCCTTGAGGGCGAGGAGCAGGGCCCCCAGGCAGAAGGGCAGGGCAAAGAGCAGGCTCTGGAGAGGGATGGAGTCCAGCAGCTTCGGCCTGTCTGCTTCTGCGGGAGGAACCACAGCCAGCCCTTCCAAGCCTGGGCTTCCCAAGCAGCCAGGCACCAAAAGGACCAGCCCAAGGACCCCATGAGGGAGGCAGGTGATACCCAGCCCTAGGAGAGGCCCTCCCTCTGCCTCGGTTGGGCTGGAGTCATGGCAGTGGGAGAGGCTGGTGGGCTGCGGCTGAAAGGGAGCCTGAGAGTGTTCCCTCCTGGCACCCTTTCCTGCCCCCTTGGCCACCATGTCAGCCAGGTAGGGAGGCAGGCAGGCAGGCAGGCAGGCAGGCAGGCAGGCAGGGACGGGCTCTTCTACACCCTTGGGCTGAGCTCAAGGTTTTACAAAAGGCACAGGCAAGCTGAGGGTCTTTGCAGGGGGGGGTGGAGGAGGATGCCTGATAAGCGGAGTGGTGGCCAGCAGAGGCAGAAGGAGAAGGAGGGGATGTCCCCTCTCCTTTGTCCTGGGAAGGGGAGAGTTATGGGGAATCCATTGAGAGATTTGGCCAAGCTGGGCCTCAGCAAGGCTGGGTCTCCCATAGCCCAGTTTCCTGAATTAACACCCACCAACCAATCCATCTTTTCCCTTGCCTGCTGGCGAAGCCAGCCAGGCAGCAAAGGGTGGAGGGGCCTTGGCAGCCTTTCTCCTGGGAAGCCCTGGAGCAAAAAGCAAAGCAAAGTGTTCTGCTTATATACTGCCCCATAGCACTTCAAGCGCTCGCTGGGTGGATTACAATTAAATATGGAAGGCTACACATGCCCCCCCACAGCAAGCTGGGTACTCATTTTACCGACCTCGGAAGGCTGGAAGGCAGAGTCAACCATGAGCCTGCTACCTGGGATGGAACCTCAGGTCATGAGCACAGTTTTGGCTGCAGTACAGGCATTTAACCACTGTGCCAGTGGAGTGGAAGATTTTGCCTGTCACTGGAGCTCAGGCTTGCAGGCTACAAGGACCAGTGTTGCCCTCCCCTCCCCTCCCGCAGCCCAGCTACCAACCTAAGGGGGTCGTCCACATGGTGGCAGCACTCCAGGGGCTCCAGTGACTCCTGTAATTGGCCTGGTCAGGGATTTTGCAGCGAAGCCGTACAGTATAATTTGTGCCAGGCTGGAGCTCTGAGCCCTCTATTTCCACCCAGGCTTCGTGGCTGACAAATTCCCTTTTCTGTGCCTGCTGTGGAAGTTGGAGCAGAAAGAGTGACCGTCTCAGAGCCAGATCCTCTGGGTGACAACAGCAAGAGCTGCAGCTGCCACCACCTGAAAAAGAAGAAAACCTCACCACCACCACCCGCTGCCGCCTTTGCCACCCAGGAGTCTAAGAGGAGCTCTGCAGCCACTCTAATGAGCAATCACTATGTGGAGCTTCACCCCCCCTCCCCAATGAGGCAGGCCACTGTCCCTGGAGAGGAGAAGGGCCAAGGCCATGCTGCCCACAATCAGGACTTGGTAACCATCCATTGTGTCACCTGGGAAGGGCGGCAGGATCCCAGAGGAAGGAAGGAGGGAGGGAGGGAGGGCAGGGCAGGGCAGCGCTGAAGGCGCCAGGAGCTGTGCGTGGGTGTGGGGGCAGTGCTGCTCCCTCTCAAGCTAGGCCACCAAGGAAGGGGTTTTGGGGGGCTCCCCTCTTCCTTCCTCCAGCTGCTGCTCACCTCCCAGGGATCTGGCGTGGCCTTGAAAGCCAGCTGCCACTGCCAAGCACCCAGGAAAATGTAGCGGTAGGCAGGCGGTTTTCTCCACTGGATCCGGGCTCTGCGGCCACTCATGTTGCTCTGCAGTTCAAGAGGCGGGTCACATTTGACTGGGAAGAGAGAGAGGGAGCGCTCAGGGGAGCCATTTGGCGATCCCCTCCCCCCGGACCAATCTGGGAGCCTGCCCCATCCACCCCACCCCACCCCCACCCCAGTGGCTCCTGCTCAAGGGGAATAGAGGGGCCAGTGGGGCTCCCAGGGGTGCTCTCTGTTGGTCCAGGTTCTGGCTTTGGGTCAGTGTGTGCCCCGGGTAGCTCCGTCCCTTGACAGCCCCTGACTCCGCCTGCCATTGGCTCCATCCCAGCCCCCCTCCCCACCCCCAGCTTCAGAAGGCATCCGCCCCCATGGATCCCCAGAGTGATGAGGCCAGGCTTACTGTGTAGCTTGGGCTCATATAGTGTAAACACCGGATAGACGAGCATCTTCCCTGGGAAGGCCGCATGCAGGGAGACACGGTACTGGTCATTCTCTGTGAACCCTTCCTCTTTGCACTCAGCAGAGCACTCGTGCCGGTCCTGTGCTCCAGGGGAGGCAGACAGGTTGCAGAGGAGGGGGCTGGCATCACTGAAGTTCCTGCAAAGAGGGCCAGAGGGGACCCTGTGCCTCCGAGCACCTGGATGCCTGTCCTGTCCTCATGCCAGGGCCCAGGCCAGCCTGATGAGAAGGCCAAAGGAGGCGTAGAACATGCAAAAAGTGGCTCCCTTACGTACGCATGCATGGACAGGCACCAACAGATGCAGTGGTGTCCATGTGTGCATCTCTTTCTCTTGGCATGTGCGAGTCCTGGGCGATGGGAAGGGCTCCTTGGGAAACAGAGGTAATCTTGAAGATGGAAATGATGCTCACAGGATAGTGGCTGTCGTCAGGCCATTGACTGGCCCATCAAGAGCGAGGCTGGATTAAGGCCAAGAAACTCAGGCTGCGTCGTTGTGATTCCCACATCCCGCAAACTCCCTGCCTCTTTTGGATGGAGTTGCCCTCCCTCTGAAGGGGCAAGGACCTAACCCTAACCCATGTGTAGCACTGGACCCAGGGCAGACTCTATTGCTGGGGGCCCACGTGCGCTTTTTACTGCCTCTGGACGGTGGGTGAGCTACAGCCACTCTCGGTCAGTGATAGCTTATCCAGAGGGGTCCCCATACTGGTAAACTCCATGTGGGCTGCTGCACGGCTCTCTGCGTGAGGCTGGTCCCAAGAACACAACTGCTGCAGAGGACTCTGGCTAGATAACGTCCCAGCAGTGCAGAATGTTTCTGCTAAACAAGTTGCATCACCCACCTGTGCAACCACTTGTGGGTAGCTTGTGAGTCCCTTTAGATAGTGGCACCTTGTGATCTGAGGCATGCCACTTGGGCCCACAGCCCCACCCCCACCCCTGTCCTTCCCTGGGAGTGATGTAGGGCCACTGGCCTTACTTAGAGAAATTGAGGTAGAACTGTGCCTCCTCCAGGGGGTGATGATGGTGCCAAACACAGGTCACTTTGCAGCTCACAAGCCCGTAATTGTTCTGGCATTCCACCTCGTCTGAGATCCCTGCTTGGGGGGTGGGAGGGGAAGAGGGGGAGAGAGAGAGAGAGGGAGAGAGAGAGAGAGAGATGTCCAGATGAGATCCGATCTGCAGGAGACTGTCCGTGCCCCCCCCCCCGAGGCTTGGCTTCCGCCTCCACAGAGTCTGGTGGAAACCTGAATGGGAGATAAGCCTGGCCCTCTTCTTATTAGACCCCTTCTTGGAGGTGCGGGCAGGAGGAGGAATGGGGAGGGGAGGGGAGTGAAGGCGTGGCAGCCCCTTCCTGGAAGGCTTGCTTTGAATTCATATTGGGTCTTAGGAATTATTTTGGAAGTAATCCACCTCTTCTTTTTGTTGCAGTGTTTCAGAAAGTAACTTGTTCCTCTTATTCACTACAGTGAAAATGAGTTAGATCTTTTCCTGCAGTGCTGGTATCTGCCCCCTACTTTGGGCAAAGGAGGAGGCAAGGGAGGTATCTTGGTGGGTCAGATGGTTGCATAAAACCAATGCCTCCAAAATGCCCCCAAAAGGAACATGGGAAAAGGCATCGGTGTGTGGTGTTAGCATCTGCCTGCATTGAAGACAGATTGGTCACTCTTTAATTCAAAAAATTAAGAGGTGTGGGGGGGAGGGAGGGGAATGGAGAGCCCTGCCCCCTGGGGACTGAGCAGATCTAGGGCCACCCAGCTGATCCCACGTCCCCCACCCCAGCTCTCCTCTAGCCTCCCTGTGTCTTCTCCCTCGGTGTCCTTTACCTGCGGGCTGTCTTTCCCCTTCTGCCACAAAGAGAGGGAGAGACATCAGCAGCAGCAGCAGACTGGCCAGTCTGCTGCCCCTTCCCACAGCCAGCACCCCTAAGGAGAGAAAAGCCTTGTCAGGAGGTTGTCCTGCCGCCCCCCACCCCACCCCAAACGCCCTTCTCCATGTTGCTCCTTGTGCTGAGACAGGACCTTCCCTGTAGGCAAGATGGCGAATCCAAACGTAACCTCACGCCACCTGCTGCCTTTTGCAAGGCTTTGTGGAATGCAAGGCAACTGTTTTCCAGCTGGAGGGTCCAGCCTTTTCCTCCTGGGTCAGGCCTTTGACCTGGGCAGTGGCAGTTCTCCAGCATCTGCAGGCAGGCGTCTCCCCAGGCCCTACCTGGAGATCCCCGGAGGGCCTCTTACCTGAGGACTGGGCTGACTTGGGCATCCTTTGCTGACCAGCTCTGCTGTTCAGGAGAGGAAGCACCGTCCTTGTGAGGCAGTGAAGGGGAAGGGGGTGCTCGCTGCTGCTGCTGCTGCTGCTGCCGCCACTTCTTGGTCTCCACGTAGATTTTAAAAAGGGCCACTTTTTCCTCCCCCAGAGAGAAGGCGGCCTCTGCTGAGCCCCTATCTAGGCTCAGAGCTGACTGATTTTAATGATAGCTTGGCAGGCTACGGAAAAGATGAAAGATTGGAGGACAAGAGGGGGCCAGGCAGTTTCCAATTAACCCTTTGGGGGTTGCATGTGAGAACCAAGGGCCTGACCCTTTCTTGATGGACTTTTTGTTCAACGGGAACACCTGGTTTCCCCGCTGCCTTTGGGAGCCCCCTTCTAGAACACAGCCTGCCCACCTTGTTCAGCCCCCCAGCCCCCGTTCTGCCAGCTTCCCCCCCTGAACTCCATCTGTAGCTGGCACCACTGAGGCGGGCAGGGCCAAGACACAGCGAAAGATGACTACCTGGTGCCATCCACGTCATCAGAGAACGAGTTCCGGAAGAGGTTGAAGATGTTTATTCTAGCAAACTTTTGATTCAGTGTACAGTTTACAAATTAAACAAATTAATAAGGGCTTCCTCCGCAGGGAAGCTAAGCTGGAGCAAACTCAGCCACTGCCCTGTGGCCTTTTCCCAACAGAAGGCTCCTCCTGCAGGAAGACCCCCCCCGGGCTTTCAGGACACCAAGAGCACAAGCAGGAGGAGGAGGAGGAGGAGGAGGAAGGCTCAGCTGCTCTGATGGACTGGCCTTCATCCTGATGGGGCTGAAGCTCAGTGACACTGGTGGTTTTGCTCTGCACTGCAGAGTCTAATGTGTGTACAAAGCTCCCCCCCCCCCAAGCTGCTCCTCCAAGTGTGAGGCCTCCCTATCCAAATGGCAGGGGAGTACAACTTCTGTTGAAAGATGAACCCAGGGCAGGAGAGGATTCAGCAGGGCTTTGTGGGTGGGTGGGGCGTCCCTTTGTGGCTATAAACAGGGAGAGGGAGAGCTCTCTGTACCGAGAGTGCCAAAGGTGGCACACGGAGCCTTCTGCCCCACATGACATCGCCCCCTCACAGCCCCGGCACTTCCCCCTCCGCTTGGATCATGCCACTGTGCTCCTTGCAGAGAGCCGGGCAAAGGGGAGGCAGCGGCTTGTGGGCTTGTTCGTAGCCCTGTTTACTCTCCAGCCACGCGGCTCTTGGCACCCAAAAAGTGGCATGGCTGGAGAGTAAACTGGGGCTACAAAGAAGCCCACAAACTGCTGCCCCCCTTTTGCCCGGGTCTCTGCACGGAGCACAGTGGCGAGGGTGCTGTGGCTGAGGGAAATTCAAAAGCCTACTACCCTTCAGGAAAGTGAGGATTGAAGAGCAGGTTTTTCCCAAGTCCACAGCAAGGGTGCTTTCCCAAAGGGTAGCACCCGAAGCATTTGTAACCTGGGGTACTACTACATTCAGGCTAAATTGAAATATTGGCACTTTGCAAAAAAAAAAAAAGTGGGTTTTGAATAGCAGTTTGGGCACTCGGTCTCTAAAAGGCTCACCATCACTGCCCTAGGGAGTGAGCAACCAGGGAGCGCAACACAGAGTTTGCAGGGGGAGTTCAGTGGAGGAGGCCAAAGAGAAATCCTTAATAGATTAAAAAACAACAACACATTTCTGGATCTGGTCATCGGTTTGTGGAGCAAACGTCACAATCTTCTCTCCCTGTCGTCCATGCTTAGCGTTTGCCAGAACCGTGTTTCTTGCGCATCCATCCGGTGCGAGGCTCCTCCAAAGTCTTTTTTCCATGGCCCCGCAGCTTCTCTGGTGGCTGCTCAAGCCTTGAGCTGGTGGCAGGAGACCCACTGCCTGACGTAGCTTGCCAAGCAGGCCTCCTTCTCATCTTCTGCTCCCGCAGAGCCACTGCCCGCTTGCCTGCCTTGGCACTCCAGGTCAATGGGGCTCCCACACTCACCGTCTGCAAAACCGCTGTCCATGGTGTCAAGATCCAGGCCATTCCCCAGGTTGCCCCCAGCCTCCATCTCAGGAGGAAGCGGCTCCCGGCAGAACGGGGCCTCCTCTGCTCGTGGGGAGAAGAGGCTGAGTGGCGTGCCTGCCCACAGGTTTTGGCAGGGTGGAGGGCACAGGAAAAAGGGCTCCCCTCCATCCACCACCCTTCCCCCCAGGAAGCCACCCCCTTTCACCAAGGCTGGGGCGGCCTCCCAGAGAGGGCTCTCCACTGGGGACGCTGAGCAGCAAGACAAGGGGGTCCCTCCAGCCCCTGGGGAAAAATGCCCCGAGCTCTGGTTGCTGTGGGTGCCTTCTGGGCGGAAGCCACAGTAGGCACCCCCCTCGGCCTCCACCGGGTTCTTCTCTTGCCACTGCTCCGGGCCACAGCACAGGCCGGCACTGCCACATTCAGAAGGGCAGCAGTGGGCCAGTCCCCCAGCCACCATCACCGTGTCAATGGAGAGGTGGCCGTAGGGCTGCTCTGAGGGGGTGGCCTCCTCCTGCTCCCCCAGATGGTGACTGTCGGCAGGGATCAGCTGGCTGCTTGGAAGGATCGCCACGGGCATGGCTGCCTGGCCATCCTTCCACCCACTGCCACCCTCGGGCAGGCTTGGTGGTGGCAGAAGATACTTGGTGCCAATCTTCTGGCAAACCTCTGGCACAACCGCCTCCCATTCGGAGATGTCCAGCACTGCTCTGGCAGAAGAGGCGCCCACCCACCTCTGTAGGGAGAAGGAGAGAGAGGGTGAAAGTGCCTGCAGTGCCGGAGAAGTGGAAGGGGACCCCGTGTGAAAACGGAAGGGGTGTGCGGGGGGTGGGGTGGCTGTAGGTCGCGGTGAGGAGAGGTTGCCATCAAGGATCTGAGGAGCTGCTGGGAGGGCAGCCTTCAGAAAAGACCCCTAGATCTGGTTGAGCCTCTTACAGCACCTGAAGCAGACCCGGGGGGGGGGGGAGGCAGGGGACTGGTGGCCCTTTAGCTGCTTGGAAAGGGGCAGCCCCCACCTCTTCCTCATGTCTTCCCAAAGCAGCAGCCCCCCCCTTCCCTAAGCTGCACCTCCTAAGTCAGGGCAGGGGCACAGCCCATCGGAGGGTCCAGATGTCGCCTGTGGGGCCTTCTCTGCCTCCTCACAGCCCCACCACACTCAGGCAGTGTCCAAGCTTTTAGTAAATGCTTTGCTCAGAAGCCACTTAGCGGGGGTGTTGGTGGTGTTGGTGAAGAGGCAGCTGGACAAGGTGGGGTTGTCTCTCCCTGCCCTCCCCAGTCCTCCCTCCCTCCCTTTCAACACTTTTGGCTCTCACTCCACCCGGTGCCTACCTTGAAATCTCCCTTGTGGACCAGGAAGAGGGGCTGGAAGAAGGGAGCCGGGCTGGGGACAAAACGGTCCAGCTTCTTCCACAACCTGCAACAAAAGGGAGAACGGGGGTGGGGAGCTCACCTGCCAACTCTTCCCCTGCCCGTTAGCCCAAGGAGGGGGGGCACCTCCTATGCGGTGAGGGTCCTCAGGGGCTGGGAAGGTGAACGGGAGAGCCAGTTCTTTATTCCCCTGCCCCCCCCCAAAAAAAGGACTGTGGAAGGGGGCAACCCTAATCCCCCCCTCTGGAAAACCCAGGCCAAGGCAGCTGCTGGAGCCAAGCCCTTCCCAGGGACCTTGAAGGGCCCAAGAGCAGGGTTGCCATGACTTCTGGGCAGGAGTTCCTTCTCAGCCAACCAGGGGACTTCTCCCTCTCGAGTGCTCCCACCATGTTTTTGATTTTTGCCATGGGGGTGGTGGTCCCAGACCCCCCCCCAAGGCCTCTGCCAATCCAGAAAGGAGTCCAGGCAGGGCAGCCCTGGGGGGGGGGGGGCAGCTCAGGTGTGGCCTGGTGGGGGCTCAGAGAAGAACGGGAAGGAGGGGCCTCAGCTTATGGGTGGGGTTTCCATACAGATATGGTGGGCTGAGGGCAGCCCCCTCCCCCATGGTGCTTCTCCCTTTTCATTCATTCATTCATTCCTACCATCCTCCAAATGGCTTAACAATGCAAAGGATAAATCATTTACAAATATTGAAGAGGTGCTTTTAAAAATAACTAAGTATATTAATTATTCAAAGGCCCTCCTCATTTTCTTCTGGCACCCCCTGCTGAGCAATCCACCAGTGAAAAGGGCACCAAAAGGATGACCGAGGGACTGGCTGTGGCATTTCCACTGACATCAACTGTTGCCAAAGTGATCCCACCCCCAAGCCCCCCTCCCCCAACACTTACCTCTGACGCCACCCCAGGACAGCCAGGAGGGCAGGAAAGAGGCTCAGCAGCAGCAGCAGCAGCAGCAACCAGTGGGCTTCTCCTGGGGCTGAGGGGGAAGAGGCAGCAAAAGGTGGGGTCCCTTTGGGGGTGTCCTTTGCAGAAAGCCACAGAAGCTGACCTGGCCTGAGCCAGGGGGCTCCTGGGCGTCCAAGGCAGAGGCCCAGGAAGTGGAGGCCACCACTGGGGAAGGGCACAGGAGCTGCCTCCTGTTCCTGCATCTCTAGGGATCCCCATCCACCCCAACGGCTTCCAGCTGCCACGCTTCTTCCCTTGGGAATAAAAAGCGGCTCCCTTCCTGCCCCTGCTGCTGCTGTTGACGTGGGAGGCTATGCAATCCTGAGTCAAACCCATTTCTCTCTCAGCAGCCACCAGGATTTGCAGCGAGGCTCCAAGGGAACAGAGAACAGGCCGGTGCCCCAAGCAAAGAAGGCCCTACCTGGGGGCTGCAACGGGGCGGGAGGGGGGGAGAGCGACTTACTCTCGGGCAGGGTCTCAAGGGTGGCCGGGGGGCTCCAGTCGCTCCAAGTGCCCCGGTACAGAGAGCTCTCCCTCGGCCTGGCGCGCACCCGAAGCTCGTACTCGGCGCCCGCCTCCAGTTCCTGCGGCCGCAACTGCAAGGTCCGCGTGTCCTGCGGGAGGCGCTTCTGGCTCGGCTCCTGCACGAAGCCGACGGTCAAAGGAGCGCGGCGGCCGCGGCGGCTCCGGGAGCCTGGACGGGGCTCCCCGCCTCGCCAAAGGGCCCCGGGAAGACCGCAAGGACCGGCCCCTCCTTTTCCAGCCTTCGCCGGGAGAGCCCCACTTCTGCCCCCGCCCCCCACGCCGCCGCCACTTACCGGCCAGGGGTGGCCCCTCCGCCGGTAGCCCAGCTCGTACTGCAGCTCGCCGTCCAGGAAGTCCAGGGGCCGGTAGCGGGTCTCCCAGGAGAGGGTGTAGCCGTCGGGGGAGGCCAGGGCCGTTAGGTTGAAAGGGGGAGACGGCTTAACTGCGGAGGGCGCGTGATCGTGG
Source organism: Phrynocephalus versicolor (assembly GCA_023846285.1). Taxonomy (NCBI): domain Eukaryota; kingdom Metazoa; phylum Chordata; class Lepidosauria; order Squamata; family Agamidae; genus Phrynocephalus; species Phrynocephalus versicolor. The sequence continues at coordinate 50,675 of JAHTLZ010000054.1, forward strand.
GAGAGGGGTGGGTGGGGAGGAGGCACAGGTCAGGGCAAGAGAGGCCCAAAGCACCAGGCGAAGGCGGGGGGGGGCACCCCTCCCCGGGGCGGCGGGTGGCCGCTCTGCCTCGTCCGTGGGCTTGTTAGGACGCCCCTTGGGTCGCCCCCAGGGACCGAAGGCCAGTCCCCTGGAATCACAGCCGCCTCCCCCCCCCCCGCCTACTCACCGTGGTCGTGGAAGCTGAAGTCCTTCCCGCACCGGCGGAGAGACGCGTTGCCCAGCCCGTGACCGCCGCCGTCGAAGGCGGCCTCGACGCGGAAGCGCTCTGCGCCCGTGCACCAGGCCTGCTCGGCGGGGCAGGTCCAGCGGAGGCGGGTGTCGTCGTTGCCGGCGGCGGAGGAGCCGAAGGCGCAGGTGCCTCCCAACCCGCAATGCCTGCGGAAGCCAAAGGGCTCTCTCAGGGCCGGCCCGACGGCAGGGAACCACCGAAGCCCCTCTCCCGCCCTGCCCCCCCCCCACGCACCAGCTGCCCGTGAGGTTGGCGACCGCGCGGCGGCTTCCCCAAGTGCAGGTCAGGGTCTCGAGGTAGTCGGCAAAGCAGGCGAGATCCTCGCAGGCCGAAGCTGTTCAGGGGCCGCCCGAGGGCGTAAAGAGAGAGAGAGAGCGCAAAGCCAACGGGCAGCGTCAGGCGCGGGCGGCCACTCCAGGTCTCACCGCCCGCCCGCTCGCCCGCTGGACAGCGCCCGCACCCTCCTCCATTCCCACCCACCCCCGGCTGCGGTGGGGGGTGGGGGCAATGTGTAGCCTGCATACCGTAATTAAGCTGCAAACCGCCCAGAGACGACTACATCTGCATATAAGCATAACACTTTTTCAAGGGGACGGGCTGCCCTGGACGGGATACCTGCGACGGGCAGCTGCCGGGCCAGGGCTGAAGCACAGGTCCAGCAACCCCCCCCCCCAGCCCTGGGACACCCCCGCCCCGCGAGAGTGGATGGAAGTCCCGGCGGCGATCATCAAGTGTGTGTGTGTGTGTGTGTGTGTGTGTGTGTCGACCATTGTTGCGAGCTGGGCTGATTGACTCCCAGCCACCGCCACCCCACCCCTGGCCCACTCCAGGTGGTTTCTTTCTTGGGGGGGGGGCGTTCTCCTGAGGAGTTTCCCCGTGGGCACTGGGTGGGATCACGGGAGTGCTCTGGAGGGCAGGGGGAGAGAACAAGGGGGGGGAGGGAGACAGAAACCGTGGGTGGCTCTCTCCCTCACCCCCACCCCCGCCCGCCGCCAGATTGCAGTGCCGAGACAGCACAGGTAACCCTCCCACGTTTCCCCTTGTAATGGATGTTTGTGCTTAAAGAAAGGAAAGAGATGGAGGGAGCGGTAGGAAAACGCGGCCGGGAGAGTTCCACGCAGGAGGTGAGGAGGGCGCCTGAAGAACACGCCGCACAGAGAAACGGCTCCAAGGGGGAGGTGGGGGGGCTTTACCCTGCCAAGGCAGCGGCGGCATCATCATCATCATCATCATCATCAGCATCCCTAGCAGATGCGGGCAGGGAGCCATCCTCCCCCACTCGCAGGCCCAAGGAGGGAGCACCCACTGAAGCTCTCCGTCCTGCAGGAGGGTCCCGGGTCCAGATGGGCTCCAGGCGAGCGGAGGAGGGCCTCAGGCAACCACCAGTCTCGACCTGGGCGTAGAAGTACCAATGTTAGTCTGAACAAGCATTACAGAATATATACCAGAAAACAACTTACAATCCTGTGAAGCCAATGTCACTGGCCGCCCGTCAGCTGGATTGAATTCTTTGAAGATTCAGATCAAAGCCATGTGGATATTATAGATAAGTATGGCATACTTGTAACTGAAAACAAACTTGTGACTTTTAAAATTGGGCTGCCTGGGAATCAGTTGTAAAAATCTTGTAAACTGGTATTGTGATATTCAGAAATGACTCAGAGCCAACTTCCGAGAAAAGCAGAATGGGTTCCTGGTTCAGCAGCTGCAGCTGGGTTGAGTTCTTTTAAAAATGGAGAAATTTTAATACTGACAAACTCCCAAAAACGTGCCAGAAAGAAAAAAAGCAAGGAGGAGATTTTTTTTTTTTAAAAAATGCAGTGAGTTGCAGTCCTAGGGATGTCAGGAAACCCGGTTGAAGGGTTTGATCCAGCACCCCCCTGGCCCTCCTCGGACTCCCCCGCGCAGCGGACGACCAGCCTCCCCACCTCTTTGGGCTGGAAGGCGAGCGTCCTCGTGGTGCCTCTCTCCGGCTGGGGGGTGAGGTGGGGGGCTGGCCGGCAGGGGTCCCGCAGACGGAACGACCTCCCGACCGGGCTGGGGGTCCTCACGGGGCGTCTGCCTGGAGGGAGGGTGGCCCTTTCCGGCGCCTGGGCCCTGCGCCCGCAAGGGGGGGGGAGGCCAGAGAGCCCGCCAGCCCAAGGAGTTGGGGGGCAAGGGGAGAGGCCACCCGCCGCACTGCACCCCGCCCGCGATTGCCGGCCCTACTCGCCTCGGGGTCCCGCGCCGCCGCCTGCCTGGGGGCCGCACCTGCCCAAAGAAACTGAGCCCCGGCCCGGGTGACTCATAACTAAACCCCGCGGGGAGCCGGGCCGGGCGTGACGTCAGCCGCCCCCCGATTCCGGGACAGTCAGAAGGAGGTGGGGAGGAGGCCCCCGCCGCCCGCCCTCCCGGGTCCCGGGGGAGGAGGAGGAGGCGAAAGTTAGCCCCCCGCCCTCGGGAGCATCTCATGGGCCCCTGATGCCCGCGCACCCGCCATGCCCACTCCCGATCCCTTGGCGGGCGCCCAGAGGATGACTGGCGGGGCGGGGCGAGGCGAGGCTTCAGAGGAAGGCTGAGCGGGAAGGAACGCAAAACCCCCACCCACCCACTCCCTGGTTTAAAGGAGGGTTCTGGGCACCGGCCAGCGCACAGGGTCCAACCTCTCTGCCTTCCGCTACCAGCTCTGGGACCTCCTCAAGCCCCGTTAATTCCCCCCCCCCCAAAATCCTCCACTCCAGCAGGGACACTACAAACCTGGGGTTTCCTGTCACCGCTGAGTGGCTGGCAGGATTTAATCCCCCCCCCAAAAGTATCGAACTCAGGGAGTCTCTCAGGTGCTGTAAGCGTCCATCTTTGAAGGGGACACCTCACAGTGCTCAGATATCACCCATGGGGAGGGGGGCAGGACGATAAGTCTCTCTCTCCCCCCTCCCATCTTCATCAGAAGACAGTCTGAGCTTTCCTTGGTGCCGGAGGTCTCTCCTCTTCCCCTGAGGCTCTCACCTCCCACCCCAAGGAGGCTTGGAAAAAGCTTCCCACTGGCTGCAGAGAGAACACCTCCTTCAGAGAAGCCAGCTGCCCTGGGGGGAGGGGGCAGCACGCCGTTCTGCGTCTCGGCACCCCCAAATTACATGTGGTGCATGGGGGACAGAGAAGCTGCTTGATGCCCCCCACCCAGTGTCCAGCCCCCCAATGTGCTTGGCCGCAGCACTCCATGCCCCCCACCCCCAATTTTGGCCTCCCAGGAAGTGCATCAAAGCCTGGTTCTTCTCTGTGTAAAAACCTTTAATGTTGGACCAAAGGAACCATTTCCAGCTAACAGAGGAGATGCTGCCGCTCTGCGTGAGCATGGGGAAAGTGGGGCCTGGTCCCAGCTGGCAGGGGTGGGGTTGCACGCCAGGCACTACTATGGGTCCTGGCAGCATGGAGGCAGGTGGGCAGCACATGGGCCGCAGGAATCAGTGGTCTTCATCCCCCCCACAACTCCCCTGCAGGCAGAGGGTGTGCCAGCCTCTCAGTGTGCGAGGGAGAAAGCAAGCATGGCCCTCCATCAAGGGGGGAGCGGAGCAAAGCAAGCCCCCTCTTGAGGGGCACAGGAAGCCAAGATGCCTTTGTCTCGGGGAGGGGGTGGTGGTGGAGAATTAGGCTGTGCCCTCTCCTGCCACGGCCAAGGGGCTGCCCATGGGCACTCCCTGCCCAGCATCACAGGGTTTGTGAAGGCTGCTCCCAAGGGCCCCACAGGCAACCCCTCCCTCCCCATTCTCTGCTGAGTCTAAGGGGAACCAAGGGGCTGCTGGACCCCTACTGGGTGCTGGTGCTGCTCCCACCTGGAGGCTAGGCAGTCCTCAAGGAAATGAGGGGGCCCATGGAGCCCCTCCCTGGGATGGAGAAGCAGCAGGCACCCTTGCCTCAGCCTGGACCTTCAGGCTGGACCCATGCCCCACAAGAAGGCAAGGGACAGGTGGAAGGAACTTCCCACCAGGTTGAGGGGGGCTGTTGGCTCCAAAGTCCCCACCCTGCCCCACCGGGGCCGAGAAGCCAACCACATGTGCCCCCCTGGTGACAGGGGTCTCTAGCTCCTCCCCCCCCAAAACCCCATCCCTCCACAGCAAAGCCTGCAAAGGGGAGGAAGAAGGGGCAGAGCCCCCCCCCCCATTCCTCTTGGTTGTAAGGACACCTCTTCTCCCTGCCTTAGGTGAAGGCCGGTCCGCTGTCCCCTGCAAGGTCGTCCGCCACCAGTTCTGCTCATGTACTGAGGTCCAGGGATGCCTCCCAGAGCACAGCCGGCCAGGCGGGCATGCCCGTTGTCTTTCCCGGGAGGCCAGAGCCAAGGAGGATGCTCCCTCCAGGGGTCGGGGGCTCTGTGGGCCCACTCCTCATAATAGTGAGGAGGGGCTTGTAGGGAGACTCCAGATCCAGGCCGCTGGGGTACATGCCCTCCGTGCCATTTCGAAGCAACGAGGCCAAGGATCGGTACCCAGGCGAGGGAAGGGCAGGCGGGTGAGCCGTTCCCCCTTCTGGCCTGGGAGTGTCCTGGCAGGAGTCTGCCTGGGGGGCAGTGGCTGGAGCCACTTGTCCAGGGGAAACCCATGGCGAGTCTTGTTGTCCTTGGAAAGTCGACTGCAGGCCACCATGTCCGGGGCTCTGACGGACGTGGGGCTGACAGTGGCTGCCACCTGCACCACTGCCAGGAAACTGGGCCTGGTCTCCTCCAGGAAGGAGTGGCCCCTCCACCCAAGCCTCAGGGGTGGTGGCCTGAGATAAGCTGCAGAAGGACTTGTAGCCACCGGAGGTGGGGGGGATGCCCCCGGCCTGCCCATCTGGGCCAAGGCTGGCACATTGAGGAAAGGCAGCAACTCCTCCTTGGGCACTTGGTGGCCTGTGAGGTGCAAGCAAGGACTGGGGCACCTCCTCAGAAGCGGGAGGGCCACCCCTTGGCCCCTGCTTAGGCACTGGACTGGCTGCCTGAGGAGAAGCCCCCGGTGCCTCCACCCTGGAGCTCTGGTCCCCTGGCACTGGAGAGGCCTCCCTCATGGCCCTCCCGTCTTGGGTGTGGTGGGCATCCAGACCAGCCTTTGGGAGAAAGCCAGGGGCACATGGAGTATTTTCTGGAGCTGGCTGGAGGGGGCAATTCCCCCGAGGCTCCTCTGGGTCTTCTGGCCAGACCTCAAGGCCTGTGCTGGCCCCCAAGCCGAGGCCGTCACTCACGGCATTGCTGAAGAGGCTGGCCACTGCATCGGCATGAGGGACATGGAGGCGTCCAAGTCTCTCCTCTGGCCGGGTTGGCGGCTCAGTCCCTGTTCTGCAGCTGTATATGATGGGCGAGGGCGCGATCAAAGGGGTCTCAGGGCACAGGACCTGCTCTTGCCCGGCTGGGGCACCCTTCCTCCGGACCTTCTCCTGGGCCATCTGACCAGGGACGGGTGAGCGCTTGCCTTGTGACCCTCGGCCGCTCCTGTTTCAGGGAGAGGCAAGAAGGGGATCTGCATCTTGGACGTCATCGCTGCAGGGCAACCCCCCCCCCCACAAGCAGGCTGTGCCCTAAACGCAACCCTCACCTGTTTGCCACCTGCGCTCATACCTCCTCGCGCTCTGCTCTGCCCCCACTGTGTTGGCTCTTTAATTCTCGGTTGCGTATGTGTGTGGGGGGGGCAGGAGGAGAATGCTGGGGGAGCAGAGGTGGGGGAGGCTCCCTTACTCTGTGCAACACCACAAAGAGAGACGGCCGGGCGCTTGTCGGTCCGTCCAATGGGGAACCCCCTCAAACACCTCCCCCCCTTACCGGTTGCAGAGGTCACAGAGGAGTGCCTTGACTGAATGAAGGAAGGACTTCCTCTCTTTCCTTTGAAAGATGGGGCTGGAGACCTGGAAGAGAGAAGAAAGGGCAGCCATTTTCAGATGGAGAAAGTGCCGGGGCCGAATGGGACCCATCCAGGACAGCCCCCCTCCCCCTCCCCTGAGGAGGCCTACCTGCTCTCCTGCTGTGACGACGGGGTGTGGGATTGCGTCCTGCCATTTCTTCACCCTGCAAAGCCAAGAAAGGGTTGCCTCAACTCCAGAGGGAGCTGCACCACCCTGACTCCCCCCCCCCAAACGGCAGGAAAGCAGCCCCTCCAGCCACAGCGCAAGCGGTTCAAGAGATTCAGTGGCTCACGAGCCCAGCGGAAGAGCTCCGTCCAGCTGGCCCAGAGCCCCGGGGCCACTTCTGGGCCAAGGAGGGAGCCACATCCAGGCAGCCTGTTCTGAAATGGAACGTCCTGGGAGGGCCACCGCCCACGATCCCAGGCCAGCGGGAGAGAGCTTTTTTGCTGGGCTTGTGAGCCACTGGATCTCCTCTTGGACCAGATCCTCTATCCTGCCGCCATGATTAGCAGCCAAAGAGCAAACGCTGCTCCTTCCCCGCTTCTGTCCCTCAAGCTCCAAGGGAGGGAGGCTGACACCCTTCCGGCCACAGAGAGATTTCTCAGGGGCCAAGGCAGGCGGCCCAAAGCACCCACCTGCCAAGGCAGAGGTAGCAGGCAAGGATGGCTGCCACCAACACCGACGCACAGACCCAGGGAATAATGTCCTGCCAGCGTCTGCCTCCAAGCTCAAGGTCTAGGAAGGAAGGAAGAAGAGTCGGTGCTAAGAACCACAGCCCTGCCATTGGCCTCTCTGGTCGCCCTGAGGGCTGAGATCAGCTGGCAAGCGAGGAGGAGGAGGAGGAGGAACGGGAGGCAAAGAACAGAACTCGGCAGGGAATGCGTGTTCACAAACCGGGGGTGGGTGGGGTGGATTTGTGCATCTGCCGGGCTCTTGACAACTAGTGTGGTGCACTGGATCGAGGGATGCCTTGGTTCCCATCTCTGCTCAGCCAGGAAAGCTCATGGGGTGTGTGGTGTGGCTGAAACCACCCCACTGGATCTGACCTGGTGGCACCGAATAATAACAAGAGCAATTTGACCATGTGATTGCCCGACGTCTCCTGGGCATGCCTCACTTGCTCCCCTTTCCTTCCTTTTCTGTCTTTTACAGGAGTGGGAGCACTACAGATCCCCCTGCGCGCGCACATCTCTCCCCTCTCTCTGTGCGTGCATGCGTGTGCATGTGCGGTGGCTCCCACGACACACCTACCATTGTGCCAGGAGCAGGGGCTGCTCCACTCACTCCACAAATTCCCCCAAAGCTCCAGCCTGTACCGCACGCTTGCCATGTACTCCGAGCCAGGGACTAGTTGGTCGGCATAGATTTCGTAGCTGGACGAGATCTCTGCAACTGGCTTTATCTGGGGGAGGGGAGAGAAAGAGGATCATCACCTGATGCAGCTGCCCAGAGATCCCTTCCTTGAGCTCCCTTATGAATCATCATCATCACATGCCATCAAGTCAATTGTGACACACACCAACACCTTTTCAAGGTTTTCTAGGTACAGGATGCTCCGAAGTAATTTCCCCTTCTTCTGCTTGCATCCTGGGACTGTCCAGCTGGCCCAAGGCCACACAGGCTGGCTCTACACAACATTGGAATTATATCAGTAAAAACACTACGCAAGTATTTAAAATAAACAGTAAATTAAAGAGGTGTGAAGAAGTTTTTTGTGGAGTGGAGGCAGAGGTCAGAACATAACCTCTTCCTCAGCCCCCAAAACAACATGGTTTATTTCTCAATACAAATGTATATCCTGCCTTCTGGATCTCACCCACTGCTCAGCACAGCTGCCCCTGATTGAAAACCCACCCAGCAGGCAGGAGATGGGCCTGCTTCCAGAAGGAGGTTCTGGCCAGCCTGGGGAACCCAAAGCAGCCCCTGCCAAGGAGCCCTCCCCACACGCTCACAGAGAACAGGGGAAAGGGACTCCCCCCCCCCACACCCACACTGTGTGGACTGTCAGGTGTGCATGCGTGTCTGCAAACAGCCCGTTTGGGGCGTTGTGAGCCCACTGGGATGGGATGGATGAGCTACAGATGCTCCTGCAGGTAATGATTTGGACACAGAGCAGGGATGGGGGTAGCATTGACGGCAGCCTACCTTAGCAGGGCATGGAGGCTCCCTGTCTGGGGTCCGGCACCCACTGGAGCAGCAGACTTGGTCGTCACGCCCAGGGCAGCTGTGCAGCTGGAAACAACATTCTGGGTTGGGCGGTGGGGGATTTGGCCTGGCCAGGCAAACTTTACCTAGGCAGCCCCCCCCCCCCCGGTGAGCCAGGCCCAGGGGCTCTCCTCCCCCCCGCCCCCCCGGCCAGGGAGCATTGCCCTTCGGGGCCTCCTAAGAGCACAGGATGGGCTGAGCTGTACAGCAGCCACATTGTGAAGGCTTTGGGGCAGCTGTGGGGGCTCCTGGCCCATGAGCCAGCAGCTGGCCTACCTCTCCTTGCTGGCCTCGGGGCCAATAGGCCACCTCGTAGTTTCTTTTGGTGAAGTACAGGATGTTGTTGACCTCATAGTCCATCTTCCAGGTGAGGAGGAAGGAGTGGCTTCTCTTGGCAACGGTCAGGTTGACAAGGGGCCGAGGGTTCACTTCTGTGGGCAACAAACAGCAGGAGTGAGTGTTGGGGGGGCGGTGAGAGGAGGGCAGAGGTGGGCAGAAAAGAAGAAAGCAACACCCTCCCAGAAGACCCTCCCCTTGAGACGCAGGCACCTGGGAAGAAGCCTCCATGCAGCAGAGCCTTCTTGGGGTGGGGGGCTGGAACCATTCCCCCTCCCCAGCTGCCCCTCTCTAGGGCTATTCTTCCTGGCCCTGCGGAGTCTGGGGGCTCAGAGGCTTCAGAGGCTCAGGCCACCCACGGCAGGGCTGCTCTGGGGCCAACCCACTCCCTCCCTGGTTTTGGCAAAGGAGGGGGGGCTCGGAGGGTGGAGGGGCGTCATATATGGGAGAAACACCCTCTGCAAAAGATCGCCTTCTGCTGCCTGTTCCAGTAAAGCTTCAAGGGGCACACAGTCCAGTCTGGCAGCCCAGAAGACCAGCTATGCTTTAAAGAACTTTCCCAGGCAGCTGGTTTAAGTTTTGGTCCTTGGCCTCCACTGCCCAAGAAAGAGGGTTTTTTGGGGTGGGCTGGGGGGAGAGCAGGACTTTGGCATTTCTTCTCCATGTCCCTCTTCTGCCCTCCTCTTCCAGCAGACTGGGGACAGCCCTCCCCACACAGGTGAGCGAGAGAGCACCTCCCTTTCTCTCAAGAACCCAACACACAGAATACATCCAGGTCTCACCCTTGGACTCAAAAGTCAAGTAGGGCCAGTCCTCCAGAGGTGGGGGAAACCAAGGCAAAGGGGGTCCCTTCTGTGACCAGGGCACCTGGGGTATAATTGGGTCCTTGTGGGGGGCCAGCTCATTGCCCCATATCCCACCCTTGATTCTCTCCACCTGAAACTCCCTGCTGGATCAGGGGCTCCTCTTCCTTCCTCCAAAGGAGCCCCCTTCCAAGAGAAGGAAAGCATCAGGAAGCCCAGAGGGCATCTCACCTAGGTCCCAAGCATCCTTGGTTGCCTGCCAGGCGATCGTCTTGTTCTGGGCCGTGGTCCTTTCCAGCACGAAATGGTACTGGGCATTTCTGAACACGGTGGTGGGAATGGCACAGGTACACCAGGAGGCATCTCCGGGGCCCCTCTCATTCTGGAGGGGGCACTCCTGAGTCTTCCCCAAGCTGCAACAAGAGGGAGGGGAGGATGGTTCCTGCCTGATCCCAATGTGAGCGGAGTCCTGCAGCCAAGGCAGAGCCGCCAGAGCTCCAGGCGCACCCTCCGTGTGGCCTCACGTGTCCACAAGGCACAGGGAGGAGGAAGGACACCACCAGGAAGAGGCCTTGGCTTCACCAGGGCTCGCCCCCTGCCTAGTGGGGGGGGGGCTGGTCCAGCAGGGCAAGCACAGCTCAGGAATTCTGTGTCCCGCTGCCAGCACAAAAGCCGATGCCCTGCCAGGCCCTTACCGTGAGGCACCGATCCCGTAGCGGAGCTGGAAGGCCTCGGTGCAGCTGGCCAGGGGGTCGGCTTCCCAGCAACACAACAGTCCTGCGGCACCGTCTGTGTAGCACCTGGGCTGGGTGTCCTTCGGGGCCACATCTGGGAAGAGACGAGGCAGCTCTCGGTTCCAGAGCCAGGGTGGCCGTTCAGGGGCATGTGATGCCACCCTTCCCCGACCCCACCCCCGCTAGCTCAGCCCCAGCCAGAGCCACTTGGGCCAAGGGGAGCCACAGCTACCCTTCCCATCCACGGCGGCCAAAGGGCTCCGGGTGCTCCCCCCTCCCTTTATTCCCCACCCCCGGAACACGCTCCAGAAAGGGGAAAGGGGGAGGCGGCGGGGAGCCCCCGAGCGGCGCTTCCTTTTCTGGCCCTCCAGGCGCCTTCGTCCGGGAAAGATCCCTTCCTTCCGCCCCACCCCCGCCCGCCCGCCCTCCCCTCTTTTCCCTGGGGGTGTCCCCACCGTCCCCCCCCCGCCCGAAAGAACAAACTCGCGCTTTCCCGGGGAAAAGCCTCCTCCTCCTCCTCCTCGTCACCCCCTCCCTCCCTCCCCGATCCCGGCCGGGGGGGCTCCCTTGGCGTGACTTTCCCCCTCGCCTTCTCCCGGGGAGGCGCGGAAGGGCCGCTCCCCCCCCTCTCTCACTCCCGGGTGGGTGTCTCCCCCCCCCTCCAAACTCCCCACCCGCGGCCGCCTGGCGCTTCCAGGGAGGGAGGCGCTTCCGCCGACGACACTCACCGCGGCAAAGCCCCCGGGAGAAAAAGGAGAGGAAGAAGAAGAAGAGGAAGCAGCAGGAGGAGGAGGAGGAGGAGGAGGAGAAGGAGGTCCGCCAGAGGCCGTCGGTCGTATCCGCGACCCCGGCCATCCGCACCCGTACGCCCTCGGCTCTGGGGCGCTGCCTCCTCCGCCGACGGACTTGGGACGGAGACGCGCCTCC
>JAHTLZ010000054.1:73237-98599 GCA_023846285.1 Phrynocephalus versicolor
TCTCTCTCTCTCTCTCTCTCTCTCTCTCTCTCTCTCTCTCTCTCTCTGTGTGTGTGTGTGTTTGTGTGTGTTTGTGTGTGTATGTGAGAGAGAGAGACATTTGTCAAAGCCACAGCGTCTCTCCTTCTGGGGAGCAAAGACCGTTTGCTTGGCTGAGGGGAGTGGGCAGAGGCAGGGTTGTTCTCCAGGGTGAAATAATTACCTGTCACAAGACAGAGTGCTGCAGTTTAGGAAACTCAACTAGCTGGGAAAGAGAGCTTGAAACATTTAGGGCTTGTTGTTTTCCTGCTTCTACCTGCTTAGTGCCAAACCCCTCCTGGGTGGAGGTTAAGTATTGCTGAGCAGTTCCACCTGGCCTCATTTCTCACCTCACCTTGGGAGTGCTTTGCCCAGACAGTGGCACTTGGGCAGGGGGGATCCCTGGTGCTGCTGCCAGTGGGGCCATGCAGTGACTTTGCAGAGGTTGGCACAGTTCATCTCTGCCCTCTTAGGGATCAAACACATGTGGCTGCTGATGGCCCACTGGTGGAGGAGGGAATTCCTTAAGTACACCTTGGCATTTGCTCAGGTACCCTGTGGAGGGGCTGATGGCCCACAGGACTGCCTCTCTTCTGCCCCCCTCCCCCTCCAATGGGAGTTCTCTCCAGCCCCTGTGCCCTTGGCCTTCCTCTCTACCTGCATTTTGGTCCCTGGATTACAAGAAAAGGATGAGGAAGACCTAGCTAAGAGGGGGAGCTGATTAGGACTGGCAGAGGCTCCCTCCAAGGGTGAAGGACTCATCTGGGATACAGTTTCCTAAGGAGAGATGGGGATGCTTTCAGCGGTCAATGCCTATGCTTGCAGGGACTGCGCTAGATGTCCTTTATTTACACCACAGTTCTACTAGTTCTGCCCTTTGCCTTCTCTGCCCCCTCCCTCTTCAGAGCCCCCCAGGGTCCCTCTTTGCTTTCAGCCTGTGAGCAAACATCACCTCTGCATTAATTAGCAATGTGTAGCTATTGTATATGTTGACTTTGTCATCTTTTGCTATAGTTTAAAAGTATTGCCAGCATCTGCATTTTCCACAAATTAAATTAGGCCTGGATTTTATTATCCCTTTTATTTAATTTATCTTAACTGTAGCTTTCAAGCTGTGAACCAGCTGTTGGCTATGAAAAAAGAATTTTAATTTGATAGGATCGTTTTAAAGCTTCCTGTAATGGATGTAAGCAATCACTCTGGCAGTTATATTCACAGGGGCTTGGTTACTGTTCTGGCATCCCAAGCTGGCCAGAGTTTGACCTAGCAGTCAGAGCTTCGTTGGTGGTGGGCAGCACAGGCTGGATCCAAGTGATCTGGCTGTCCCCAGAGAAGGGATGGGAACCACTTGATAGGGACCAGCAGGGGGCAGTGTTGATCTGCCCCAGCATTGGGTGGTGGTGGGGAGCACCTAGGACTGGAGAGAGTTCAGGGCTTGGTGGGTTGGTCCCAAAGGCAGCTCCGCAGGGTTCGGGTCGGACCTCTTGCCCTTTGACCTATGGTGGTTCTATAAAGTGCAGGTTAGTCTCTCCCTGTTTTCCAGGCTCATCATAACATTTTCCCCAGGGACAATTAGATAGATAGATAGATAGATAGATAGATAGATAGATAGATAGATAGATAGATAGATAGATAGGGAAGCAGTTTTCACTACATAGAATCATAGAATCATAGAATGATTGTATGCCCTTTTAAATTGTTCTTTTAAACTGTTTTTATTAAGTGTTCTGTTTATATACCGCCCCATACCACTTCAAGTAGTCTCTGGGCAGTTTACAATTTTAATTACACTGTGCAGGCTACACTTTGCCCCCCCCCCCACAAGCCGGGTACTCATTTACTGACCTCAGAAGGCTGGAAGGCTGAGTGAACCTTGAGCCAGCTACTTGGGATTGAACCCCAGGTCGTGAGCACAGTTTTAGCTGCAGTACAGGCATTTAACCACTGCACCACAGGGCTCTATTCAATATTTATCATTTGTCATTTGTAATTTATTTGAGTTTTAGTGTTACACTTGGTTATGTTTTCACCTATTTTAACATTTGTCTTCTGAGTATTTTGTAAGCCACCTTGGGTCCCTTTATTGGGGGGAAGGGAGAGATATGATACAGATGAAATGAATGAACAGAGAGTAGATGATGACAGACATGTCTGGATTTCATTCCTGCCCGTTCTGTGGCAGCTGCTGTGGACACTCTGCATTTGTGCCTGGGATCAATAATGTGTAAATGAATGGAAATGGATGGGACTGAGGTGCTGGTGCTTGGGAAACCTATCTGTCCAGGATGTTTTGGGCAGGGTTGCACTCTCCTCCCAAAGCTCACGCTTGCTTCTCGGGAACTCTCATGGCCCTGACTGTGCCCTGATATGCTGCCCGTGCATCAGGTGCAGCTACAGGTGCTTCTGCTTCAGCACCAGCTGCGTCTCTTCCCGAGAATGTCAAATGCAGCTCTAAAGATCCTCCTGGCTGCCTGTGGTTTGCCTCTCATGCAGGTGTTCCTGGAGCTCTCCTTGGTGCTGATCCTCGTGCAGCTGGGCTGATCCTGCCTATTGGCTCCAAAGAACTACAGTGGTTAACACACCAGCTCCCTGTTTCTAGCAGTGGTAGATAATCATGTTTAGTGATTAGAGCACGTGAAAATCTTTAAGGTGGGGTCTTTTTTAAAGGTATAACAAGCACGCCACAGAAACAATGTCTGGGGTATCCAAAAGACTCACTTGCAACCAGACTTCAGATGTTAGAAGGCAAGGCTGTGATTGTACAACTTTTCCAGGAATGTGACCAGGACACTTGGTGGGATTTTCAAATAAGCGAAACAGGATTATCCTTTGCAGTGCTTGGCCTCCCACTGGCCCACCCCTCGCAACTTCCAAGGAGGGCTGGCCTCAGGAGTTGTGTTTCTTTGTCTCTCCCCTTTTCCTAGGCATCTGTCTATCAGGCAGAAAGACATCGTGTGGCTTTTGCAAAGGCCAGGGGGCTTGGCTGATTCAATAGCTTCGCTGACATCCTTTTAATGCAGGCAAGGGCAATTCCTCCACAGGTAGCAGCAAACGAGTGACATAAATTGCAATACCCTTTGAAATTAAAAAGAATAATTCTCAATAGGTTGGGACCCTCCCATCACCACCACCACCACCAGCAGCAGCAGTGTAGCTACAAACATAAAAACCAGGCCACTTCAGCGTTTGATAAGTCAAGTACCTGGTAGTGCTTTAACCCTCTTTGTTGCACTTGGTAAAGTGTATTTCAGGGCCACTGTGGCCATCAAGCTGAGGCCATGAGCATTATTTGGCAAGTCTCATCTAAAAAAGGTGGCCACCTCTAGTCCAGGAGCTGCTGGGCCATCTGGGCTGAGGCCGGCTTCCAGTCTTTCTGCCTTGTGGCTAGAGAGAGCAGCACCTCTTTCCGCTGCCACGGAGGCATCCTTCTTAATCATCCCTGCTGCTGAGAAGAAGGTCTTTGCTTCTCCCTGGAATGCCTCTGTGTGTGTGTGTGTGTGTGTCCTCCCTTGTGTTGCAAGAATGAGTTACACTTTTCTTGTGCAGGAAGGACTCTCCCCTGGAAGCACAGGAAGGGTGAGAGGGTGAGATGGCTCATGGCTTACTCGGGCAAAAGGGCCACTTGATCCTTCAAGAGCAGGTAGCATGAGGCCATGGCAGACCATGGGGCCTCCCGCTGCATGGACAGGCTGATGCCTCTTTTGGCTGGACTGAGTTGCCGCTGAAAAGTCATACACCAACCTCAAGTTGTCTTGGAAGTTTGAATTCGTCTCCCTCTGTAGATTCACCCATTTCTTGGTTTTTGTAAGCCACTTTGAACTATGCTTTGAAGTCAGGTAAGCAGTCGATCAATCAATTAAATACAAATGACAAAGCCCTAACAGGGCATGAAGTCCACAGTTGCTCCTTGGGCCTCTGTTTCTGGCTCAGTACCTCCTGACTGCCCAAAGGGCTTATCTCTGGGGCAGAAGGAGGCCGGGTGGAAGCTCTGCAGGGGCCCTGCCCTGGCTCCCCTTCCTTCCAGCCCCTTTGGGGGAAAGGCAGCAGGTGCCCTACAGGGCCCAGTGCCTGTAAACACCACTAGATAATTGTGTTGTTGCTAATTTATGCTTCTTTTTTTTCTCCCTCTCTTCTGAGTTTTCGCTTTAATTTAAGGCTCTGTTTCAGTGCTGTAATTACTCCTTTGATCTGCCTAGTGCTGTGGGCACCTGCAGGACCTTTGTTATAAACAAGTCATGGCATCTCCATGGTGAGGTTCCTACAGAAACTGCTCCCTAATCAAATAAAAGGCAAATTAGATCCTCAGAAGTAGCTTTAAATCACATCTGGATTCCCTGAGAAATTCATTCTGCGTTAGGGCCTGAATGAGTTTGATGTGTTTAATATCTCTAGGATGAAAAATGGAAACGCTGCCTGGTGAGGCCCTACCTGTGCACGGCAACCAGAAGACAAGTGAGAGACTGAGGGAGCAGGATGATGGGCACAGTTGTACCTGAGAGGTAGATGGCACCACAAACAATCCTAGGGCCAAGCCAAAGGAGTGCCCAGGCTAAATAAAGGTTCCAGAGTTAGACATTTCTCGCACATGGAAATAACCTTGAATTTAAATAAAGAGTCCTTTGTGAGCCCCGATGCTCTCTCTTTCCCAGCAGAGGAGGACTCCCTAATGCATGGGGTCTCTTTCCTTCTCCCCTCTGGAGCTGAGGAATGTGGGTGCTGTCGCCTTTTCCCCTACCCCAGTCCCTTGCCCCTCTGACCTGGCCTAAATCCCATCAGCTCAGGCTGCCTGGTGCCACGGGGGCCTCTGCCTTGGCCTGCCGGTTGGCTCAGCCCTGGCCGCCCCCCTTCCTGCTTCCACTTTTTCTCCAGTCCTCTCATATTTATGTCCCTGACTAGGGGAGCCAAAGCTTCCCTGAGACAATTTAACCTGGCCGTGTCCAAAGAGAGACGTGAGCTTTGTAAAACGTTCTCCACGGCTTAAGTCAAGCCTTGTCTTTGGATCCAGACCAGTCGTTACACCTGCCAGCCTCATGGCACGTGGGGGCACCTCTGTGCCAAGGCATGAGGGGGAGGCAGGTTACAGGGCACCTGCAGCAGGGACAGCTGGACTCCCTGCTTTTGAACTGAGAGAGAGGAAATGATTCCTTTCCTGGTCTTCTCACTCATCGCCCAACATGCCAATTCTTTCTTCATTTCTGAGATTCTCCTCTTGTTGCTTTTGACTCCTTCCTGCCCCCCTCCCTCCCCACCCCACCCCAATGGGTGGCAAAAGTTACAACAGCTGGTATTAGGACCTCAGAGGGATCGGCTGCTGCCGGTTCTGGAAGGGAGGTCTGCCCCTGCCTCAAGGCCTTGTTCATTCCCAGCGGGCAGACCCATGGCGATAGTGACCCCTTAAAAGCAGCTCCCAATGAGGGTGGCTGTTCCAATCGGGCCACGTGGGCAGAGGGAGGAGGAGAAGGAGAAGGAGAAGGAGGAGGGGGGGTGCCTGCCAGAAAGAGGCCTGGATCAGCCCAAGCAGCTCACAGGAGGGGCTGTGCCGCCACTCCAGCAGTGGCAAGAAGTCAGCGGTGGCCCCTCCTTGGGCGGGTGTGCTGGCCGGTGGGCCCTCAGGCTCCCGGGGGGTGATGTGGAAGGCGCACCTGCTCCTGCAGGGGGCAGCATGGCTCAATGGATGCTGCCTCTGGTGGGCCTGGCGCTTGGTATTCAGGCTACGGGACTGAAATGCAAAACTCTCCAAAAGAGAGGGCAGGAAACCCCTTGGCTTTGCCATGAACTGTCTGGCCTGGGCTGCAGAGTCGGAGAGACCCTTCCTCTGCTACTGCCTTCCCCGACCCACCCTGCCCCACTCCCATCTTGCTGAACCAGCTCCTGGAGGGGGGTCCTCCTCACTCAGCCCCCCCCAGCTCTCCTGGAGGATCTTGAGGGGCTTCCTCTTGCTAGAGCAGCAAAGCAGAGGAGAGCCACCCAAACCCTCCAGGGGCAGCCGTTCTGTCCCTTGTAGGAGCGCTGCTCAGGTTCCAGGGCCATGTCAAACAAAGATGCAACACGCACAGGGTGTGTGTGTGTTTTAGAAACCCCTCACATTTTTTCAGTCTGTGACCCCCCCCCCTCTTTCCCCAGTATTTCAAAAGTCACACATGCCCCTGCCCACCCAAACCCCAACCACTTGGGCTGGGTGTCTTGTGTTCCCCTTCTTAACATCTTTTAGCTCCCCCAGAGGCTTTCTGTGCTGAAGTCACCAAAGGAGTCCTCTTCCTTCTCACTTAAGTGATCAATATAATCTACGTATCTATACATGTAAGGAAAAAGCCAGAGTTAAGTAATTGGTGATAAAGATCACAAGAAGCTGTAGGGCATTCTGAGAAAATGAAACCATTTCCAAGCAGTTTAAGACATTGGATTTTCATTACATACGTATAGCGGTTCTTTCTTTGCGGCCAGGGTTTCTGGCTCATGTTTTGTGTTCATTCTTGCTGGGACAGAGGCAAAGAGCTGTGTTCTGCCGTTCCATGAGGACAAAAGCCTTAGGAAATAGCTACAGTGGGAAGGCTTGCTCCTTTTACCTCTTCTGAAGAGGGAAACCGATATTATGGATAGCCAACAAGTACAGGCATGGTTGGAGAGCCTGACTGCTCGGTCATGAAAGACTGCCTGAATGACATCCCTGCAACACTCAAGATGATTTCAGCTCTACTGATGGTTTCCCTTTAATATCTCTTTGGGCCATCTGACAGAATCAACAAAGAGGAAGAATGTTGCCTTTCCAGCACCAGATGACCCCCCTGGAGCTGAACCCAGGACTTAGAGTACTCTTAAAAGAGTATCAGCAGAATTAGCTGGTTCTTGACCAAGAAACAGCCCTAAGCAGGGATGAAAGGGAATGCCTTGGCTTGGTTGAGCCTAGATGCCCAGGTCACAGCTGTGGCCAGGAGTACATTTGCAAAATTAAAACTAGCATGCCAGTTACGCCACAAGCAGGTGAAGTGTCCAAGGCCTCCCTCCCTTTCTCACACTTCTGCTTTTATGTTTACATCTGAGAGGCAGAAGGAGCACAAGACAGCCCCCCCCCCATGTCAGTTTTGGTGGTGGTGGTGGTGGTGGTGGTGGTGGTGTGTGTGTGTGTGTGTGTGTGTGTGTGTGTGTGTGTGTGTGTGGTGTAGCAGCACAGGAGAGGGTGTAAATGTGATTGTGCATTCAGAGGATGGAGCTGCCTCAGTGTCAGGAGCTGATGAACTGGAAAGCATGCTGATGCTTTCAGAAAACTGGGCAAGGTCTCCAGGACTAAATTAAATTGGTCAAAAGTTTTCTATAAGAGTTGGGAAAGTTGCTGAATGTAGACAGATTTGGGTTTGAAAAAGACCCCAGTAGGGGAAGCAGTTAGTTCAATGGATGTAGGATGTCGGGGAATTAATCAGGTCACTGGGGGTTTCTTTGTTACTGGTAAGGAACGGTGTCGGGAGCACTGGGGGCCATGGCTTAGCAGACAGACTAGAAACAAAAACATGAGGACATCTCAACGTTCTTCACAAAATAGTTCATAGGAAAACTTATTTTGCTCACCACCTACAATTTGGCACCATTTTTGGCCACCAGAGAAAACAGAATTCCTCTGCTGTGAGGTTGGTTTTAAAATGTATTTGTGATACTAATTTATGATGAAAACAAATTTATGCTCTACTCCTCCATTCTTAAAAAGTTACTCTGGAATACATTACATATTTGTTTCTAATAGCCTGATTTCAAGACTAATTAATACAGAGGTTGATCTTCTAAAAGTGACAGAATGTGCTTTATTAAATATGGAGGTTAAAATGAAATGTGATTATAGAGGAAATTAAAGATGAAGATTGGGAATTCGTAATTTTTAAACTGGAGAACATAAGAGATAAAATAGAAAAAGAAATTATGGAAATATGGGAACTAAATGATAGGGAAGATTGCAACTAGGGTAGTATATGTGTTACTATGAAGGTTAATGATGAGGGAAACCGGTATTAGAGAATCATATACAATACTGTAACTTTAAAAGACAATAAGGTGCCTTAAAAAACAATAAGATGGGAATGCAAGACTATATAGAAATTTTGGCAATTGTTTTTTAAGGAAACAAATGAAATAAGTAATGTCCTAAACTATAAATGTAATCAGTATTTTATTATTATTTGAATGGGAGGAATGTAATTGGACAACTAAAAATTGGTTTCTGACTTTTTAATAGTGGCAAATTGGATTATAGGTAGGAAGTGGGAAACAATGTATAATATCCAGTTTGGGGCACAGCAATTAACAGTAAGCTCGCATGTGATGGTCGCACGGCTGTGATCTAAAGAAGGAAATCTGTATTGTTTCCTTCCAAATCAGGATCTGTTACCTGGGAAAGACTGGGAAGAAAAGCTGTGTCTCCTCAGGTCTTCCCTCTTTCTGAGATGGAGTCCATAGGAGGACCTTGTCCAGCCCAGAGGGCAGGCACCAAGCCTTCTGTGGACCCACAGCTGTGAAAACAGCCCGTCCAATAATCTATAGGAGATGGGAATCAGGACAGGAAAGGTTCTACAGGCTGACTGTAGGCATTGGCTTGCTTATGTTGGAGGGCCAGCCCCACGCGATTCCTCTGCCGCTCCTTCCTGCGAAGCCTTTGACGTCCAGGGCTCTGTCGGCCAAGCAGCGTGGGCTGGCCTGGGTATGGTAAGGCTGAGCGATCGAGCCAAAGACTGGTGAGTGGCTTCAAAGGCCCTCATTGCCCAGACCATGCTGTGCATCTCAGTGGCTATGGAATTGTGCAATGGCCTCCCACGCTCCGATTTCATCCTCTGCAAGTTACTGGGGGAGGTCTGCTTCCCTTCTTGGGCTCCATAAAATTAATCCACTGAAGTGGGTTGTGAACCTTGAGAGAGTTTACACTCACGATGAGTCTTTTGAACACCAGAACTGAGCATGGAGTGTGAGCCGCCTGAATCCTCTTTTCTCATTAGCCAGGAATGCTCCTATTTCAAATGTGGTGCAGTGGCAGCGGTCATCATGCTAATAATTCTTGCATGCATCAAAGTGTTGGAGATTAGCTACAGACCACAAGCCTCCGGTGTCAGGCAGTCATAATAGCTCCTCTGCCTGGGGAAAGATCAAAGGCTGAGGCAAGTCAGCTCTCCTATAAAAAATAGATCAGAACCATCCTCTCACATTGAGCACAGCATAGAGCTGGCAGAGCACAGGCGCTGTTGAGCAAAGACCGGGGCTTATTTGGTTGACACATGTGTGTGTGTGGTGTGTGCACATGCAGGCCCCTGCATGCATACTCTCTCTCTCTCTCTCTCTCTCTCTCTCTCACTCACTCACTCACTCACTCACTCACTCACTCACACACACACACACACACACATATGAGGGAGCAAAGAGGGGAACTAAAGAATGGCTCAGGGGCCCCAATTACCATTGATAACCAAGGAAGGACTATACAGAGGATGAGTTCACACTGCCCTCTCTCTGAATGGGATGCTCTGTGTGGAAGAAGCTTCGTGTCCTGTGCAGCCCTAAAATGCAGAAAATCCACGTTTGAGGTTTGCATTTTTGATGTTCTCTCTGGCAGAAAGAAAGACGGGGCTGGGTTGGTAGAAGACATGAATTGGAAATTAAGAGATGAAAGGAAACCGCCCTGTTCTGTGCCTTGTTTTCTTTGAAGGCTGGGGAGTGCATAGAAGCCTTGGCCGCCCCATTCCCCGTGGAGAAGCTGTGCAAACCTCCACTGCTGAAGCGGAGTACAGGGTGGGGTGGAGAGGGGGTCAGAATGCAACATTTATCAGAGGGCGAGGCTGAGGAGCAGGGCAGCTGGCTCCTGGAGATGCAGGGGGGGGGGCTGGAGGCACCTGCTATAGCTTGGCCCATGGAGTGACCCCCCCAACAGTCCTGCTCCCCCAGAATGAGGGGTTGGGGAGGAATCTCTGACTCTGGTCCCCCTGAAAACTGATACTGGAGGCCCTCCTTCAGGCAAATCATCATCACAGTCATTCTTTCTGTGTACAGCATTGTGACAGGCTTTGTGTCTGAAGCAGCCTGCAAAAACAAATAAATACAGTATCAATTCTTGGCAAGGTAGGGCATCATAACACAATTAATTGAATAACCACATGCAGTTGTGTTGCGTCCAACACATGGCATGCCTTTCTGTGATTTCCTCAGAGCAAGGTCCTCAGATGAGTTTTCCTGTTCCTTCTTCTTTGTGGGAGTGCCTTGTGACTCCAGTGGCGCTTGCTCAATACCCTACAGCCAGGCTCTTCTCCTGCGAGGGCGGGTGGGCGGGTGGGGAATCCCCCTCTCTGAACTCGCCAGCCAGCTCCGCGTATGAGGCTCCAATGGCGATGCACAGAATCATGGAGTTGGAAGGGAATCATAAAGGCCACCGAGTCCACCCCCTGCTCAAGGCAGGAGCACACATCAAGGGAGATCATGATATTTCAGTTCAAGGAGAACATTTCAAAGGTTTGAATGAAGGCAAGAGAAACTGTAGGTCATTTAATAAGATGGCATGTCAGATCAGCACCTTTTGCAGTAGCAAGTGGCCAAGACCAGCCCCCCCCCCCGCAATGTCCAAAAGGGGACCCATGAGCTGTGGCAACTCCCCCCGGCCTTTCCTTAAGCAGCAGAGTCTTGAGAGAGGGGAGGTGGCCCATGGCTTTCCCTGGCCCAGGCCTTTGGCCACTGAGGGGACACTGGCCAAACATGTCTGTAGACACCCACAGCTGCAGCACTGCCCTTTGCCCCAGTGAAGCTTCAAGATCTGAGGACAGGCAAGGCCCCTTGGGAAGGGGTGGTACCCCAGTAAGGGAGAAACTGCCACCCCTCTCCGCCTGCAGTGGCTTTTTGCTTGGCTTAGTGGCACCCCATCCCATTTTGTCAGCTTCAGCTGTGACTCCCAGTCTCTCAACGTTGTTTTGAATTTACGTTATCATCTCAGAAGGGGATGGCACAGCAGGACCTGAGGTTATAAGCCATCACCCCACCCCCTGCCCTGAGGAGGAGGAGGGGTGTGGTGGCCGGATGTGGGCTCAAAGGCTCTTTCATCATCACCACCTGCGTCTCTCTCTTTCCCCCCTGGATTGGGCAAGGGCAGCTGCAGCCACTGTTTTAATGTAAGGAAGCCCGCAAGAAGTAGCTCAAAGCCACAAATGTCCATTAGGAAATAAATAAAGAAATAATGTGTGCCTTGCATTCAGATTGAGATGGATGGAATTCATCAACAACCCTTATTTACCAACGCGGTTAATAATTAAAGAGGAAGTGTGGAGCAGTTGCAGAGGCTGCCCAGATTTGAAGTCCACGAGTCATCAAGGGCCCCGGAGGGCTGGGCAAGGGCCCACTTCCTCTCGAAATCTCTGGCTTTCCCCAGACGGTGAAGGTAGTGGGTTTCCCCTCCACCTCTTCTGAGATATCGCTAGCCAGCTGGAACCCCTCCTTCCTGCATTGTCCCAGAAACAAGGGGGTGGTGGTGTCAGGGCTTCCTGCAAAGCCAAGGGGGTCCACCAAACCTGTGGCCCTGCTGTGGGCTAGCCCTAGAGTGCCACCCCATGTGGAGCCTAGGGTGCTGGCCTGGGAACATTCCTTCCTGACCCCTGCCTTGAGCTGGTCCTCGCCAGCTCCTGGGGCAAGCGGCCAGCCACCCATCCATTGCTGCTCTCCTGGCTAGCACTTTCCCTCTGGCTGGGAGGAGGAGGACTCGGAGAGGCTGCCGGGCTGTGCATTCCCTGCTGTGGGGCGGGGCCGGGGGTTGGGTGCCAAGGGGGACTGCCTTCCTGCAGACCACAAGGTCTCTCTGCTGTTTGGAGAAGGCACAGCTGACTTGGATTGAACTTGGCACTTGAGCAAATCTCCCAGGACTCACTGGGCAAAGCTGGGGAGTACCTGAGGGCTTGCCAGGATTAGAAAGGCCACCCTTCCTGGGTTCCCATAGAGTGGCTGCCCCCAGTTCCCCCACACCCTGAATTGAGGCAGAGACAGCACCTGCTAGAAGAGCAGAGCTAAAGATGGAAGAGAGAAGAGCTGGGCAGGGCTGGTAAACGATTTTGATTTCACTCTCTTTGGTGTTGCCTGGAAGCTGAAGATTCTACTTGTTCCAGTAAAAATGGTGGCTCTACCCACACATCCTCCAGACATCATTTTAAAAGGAAATTCAATTTCAAGGGGGGGGGGATAGTGTGGTTTTGAAATACTCCAGAGGATGGCCTTCCATCAACATGAAAGCTTAAGATATCACCCAGAAATTAATGCATTTGGTGCGGGAGGGGGAAGCAAAAGCCCCAATTGGGAGGTTTAGATAAAATGCACATTTTTGTCTTAAGAGGGAGGAAGCTGCCAGACTGACACGTGCTATTGTCCTTCCACCCGTTGTCTTCGGCTGTCAGCCGGCTTCTCCTCTGTTAAGCTGGCCAAGGATAGGCCTTCATATCTGAGCAAGAGAACTCCGTGAAAAGATAGTTGAATGCTCTGAAGGACAAAATAATTAAACTTTGATTTGCTGCTTTCAAATTGGAAACAGCTCTGTTACTTTGAAAACAATGATTGGTCCTGGCGAAGTGGAAACAGGTGGCGGAGCGGTTTGATGCCGACTTGACAGGCTTTGAAGGGAGGAGAAGCCGTCTCCCTGCTCGCTTCCACGCCGCAGCTGCTTGTTTGAAAACTTGCTGATAAAATGTTTGAAAATAAGGCAGCCTTGAGGCAGCGCTGGCTTGCCGGGGGTGACGTGGTGGAGGTGGAAAAAAGCAGTTCCGGGTGCTTCCACGACGCGCTGACTTCTGGCTGTGAGCTGGGGGTGGGCTTGGGTTTTGTGGCCCATCAGCCTCGGAGACGGGCGCCGCCAGGCGGGGCGAGCAGGGCGGCGGCCTCTCGGGGAGGCCTGGAAGGAGGAGACGCCGTGGCTAGACGTGGCGGCCTGGGCACGAGGCGTTTTCCTGCCTGCCTCCTTCGAACGGCATTTGCTTCCTTAAGCAGATTGGGTCCACGCGGCTCCACCTGATGCCCCCCTCCCCAGGCACCACCCGTGGGCCCCGAGGACCAAGGCAGCCCCCCCCACTCCCCCCCCCCGAGGAAGGGGCCGGGCAGTCGCTCTGCTCCAGAAGGAGTCCGGGCGGGAGAGCAGCCGTCCCTGAAGGTCACAGGAGGCTTGGGCGAGGCGTCGAAATGGGGCCGCTTGCGCGAGTGCCTGCCTGCGCCCCGCTCTCCTCCATCCAGCAGGGACCAAACCGGCAGCCGCTCCGGCAGGTGTGCCAAACTTGAAGTGGGTTTCTGTGGCCGCCTGGACCCTGCTGGGGTCGTAAACCGCTGTCCTTGCACGCAAAGCCGGGGACTAGATCGGAGGCGCAGAACGTGGAGTTCAATCTGGCAAAGAGTTCTGGACACACCCCCCCCCCCCCCCCGCATCGCCATCACGGCAGCACCACGTTTTGACTGGATCCAGGCCCTGAGAGGAGCGTGCCTGCCCTCCTGCCCTGGGCCCCCCTCGGCCCTCCCGAAGCAAGGGGGACAGCCGGCCGGTGCTGGGGCCCAACGTAGGTCGGGCGCCGCCGCCGCCGCCGCCTTGGGACGTCCCCGCGATGCTCACTCAGGACAGGAGGCTAGCGCGGAGGGCGGCCTGGAGTTGTTTTTTTTTTAAACACCCAAATGGTTCCCTCTCGGCTCTTAAATCGTATTGACCAGATACTTGCGATGCACTGGCGGAGCGCCAGGGAGGCTGCCCGTCACGGCCCGGTGGGTCGCCGTTCTTGTCTAACAAGGCTCTGGAGAGCCCTTAGGCAGCAGAAACACAACGCAGGGCCAGATGGAGCCTCCTTCGCCCCCCTCCCCCTTGCGGGACGCCTGGGTCCGCCCCAGAGGTGCGGATCCGCTTTCCGGAAAAAGCAGCCAGGTCTCCTGCTCTCTGCCCTTGAGCATTACAGGGAAAGGTTTTTTTTTTTTTTAGTAAAAATCACACTTTTAACAAGCCATGCATTATTTAATTCCTCAGACTGTTAAAAAAAAACCAAACAAACAAGAGGTGAATGTGGTCGGTGCAGGCCTTTTTGGTTCCCCAGACAAAAAACAGCATAAAGAGAATTCATCAGAGGCACCCATGCATGGAGGCAGGGTTGGAGCTGCCTGGGCTGCTCAACTCAGGCCTGCCACTCAGCTGAAACTGATGGGTAAAAAGGTTGCATTTGGTGCCTTCGGCTCTGGCCCACCTGCTTTGTTTTCTCAAGAGACTCAGCATTTGAGGCATCAGTTGTTGCCAAGAGCAAACCCAGGCCTGGAGGAAGCACAGGAGGAGGAGGAGGAGGAGGAGACCCTCCCCCACCCCCCAGATCCCCTTCTTTGACTCCAAACTCTAGCTGAGGAGGAGGCGAAGATATAAGTTTGTTACAAAAAACAAACAAATAAATAAAAACCAGGTAGACAAACAGTTCTTGGCTTGACCCTGAAAGGAAGAGGAAGGAGGGGCCAAGAGAAAGCTGCTCAGGGGAGGGTTCTTCTCAGCCAAGGTGCCACCACCAAAGAGGCCTCCTCCTGCCTCAGGTGGCTGTGTGTCCCCTCTTGGGGTGGGCTGGGGGTGGGGGAGATGGTGTTTCTTTTGAAGAGGTTCCCCTCCTAAACCTCAAGGCCATTTCCCAAGGCACGGGGCTCACAAAGATCCGGTTGAAGGAACTGCACCTTCTGGTCATTACCAGGAAAAGGAAACAGGAGGAGGAGGAGGAGGAGGTTCAAAGAGGGTCTAGGCCCTGCTCATGCCACTCCTCAAAAGAAAGGGGGCTACTGGGGGGTGGCCTTTCCCCCCCCCTTGCCAGGGCTTGGCTGCCTCCCCTGCCTTTTAAACAAGCTCTTAGGACCAGGGAGTCCATGGAAGGGAAGCGTCTCTCAGTCTTCCTGCCTTCACTTTGAAGGGGTAACAGGTGCAGCCTAGTCATCCTTCGACCTTCTCTGCTGCTCTTGAGACAGTCACACATTACCCGCCCTTAGGAACATTCCTTTTTAAACCACACGCTACCAAGAAGGTATGGTTTCTGTGCTAGGTGTGGGTTCAGTGGTCGTACAGCACCAGACACTTGCAACTATCCCTCCCTGGAGAGTCACCGGAAGACAAGGCAAAGAGTGCTTTGGCACTTCCTTCCGTGCCCAATGGACATGCATTCCAGGCAAGGCCCAGCATTTGAGAGCGTTCTACTTGTGCTTCCAGTTCCTCCCTTGGGGGGGTGGGGTAGGTTCTTGGGGTCGCTTTCAGGCTGCCCGAATGTGTCCTCCATGAAGCTGCTTTCTCTGAGAATGAGAATTTAGCAGGTAAAGGAGGCAGGAAAGAACGCCTTCTGTCCCTGTGAGAACTTGGTCAGCCCGTGGGGGGATTTCCTTCTGTGGGGGAGAAGTTGCCAAGGCTCCTGCCCTGGGGCTGGAATTTGCCCTTGGGATCCCTTCCCTGCAGGGCCACTGAAGCTACAAGGACTCTCTCTCTCTCTCTCTCTCTCTCTCTCTCTCTCTCTCTCTCACACACACACACACACACACACACACACACACACACTTTGTTTTCCCCTCCACACCTTCTCCTCAGGAGAAAAGAGGCTGGGTGGAGAAAACCCTGCTAAGGGAAGATGCTCGCTGAAGCCACTTGATACGAAAATGATGAGTGACATGGGGGTTGGGGTGGGGTGGGAGAGTGATGGCCACCCCTGGCACATTTGGAAGGAGGGACGCCATGTTGCCTTCAGTGGCTAGCGACCCAGGTGCCTGCGTAATTATAAAGCATGTTTTATTGCTTGTAGATATTTTAACCTCATTGATGTATTGCCCCGAGGGCAACTGGAAGGCATTAATAATGGAGCTGATCATAATTATCCTCCAACATGAATAAAGCTATCGCCAGGGCCTTGTGTAAATCACCCAGCAGAGATGACAGATTCCAGCAGCCGGTCATTGTAGAGGGGGCACAAGGACCAGATTGTGACAGCTTAATGGAAAACGCAATAAAGGCAACAATGAAGCCATTTGCAGGACAGAGAATGCAGTGTAGAGGACGATGACTATTTTCATCGCTAAATAGAAGATAAATGTCAGATTATAAACAAGACCTGAAATTCCCAATAAAATATCTGGGAAATGTCATTAGAGAGAGAGAGAGAGAGATCCTACATCACAGGCACTGAAAGGGCCTCGCTTAGCACAAAAAGGTGGTAGACCCAGTGGCTCTGACATTCCTGCTTGTGTGTGTGTGTGTGTGTGTGTGTGTGTGTTAGAGGGCAGAGGCTTTTGTGTTTTCTCTTTCTTTCTAGCTCCCTCTACATGCACAAAGTAGAGGGGTTGCCTCTGAGCTGGTTGGCATTCATGGGTGGCAATAGGGAACTTGGACCATGCCTTGGACCAGGCTGGCGAGAAAGATTGACTGCCTGTGAATGGTGGGTGGTGTGCCTGTGTGTGTCCCCATGCAGGTCTGGCTATGTGTGTGGGAGCGTATGCACCTTCACGCAAATGTGTGACTGCAGAGGCTCCCTGGGGATGTAACGGAAGCCATCAGCTACAACAAGAGGAGTTTCCTTTTCTCAGTGGCAGAGAAGTTTGCCCCCCCCCCCCCCAATAAAGATCCTGCATTTGCAAGAGGCACCCCATTCCTTCCTTAAGAACAGAGGCTGCAGCTGAGTAGAGAACCCTTTGGTTCGCCTCTTGCCAGGGGGCTGCAGGAATTGGTCATAATGCCATGCGAGCCTGGGAAGCTGCCAGAGGGTGTGTGTGTCTCAGGTGTTGGGTCCCTCCTGTGCTCTGCTGGAATCGAGGGGTGTCCAGACCAGTGACTGAAGGGGTGCCAGAGAAGGGGTGGGGGTGGGCTCTCCCCGCCTCAGGAGCAGAGGACACTTTGGTGATGAGAAGCCCTCTGGCATGGCTGGAGCACAGCAGCCCTCCCCCCTTCACTCAGGCCAGCCGACCCCAGAGCCCCAGGAGAAGTTCAACTGCACAGCAAGAGGGAACAAGGCCTGCAAGGGAGCCTGGTGGGCTGGTCTTTTGCTCCCTGCCATTGGCCACTTCCCGCCAGGAGGGGCTCCTGAGGCTTCTTGCTGCGTGCTGTGCAGTGCGCCCCGCCCCGGCTGTGCATTGATCCCTTGAACTTTGCTGATGGAGTGGAATTGATTCCACCACTGCATTACAACTCCATTGGAATCTCAAGACCATGGAGGCTTCCCCCTCCCCCTGACCCCACTTCCCCGCTTGAGGGAGGGGGCTTTCCCATGTCCTTCCCAGACAAAGGCATCCTTTCTTACCTGAGAATCGCTGGCATCTCCTCTGTGATGGCTGGCTTCTTTATATTTTCTTTAGATAATCTCTCTCTCTCTCTCTCTCTCTCTCTCTCTCTCTCTCTCTCTCTCTGTGTGTGTGTGTGTATGGGGTGCGGTGGGAGAGTCAGGCAAGCAGGGGAAGAGGAGAGGGCAACAGCTCCCCTGCAGGAGTGTTCCCTTGCTTTTCACCATTGGTTTGGGAGGGGAAGATCAGAGGCTGCCCCTTTTCCCTGTCCTTCCACTTTTGTGGGAGCCCTTCATGTTGTCATCAGAGACAGAGGTAGAATGCAGAAGGGACCATTCGGTTCACGACCAGGAGGAGAAGACCAGTGTGGGGAAGATGTCTGTGAAGATTCTCAGTCATCCAGGTGCGTTTATCTGGGAGTTGAGTCATGGCTACTGGACTTCTTTTTGAGAGATAGAAACGTTTCGCTGTTCATCCAAACAGCTTCATCGGTCTGTGGGGAAGGTCCGAGCAATGCCCGGGGTATATAAAGAAAGAGATGGTATCCCTTGGCTCAGAGATGTACCTACCTGTTGCTGACCAAATGTTGTCCCCACTTACCCAAAACAATGGGGAGCAAGAAACATATTCTGGAAATTCTGGCCATTTCTTTATTTGCCTCTCATTTCCTTTAGGCCAGGAATCAATAAACACATCCATGTCTAATAACTCCAGCAAAGAATTAGCCATTGCCCTTCATCTCCTCTTTATCTGCACTTGTCAATGCAACCTGAGTGCCCGTCCACAATCCCTCGGCCATGCCTGGAATAATAAGGGGGCTGGAAGTTGGCGCCTGCTTTTGAAGCCGGGAGGCCCAAGGCCGTCTTGTAAGCCGTTGGAGGGTTTGCCTTGAGAAAGTTTCTTGCCTCCCGGCCAAGGTGACCTGCTGTCTCGGCACAGGAAAGGTGGTTGGAGTTTGGATGGCACAGCCTCCAAGCTGAACTGATCCTGGCAGGTCCCAGGCAGGGAGCTTGTCACCAGCACTGCTTTCACCAGCGGGGGGGGGGGGGGGGGTTCCTTTAACCGCCAGGCCCTAAAAAAACCCCCCCCCCCCCCCCCCCCCCGGGGGGGGGGGGGGGGGCCCCCCCCTTCCCCGCGGCACCATTAAAAAATCCCCCCCCCCCCAGCATGCCTGCTTTGGGCCAAAGTGCGCCAACCTCTCTTTGCAAGAAGAAGATGGTGTCTTGGCTCATCTGCTTAAAATGTTCACTCCGAACTTCCCCAAGGCCAGGAGGAGCTTTGCAGGAGGACAGGAGAGGAATACAGGAACACCCAACCAAACCCAGGATTATTGAGCACCGTTGAATCAAACAGCCCGGCCCGCTGTAGCCCTTGGGACCTCTGGCTCCATCTTCCCCTGGAAGGTGCACAAACCTTTCTGGAGGCAGTGATGGCAGGGGCACCATGCTGCATGCTCCCGTTTTCCCTGCTTCCCCATGGCACACCTGTCAGGAACACCTGGACCTGCTCTGTGCTGTGGATGAGGCTGATTCCCTACGACACAAACGAGGACCATATTTGCAGCCCAGGGAAAGATTACATTGATCAATATTGTTGGGGATTTATACACATTTCACCACCAGCACCAGCACCAGCAGGGGAGGCAGAGCTGGGCCGAGTGCAGGGTTTGTCCTAACAGATATGGATGGGAAGTGAGGACAGTTGGAGGTGCTTCAAATGCAGAGGCAAACAGACAAAGCAGTCACTTCAAAAGGCACCAGCACTGAAGGTCCCAGAACAGATTGTTTTGGCTCTCTCTCTGTGTGTGTGTGTGTGTGTGTGTCCCCTCGCCACCGCCATCAGAGTCTAGAGAGCCTTTCCTCATAATAAGTTATCAGCCTCAGCCGGGAGGCTTGTGAAATCAGGGCTGGCCTGTAGGCTCTGAGTTCAAGGCTGTCACCTTTGTGTCACTTTTCAACACTTTTCTCTTGTCAGTTTGCTCTCCTCTGTGATTTTATGCCAACTGGCAGGGTGATGATGATGATGATGATGATGATGATGATGATGAAGAAGAAGAAGAAGAAGCAGAAGAAGAAGAAGAAGAAGAAGAAGAAACATCCTCTTTGGATGGATATGAGGTTAATCCTGAAACTGCACGTGTCTCCTTGTAAAGATTTTCTAGGCATTTCATCAAAGGACACCTCTGCACTCTCTATGATTTCATACAACACTTATCTTAAAAAGGAAACATGCATGCACACACTCGTACACTTACATGGCTCCACAGGCGGCATAAACATTCAGCAGCCCTCATCCCCTTAGAAGGACCTGTCGTTATTGCAAATTTCACCTATTCTGTGAAAAATGAATTTATAGATGCATTAGTAATTTTCCTATTTAAATTAATGGGAAATGCAAATGAAGCTTTGTTTATAAAATGAAGTGACCCTTGAAGTCAGAATGAAATGAGTCCACAAAGCCACAAAATGAAGCTTCTGCTGCAGGTGAAGCAATGAATATAAATTTACAACAAGCACCCATCTCGTCTGTCCTTTGGTTTGGAAGATGTGCTGTGTCCCCATTGAGGGAGCCTGTGCCACCCCTACCCCAGTATGGGGTGGAGCCATCGGGGAATCACGCAGGGCTTGTCTCATGAACTGTGGCACACAACAAGAGCGGAAGCAGAGGAGAAACACCCTCATTTCTGGAACCAAGGAAATGGCTAGCAGCTGATCCAGACAATTATGGCTTGTAATTAAACACCAGATGTAGAGACAAGGTATTATGCTTTAATTTTATCTTTCATAATAACTGCTGCATGGTGATCCAGAGGCCTTAAAAAGATATCGAAGAAGTGAGTTTTGTTAGTAAACATTTACAGCATCATTTAGGAAGTATGTTGGAGGCCCCTCTCTCCTGCCACAAAGTGCCTTGTGGAGTTGGCTCTGCATTCCGGGAAGCATTCTACCTTCCCATCTTCCACTGAACTCCCTTTATGGTGACACAATTATTTCTCATATGCCTTCATGGACTTGCTTGAATTTATGTTTTGGTAGATTTTGGGGGGGATTTTTAAAGACAGTAAAGGTAAACTGTGCATAAACATTAATGCTAAATGTAAATTGTTGAAGAAATATGGATAGATAATGTAAGAAACAATAATTGGCCACAACTATCAATCCAGGGAGCCATGTATCAATGGCCTTCCATGGACAGGAGGGGTGTCTTTGTATACAGTTACTTTTGACTTGTGATGAGAAAGAACCCTTGTCTTATCACACTTTCTTCAGGCCCCAAATGCAACAGCCACGGGGTAAGTCTTCTCATCCAAGGTGATGTCAACTGGACACATGCAGGCATCTCCTTTGTGGGGACTGCCCATTTGCCTCGGTCTAAATCCTTCGATTCCTGGCCCTTATTAGTCACTAGCTGGTCCATGAGAGGAGCACTTTCCCAATACCATGTTGGTGAGGTTTGTGAAGGAGTCTTTCTGGAGGACTTCCTGGCTTTGCACAGCTGTGGCCTGCCCTCTCCCTGCAGGCCTTCCTCCACTTCCCTTATTCCACATTCCTGTGCCTCCCCGCTCTGCCCGCCCCTCCAGCAGCCCACCGTGCTTGGTGTCAGGCGCAGGGCCAAGGCTGGAGCAGAGGCCAGGGTTGCAGATTCGGTAATTGAAACGCCGCCGGCAGACAGAGGGACCTTCAGAAACAACTTGATTAGGTCTGATTCTGGCAGCAGGAGCCAAGAAATGTCAGGGCCCCCTCCTCCCCTACACACTCCCCCTGAAGTTGGTGTGGCTGCAAAGGTTCTTGGGCTGCCCGTCACTTGGCAGGTGGAGCATGAACCTGGCAGCATCAACCGCCAAGGCTTGGGAAGAGTTTATTCTCCTGCTCCTAATTGCCCCTTTTGGTTTGTAAACACAAAGGTTGCAGCGAAGGACCTGACAGCCAGAGCAGCGCCTGCCGGCCTGCCTGCCTTCTTTCCTTGTTTCGGAAATGACATTCATCTTGTTAGCAGATCTTGCTGGGACTCCGCACTGAAATCCCTCTAAGCCTCGGCTGCTGCTCCCTTCTTTCAAAGTCACCGGAGCGTTCCGGCACTTCCCCCTGGCAGAAGGGCAAGTGGCAATAAGACCCCAGAGGGAGGGGCTGGCCCATGCACGTGGTGGTGGGGCTTAAGTGCTCTTTCTCTTCAGGAGCCCTGCCTCCATGCAGGCTGCGTGCCAATTATTTCTAGGTCTGCTGCATCCTTTGAACAGGATAAAGACACGGAAATGCTAGAGGGGGTGGGTGGGTGCCTTTCTCTCAAGGGGTTGGGTGTGGGTGTGGGTGGGGTTGTGATCCAGCCTGTCTTTGGCCCTCCTGGGAAACCCTGGACCCACAGAGCGCTTGTGTTTGAGTCCTGTCTGGGCACCCCAGAGTTCCTCCAAGAGGCTCAAGGTGGCGCAGATGTTCTGGACCACAGGTCTCACAGTCCTTGATCACTGGCAATACAGGCTCAGAATTCTGGGCATTGCAGCCCAAAACATCTGGAGGGCCAAGGTTCCCCACCGCAGAGACCCCGTGTCAGCTGGTAGTGAAATGCTGACTGCCCCACTGAGATCCATGGCTGGCTTGTAGAAGATGGCATGGAATGGGGGAGGGGAGGGGAGGGGTCTTTATGAAGAGGAAAAATAAACATCTGAAGAGCAATCTTTAAAATCAGTTTGAGAGCACCGGCTGTCAAGCTTCACACTGTCGAATTAATCAAACTAACGGCTGCAAGTTAATTTGTCTCCCTGCAAAGTAGATTCAATAAATGTAAAACAAAAGTAATTGGTTCTGTTCCATACAAATTTAATCATACCATAAAGTGTGATCAATGCAAATAAAGAGCATTGAGTAGGTTAAGCATCAAGAATCTATGGAGGCAAAGCAGCCGTGGACGCCAGCGGTGCAGGGGCCTCCTGACGTTAATCTTCTCTCCCTCCGTCCCCCACAAGGATCTACGGTATTTCTTAGTGGCTGTGATTTCCTCCTTCTGCATCATGTACCTGAAATAATTTCCCATTGACTCTTTGTAGCTCTGGTTATCTTTTAATAACTTTGGGATGATATCACAGTGATGGAACATTTTGCATTCTGCTGCAGAAAAGGCAGGCCTTCTTTTCCATTAAAAAGAAAATTCCACCTCAAGACTGGCTTCCCTAAACATGCAGCGATAGCATCGGGTGCCTTTGTGAGGCAACACAATCTGGCCCCAAACCCGCCGGGGCGCCCGAGCCGGAAGGAGAGGTGCTCAGGCTCAACAAAGAGAATCAGTTCTTCCTTCCCACCCTTTGAGCCATCGCCAAGGCCAGAGTTTGCCTCTCAACTCAGAATCTTTCTTTGGAAAGCCGGGCCCTTTTTCACCTTGGCCTTCTCCTATGGCAAGGCAGAAGGTGCTCCATCTCCCCAAAGGAGCCGACATGTCAAAAGGGAAGGC
The DNA here is from genome assembly GCA_023846285.1 of Phrynocephalus versicolor. Classification (NCBI taxonomy): domain Eukaryota; kingdom Metazoa; phylum Chordata; class Lepidosauria; order Squamata; family Agamidae; genus Phrynocephalus; species Phrynocephalus versicolor. The sequence goes on from JAHTLZ010000054.1 coordinate 95,942, forward strand.
GCCAAGAGGAGGCAGCAGCTGCCCAAGGGCCATGCCCAAAGCAGGCCCTGTGGCCTCCCAAAGAAACCCACAGATTTGGCTGCCTCTGTGTTTGGAAAAGTGTGGAGAACTGTTGAGGTGCCACTAAGACTGGACCCTGGCAGGAACCCCTGAGGGTTTGGGATGGGCTGCAAAGAGAGCCTGGTGGCTAAGCTCAGCTTCACCTGGAATACGTTCTAGCCCCTTTCCCACAATCACAAGCCAGGGTGGCGTAGAAGCATGGTTTCGGTGGCCTTTAGGTCCAGTGGGAGGGAAGCTTTGGAGACCCATTCCGTGGCCCGGGGCCTGAGGCATCCACTGGCTTCTGGGCCAGGGGGCCATTCTCCACCGGATCCACTTCTGCCAGAGAGGCATCTTCTGGAGGCCAGGCGTGTGCCCCACAGCCCAGACCCTTCTCTGGCAGCTGCTTACTTTATCCCAGGGAGCAAAAGCAGCCCCCCATCAGTGAATGGCCTGTGGAGTTGCTTCAGCGCCTCCCCTTCCCACTTCTTCCCGTTGCCTAACTGTTTCAGGGCCAGTGGCATTTAGTGTTGCTTTTTATGTGTGCGGTGGTATGGTTTTTTTTGGGGGGGGGGGCTCCTCCAGCACCACTGTCAGGCAGCAATGCCTCCTGTGCCGCCCACCTTTGCTCACAGCGCCTGCCTCTTGCATCAGCGCTCCAAGGCTGCAGCCGCCCCTTTGCAAGGCTCTGGTTGAGCCCAATGGCCGTGGGTGGAGATAAGTGGCAATAAAGAGCCAAAGGCAGACTGGATGGCCTTTGAAAGACATTCCGCTGCTCAAAGGAAGCAAGTGCGTTGCGTTAGAGCACATGTAATGTTGTTCAGCCTCCCCCCCCCCTCTCTCAATGAGACTGACCTTGAAGAGAAGAAGGAACAGCCGAGGAAGAGAGAGAGCCGCAGAGGGAGATGCCAGGGATGTGATGGCAGCATCAGCATCCGCTGCAACGCCAGCCACTGCCGCCACCACCACCACCACCACTGCTGCCGCTGCCGCCACCTGGCCTGTGCTGTGCCTGGGGAAGGGAGGGCATGGAGAGGTGCCACACCTGGGTTGCCGACAACAGCTCCTGGGCTACCCATTCAGAAGAGCCTCACGTGGGCTGGGATGCTGGTCTCTTGGGGTGGGGTGAGCGGCATGGAGCAGTTGTGCTACAGAGACCCCTTATTCCAGTTCCTTTGAGTGCAAGATCTCTCCAAGGCAACCCAGGGGTGCCTGCTGCCCCCACCCCAAGGCAAGAGGCCACCCATGCCAGCTTTCCAAAGAGGACTGCCCTGTGGCTGCCCTTCCAATGGGAGACTGTCTTCTTTAAGTGAGAACATGGTGGCCACCAGAGTTGTTGAAGGAGGCCTTTCTGTTGGGGCTGGGAGACTCTCCTGGCAGAGAAGTGTTCAGAATATTCATTTCGTGTTATTTATTCAATTCCTTCTCTCCATTGATTTTAATTAAGTTCACTCTCTGCTGCAGAGCCTGGAGAGACAAGGAGCTCAAATGAGGCTGCCCCAGAATATTCTGTGTGCTGCTGTTGCTGCCGCCACTGCCACCAGGGTCTTCCCTGCGTGAAAGAGACCGGAGCCTTGCGCTGCAGCCCAGGCAGGTCCTCTCGCTTTGGCTAGTCTCCAACTAATAAACATAAAATTAAAACCCTGTTCAAGCAAACCACAAAGTCATTATGAAGAACTGTACCAATGGTGGCTTTGATCCAATCTTTCATGCAATTTCACGGTGTTTGGGAGGAATTGACGGTGCATACGCTGATCATGTTAGCTCTGGTTTGATTTTCTGCTCCCACAGAAACAGCCGGCATGGCAGAAAACCAATCTCATCTCTTGATGGGCCGCGTCACACATCTGAAAGGTAGCGGCAGGGTGGGGTCACGCCAGTGCCCTGAGCCATGCCAGGGGTCACACCCAAGGTCCCCTCCATGCCTGAGAAGGCGGCACTGGGGGAGGAACCAAAGTATGGCCTTTCAGCCATCCATCTAAGGAGGCCCAAGATGGAGGAAGAGAGAGGAGCTCTCGAGACAAGCATGACTGTGAGGAGGAGGAGGAGGAGGAGGAGGAGGAGAGCAACAGAGATGATCCAGAGACAGGAAACCCGATCCTCCGTCTGCTTCACCCAGAGAATTGGTGAGTGAGAGCTGACAAGGCACCCGTCCTGAGATCTCTGAAAGACTGTGGCATGGAGGAAGGTGCAAGCCTGTTTTCTGCAGCTCCAGAATAAGAATCATGACCAGTGGGTTTTATTTACAGGAAAGAACATTTTGACTCAGTGAGAACATCCCCAAGGGCTACTTGGCTGTGGGAGGGACTGTGTCAGAAGGAGGGGGGCTATCCTCAAAGGGAGGGTTTTAAAGAGAGGTTGCCAGGCCATCTCTTGGGTCACTAGCCATCTTTTGGATCACTGCCCCTGTAGGGGCTGGATGATCAGGGCCCTGTTCAGCACTGCAGTTCTCTCTTTTCGGAGCTCAGCCTTCTCTTGGCCAGCTGTAGCAGGGACCTTCCCCAGGTGAAAGCAAAGATGAAAAACCTGCCTTCTCTGATGGCCTTTGATGATAACACCACCTTGTCAGCCAGAAGGAAGGAAGGAAGGAAGGAAGGAAGGAAGGAAGGAAGGAAGGAA
>JAHTLZ010000054.1:98609-139739 GCA_023846285.1 Phrynocephalus versicolor
GAAGGAAGGAAGGAAGGAAGGAAGGAAGGAAGGAAGGAAGGAAGGAAGGAAATGATTGTCTTATTCAATAACCCAGGTCAGGGATATGCAGGGAACCCCCCTCTCCCTGCAAGAGGGAGTCCCTGGGTGAGGTAGAGAAAGGGCCCTGTGAAGAGCTCCTTCAGAGAAATGCTTTTTAGACTCTTAGCAGGGAAACTCAGCACCATGGACAGCGCCAGCATCTCAGCTGCTTCAAACTGGCAAAGAAGACCATGATGGGCAGGAGGCTTGGTCTGGCGAGGCCTGCTCGGGACCAAACCCTGGAGCCCAAATGCAAGTCCACAAACCTGCTCGGTCCCCTTGGGCCTCTCCAAACCACATGGCTTCAGCCATAAAAGGGAAAGCAGAGAGCACACAGAGCAGGAGGGTCTGCGAAGGCGTGGCTTGCGAGATCATCTCTGCCAGACCCATGCAGCCTTGATCCAAAGGGGAAGCAGAGGCTGGCACTAGGGAGCTGGGAAGTCAAGGCACAGGGTCTGCAAGGGAATGGAGAATGGAGCTGGTCACAATCTCAACAGGTACAGGTGTGCACTGGAGCACATCCCTGACCCTGCCTGGCACCCACTCAGCTCCTCAGTCCATTCTGGGGACAGGGTTAGAGAGAGGGGGGGGAGAGAGAGCTTAAGAGAGCAAGCGAGCTTAAGAGAGAGTTAGTTGTAAAAGAAAATATCGTGACTTGAAAATAAATGGCCCCATTACCATAAAGGGAGTCCCTAATTAACCAGCAATCATCCATTACTGTAGCTTTCATTTCATTAAATTGCATAATTACATAAAAGCACTGTTGATGTGCTCTTCAGTGTATCTGGTATTGTCTTCTCAATAATTAGTTCCAGAACTGTCAGTTTGACAGGGCCATTAAAAAACACTGAAAGACGCCACTGTGTCCTGTTCCTCTGCTTCGTTCTGTGGGCCATTTTGGGGGAGGGTCCTTCTCCCCAAGTCAGCCAGTTGGTGCAGCCTTTTGCTCTGTAACAACCAATGACATGAGTCCAGTCAGGGGTGTGGATTCGGAGGGTGGAATCTGTCCTGCAGTAGGTGCACATCTAAATATAAACAGCAGTAAATGGGCCAAAATGCTCTTCAGCTTATGCAGGGAAGGTGGTGCCACGCTAAGGGTCCACTCGGTGGCAGCTGAAAACAGTGGCCCACCCAGCCTGGATGGCATGAGGCACACCAAGTGTTGAGCCTAGGTAGCTGGAGTGGCTCATGGCTGTTGGCCTTTCTAAGACCTAGAGCCAAAGGTGCCCAAGGTGGGGCTCCCATGGAGGCGGGGTTTTCCTAAGGCTTCCTCCAGCAGGGGGACCAAGCCCACCTACCAGCCAGGATGCATCTTAGCACAGATCCTCCACCCCCACCCCTGGACCATTCCGGCCTGGATCTCTGTGCACCTCCACTGGGGTGGGGGTGGGGAACCGGACACTGGACACCGGAATTCCACAGCCAAATCCTAGTGATTTCTGGGTTCTGTCAGTGCTTCTTTTGCAGAGAGGCCCACCTCGCTTCTTTGGCTCTGTGGCCTGCTGGGCGGGCCTGGAACGGCCTCCTGCCTTGGCCTGCTCTTGTTCTGTGGCCAAAGAGCTGGCGAGGAGCTCTCCCTTCCCTGTGCCTGAGAGCCTGACTGAGGCTGGAAGAGCAGCCGCCCCCCTCCAGGAGAGCCCTGGTCCCAGAGAAGGGCCATCCTGGGCACCGGGAATCCTTTCCGTGGCTGCATCCAACACCCTGAAATAGTTGAAGTAGAAATAGTTTTTACCCAACAGCAGTAACCATGTGAAATACAGCTAAACATTTAAGATGATGACGAGCAATACCAGTGTTGAATGTGTGTAATATGTATATTGTATGGGGGTGGGGCTGTTAAGCCATTGGCTGAGGAAGAATAGGTTTGTGTGTGTGTTTTTGTTTGTTCTGTTTTTTAATTTGTAGTTTTTATGTATTTATGTTAGGTGATCAAGTGTAGGGTTGTGTGAGTGTATGCTTGGTTTCATGTCAGAGTTGTAAATGGGCAGAAGTGATGCTGGGTAAGAGAGTGCAGGAGTTGTGTATGTGGATGCTTCTTTTTAATGGCAGGCTTTACTTTTGGAATTTTATATTTGGGGTGAGTGATGTGCAGACTGGACGGCACGTACACGACGACAATGTTATTCTCTTCTCTTCTCTTCTGACCTGGTCTCTCTCTCTCTCTCTCTCTCTCTCTCTGTGTGTGTGTGTGTGTGTGTGTGTGTGTGAGAGAGAGAGAGAGAGAAGGCACTCTTTTTTAACATAGCACTTTTGGAAGAGGGCAGGAGAGCCATACCCACCACCACCACCCCGGGCCTCCCCCTTGTGAGCCGGACAGCCAGTGCCGAATGTGTACCGTGCTGAGGGGCGCTCCTCTCCTGTTGGAGCAGAACATCTGAGGCGTGGAAGAGAATTAACAAGTTCATGAATTCTTCTGGTGCCGCACACAGTTTCTCCCCCAAGAATTTATGGTACAAAAGTCTTCTCTTGGCTCATAATAATGAGACTTGAGCTCCAGCATGCAGTGCTGACTAGGGCTGGTGCACACGCCTTCTCGGGGGGGGGGCATCCCCACCCTCCCTCTCTCCCTCCCCCCCTCGGTACAGGGGCCCTCGGCACCTTTTGCAGGCAGGGGAGGCTTGGGGGATGCCGGTGTGTGATCCAGGGCGGTGAAGAGCCCCTGTGGTGGGATCCTGCCTTGTGGCTCCAGAAGGGCTGATAAGCTCCCTTGCACCTTAGCCGTGTCTGAGAAAGTGGCCTGTGGCCCCTGAGAACCCAGGCCACATGAGAAGTGTCAGGCTGTCTGGTGCCAGAAGGCTCTCTGGCTGAGAAGGCCAGCATCTTCTCCACCCAGGTCAAATGGGACGCCCCCTTGGGAAGTCCCTGGCAGCAATGGGGCTGCAAGAGCTGTGGGGTGCATTCGCCAGTGCTGGCTACCACCTCTCTGCCTCCTACCCTTGCCTGAGATGCTCCGACCAGCCTGGGGAGAGGGTCTCTCAGTGGCCAACTGAGGTCGGCTTTGGCTGCTCTTTTCCTGTGCAGAAGACAGCAAGGAGAAAGAAAGTCCAGCCCAGCCAGGCCTCCTCCGGGGGTGGGGTGGGGTGGAGTGGGGGATGCTGGCTCAGCACCCCTCCCTTCCCCAGATCGGTCCATGTTGCCACATTTGCTCTTCACCAGAATTATTAATACATGCACCACACAGCTGGATTTTGAGAAAAGTTACCTAATTAGTCAAATTAAACCTTCTGAAGACTGGGTGATGGATGGGCTCGAAGCCAGTCCAGCCTTATTTATAACTCCGCTTTGAGAACTGTGAGATGCTGTTTGGCTGCAAAAGAACATATGAAATATAAGTGGCTTGGCTCATAATGAAAGCAAGCCTCTCCCCCCCCCCCCCACACACAACCCATTTCCTAACTCCTTCGCCCACTAATTAAGGAGAATCCCTCCATGGTGCTAATTCCAGATGCCAAAATGAGCAGCTGAACATGGCAGGCCTGTCACCAAAGCCGAGGGGGGCTCACTGGGGGGTGGGGTTGAAGAGAGAAGAGGAGCTAATGGTGTGTGTGTGGAGGGGGGGTGGAGAGAGAGACAGACACACAGAGAGAGAAATTCTAGGAGGATTGAGCTGGAGGCCACCCCAGCAATCATCCAGTTCACCACCACATCTGTATATGGGGTTCCCCCAAGTGCCCCCACACGCTGAGTGTGTTGATGGTCCCCAAAGACTTGTTCAGGAGAGTATGGATGGCAGAAGGGCCAGAGGAAGGGCCTGGGACCCAGAGCACACCTTGATCATCCGGTGGTGGGAGGTACAGCTTTCCTCCTCCCTCTCCACTGCCCCCTTATAGTCTCTCTCTCTCTCTGTGTGTGTGTGTGTGTGTGTGTGTTGTGTGCGTGTGCACACGCATGCACGTGCATGTGCCAAGCAGAGTGGGCTGGCCTGGTCAAGGTGCCCAGGAAAAGTTTCTACTTTCAATGACTTTACAGCCGCTTTTGCAATGCCCTCATGCTTGTTGTAGGTATACAGTAGGTATAATGATTTCATTACTCTTTCCTGTGAAGTGTGAAAACTATCTTTACCGATCCTCCTAAATTTGTTAAATATAACATTCTGTGAGACAGGAGATAGAGAAATATTAATTGAAACCAGAGAGGTGTTTATAGGGTGAGACAGTGTGGCCAACTGTGACTGAAATTAATGTCTGGGGCCCTTGCAAGTAATTCATGTCCCGGAGTTGATTAAATATTTCCACCCACAGGTTGAGCCATGCCAAATGGCCCCCATGCGATGGTGCGAGCGAGGAAAGGGCACAGATCTTTACCAGGAGAGGGGAGGGAGGCGGGGGCCATTCTGGAGCTGGCATAATCGGGGTGGGCTCCTTGGCGAGGGTGACCATGGCGAAGACACAGGCGGTTGCCCCACTGGTGGGCCTACCTGTCCTGCCTGCCCAGGGACCCCATTGGGCTCTGCCCATCCAAACAGCAGGGCGGCCACACGCCTGGGTGCCCTGTTCATACAACCAATGCCTTCTGGTGCAAGGGGCCTCGGGCGTGCAGGCCAGGCCATTGTGGGGGCTATGGGAGGGAGGGTGGCCCTCCTGGGAGGTCAAGGGAGGCAAGACCTAGAGGGTTCCTTGTGGGTGGCAGATGTGTGCAAGCCCAGGAGAAGGCCATGGGGCTCCACACCACTGACCCTGAGCCTTGGCAGTGCCAGGCTGCCCCGCCTGGGATCCAGGGCTCTTTGGGCCAGCCAGTCTTGCTCAGCAGCAGCAGCAGCAGCAGTGCTCAGCCTTCCTCCGCAGCTTCATTAAGAAACACGGCCAGCCACCCCGTCAGGCGCTCCAGCCGGGCTCCGAGATGGATGAGGCCACTCGAGTGGCTGCTGGATTCAATCACTGGGAACATCCCCTGGTCCTGGTAAGGAGCCTGGGGGGCGGGCAGCCACATGGGGGGACAGGGCCTGTCACCAGTGATGCATGGCTGTCAGTCCTCGGCTGCCAGGGCACATTTCCCCTTCCTGTCTGTGGCAGGCCTGCGATTTTGGAGGGCGGCCGTGCTGAAGGAGAAGGATGAGTCTTTCAGGCAGCCGTGTTGCCTTGGTGCCTAATGGGTAGGAAGGAACACCAGTGGATCTTGATCTGCTGGTGCAGCAACAGCAGCAGTGGCAGTGGCGGCGGCAGGAGTCCCTGGGAGCCTGTGCAGGCTCTGAGAGCCAGCGTGGTTCCGTGGCACAAGGAGCCAGCATGGTTCCGTGGCACAGCTGCCACTTGACAGCCAAGAGGTCCCAGGCCGGGGGTGGTGGTGGTGGTAGTGAGGGCACCAAACACCTTAGAGGAGAGTCGGCAAGTATGGGCAGCCCGAGCTGGACCAACCAATGGGCAGCACCTGAGGAAGAGGATTACCCCCCCCCCCGGTCCTGCTCCGGAAAACCTCCCTGCCTGGGTGGCTTCAGGACCCCTGGTGCTCCCCCCCCCAATGGGCTTGGCTGCAGGGACCCGTCCTCTCCTCCTCCTCCTGCTCTTCTGCCCAGCAGGAATTGAGCCATCTTTCTTCAGGCTTCCCATCGGCACCAGAAGGTTAATCTCTCCTTCTTCCATACAAGAACATTTATCACACGGAAGTGGATTGTTGTGGAAAATATTGATCAAAAGCCTGTCTTGTTCCTCGGCGAGCTCACAATCGAGTGCTTTCTGGAGTCAATTGCCCGGCCTTTTCAGCTCGGCAAGGCAGCAGCGCGGGCAGATGCCAGCCAGCTGCACCCCCAGAGGCTGGTGTTTGTGTGTGGGGGGGGAGAGCCCTGCCTTGCCCCCCCCCAGTTCTGGCTGCACAGTCTCCCTTCATGGAATGGCACAGGTGGGGGTGGTTTAAGGGTCTCTGGGTTTGGCCACTGTAGGCAGGCACCCTCAGAGCCCCGCCCAAATGGCCCCACCCATCGCCTCCCAAAGGCGTCCCCAAAGCCACCCCTGGCCCAAGAGTGGAGGCGGTGGGGAAAGGCCTCTGTAGGGAAAACGGGAGGCGGCGGGGGGGGGGGGGGGGAGGTGGCAGGGACTGAATGATTCCCTTTTGCAACCTGTGCCAAGTGACCATGGGGGGGGGATTCCACTTTGTGATGCTCTGCCTAGGCAGCCAGACCTTGGTGTTTGTGTTTGTGTGTGTGTGTGTGGGGGGGTGAGGTGGCTAGCTGGTTCCACAGAAGGGCAGTCAAGCAGCTGCAAACCTTTCAGCCACTGAGAAGCCAGAGGTGGCTGCGTTGTTGATGTGGATGGGCCTGTGGCATCCTGCCCCTTGTTGCGCCTGAAAACTCTCCATTCCGAGTCCGGCCACATGTAGTAGCTTGTCATGGAGAATCAGGGATGGTGCGGCACTGCAGTGGCAAGGAGTCCCATAGGCAGACGGTTTTCCCAGGGCTGCCTTGGCGTGCCCCTGAGAAGCAGCCGGGTGGGGAGAAGAGGGGAATGTCCAGGGGGCCGGGGGCCGGGGGCCAGGGGCCGGGGGAGGGCAGGCCCTCCATAGTCCACCTAATCTTTCCTCTCTTTCCAGGCCAATGTTGATCCTGCCATTTACAGAAGGTTAATTTTAGATGATGAACTCAAACTGCATTGTAATATTTGATTTTTCTTGGCTTTGAAACACTTTATGCTTATTGATTTTCAATGTAGTGCTTTTAGTTGAGCTGCCAAATGCCATTTGAGTAAAAGACAAGTCGAGTAGAAAATATTCACATCCGTTTACTTGAACATCCCACCTAATAAGTAGGCAGCTTTGCAAACAGGGCTACATCTCAAAATGGTGAATCTGGAAGGAGTCCTTGAGGGCATCTAGTCCACCCACCCTGCAACCCAGGGCAACATCTGCAGCAGAAGGAGCAAGGGCCGTGTGGTGGGCTGAAGCATTTCTGCAGCAAAGGCACTCAGTAGCATCTCTGCCCTTCTGCTTGGCACTGTTGCTGGGGCTTTTTTGCCAAACCTCTCCCTGGCACCTGTCTGGCCACCCAAAGATTGGGCCTCTCCTCCTGCCAAGACGTGGGACCCTTTCTGAAAGCTAGGAAGCCTCCTTCGTGGCTACGATCTTCCCTTTTGGCCAAAGAGGCCCAGCCCGCCTCTCTGCTCCTGCGGCTGAGGGGGACAGTCCTCCTCTCCTCTTCCTCCTGGCTGGGATGCCCTTCTCTTTCCGCTGTCTTACCTCTCCTGTCCTAAGAGGAGGAAGGGAGGAACAACCAAGCCCATTCACCACTGACTGAGATGCTGTTGCCCCTTCCAGATGGGGGTCTGATAAAGCCCGGAGGGGCAGGGGACTTTTCTGTCAACAATGTATTGGGCCAGGAATGGGAATGTAAGCCCTGAAACTCAAAAGAAATCAAGTTATTTCAGAATGCAAAGAACCAGAGTGGGCAGGTGCTTATGGCCCAGCAGTGCTGGCATCCCTAAGCCACTCCACTGGCCCACTTCTGAGTGATGGTCTTCTTTTGCAAATAAAACCAGCTGCAATTCTCTCCATTCCACAAATGAAAAACGCAACATGTACTGAGGGCTTGGCTCTTTTTTTGTTTTTGTTTTGTTCTTGCCTTCTGTAGAACCTTATCTCTGTCCATCCTCCTTTCCTGCTGCTCTGGTTCCTGCAAAGGGCACCCTGCCCTCTGAACTCCTCCTGAAATAACTGAGGAAGGAAGGAAGCCAAGCGCTCTCTGGGCAGCTGGAGGTAAAAATATGAAAAGTGTTGCACTTACTGCAGAAAAGGTGGAGTGACCAGGCCTCCGTGCCAGCTCTTGATACCTGAGGTGAAGTAGCAAAGGGTCTCTCCTGAAGCCCACCCACCCACTCACGTGATAGGCTGCAAAGTGGCTCAATTGGGGACTCAGCCCAGGGACCTGCCACATCCTCCTGCTCTCCCGCAGAGTGGTCGTGCCCTGTGCCACTCTGGAGCAGCCACATTCCTGGCCACAAGCATGGGGCTTCCTGACCAAATGTTTCCTTCTGCATCCTTTCTGGTTGCCTGCCAGGCTGAAGCAGGCTCTCCCTCTGCCAGCTGCCTTAGCCATGCCAAGTCATGGAGGTGGGCATACGGGGGCTGGCCGGATGGCTTCAGCCCAGGAGCGATTGCTCAGCGTGCCTGTGAGCCCGAAGAGGCCCCACCATGTGCCTCCTTCCTGCTGCTGTTCTCTCAGTCCTCCTGTTGAGAAGGAGGGGGAGCGGGTTCTCCGCCAGCAGAGCAGGGGCCGTTAATTGCCGCAAGCGGCTGCTTGGAGGACGTGGTGGCGGAAACGTTGCCAGAAGAACAGAAGAAGCAGGAAGCCAACTGTGAGAGACAGAACCCCATGTTTCCATGTCTGGGCTGTTTACAGCTTCCTCCCCTCCCGCTCTTGGAAGCTATAATTTAAGATTTAATGAGGAAATTATTAACTATGAGTCACACACAGGATGGGCCTTCCCCTCGCAGGTTCCTGATCTGGGGCCATTGTGCGCCTTCCTTGCATCACCTCCAGATCACGCGTGGCCTCCAGCCCTTGCCCAGAGGAACTGGCTCCACCGCAGTCCTTCAGGCAACCTTGTTGGCCAGTTAAATGCAAGCCTGGTGGTTGCCAGGGTGGTGGTGGGATGGGGCAGTGGGTATGGGGGGGCAGTGGCATGTGTGGGGCTGCTGCCTAGAGGCTGAGCCTCTGCCCCTTGAGGGCAGCGTGCAGGGTGCCATTTTTTCAAAAAGGAACACACTTCAACCGACTACGCTTTGCACCAGCATGACTGCCTGGTTTCAAAAAGCCAAGAGAAAATCTGGAAGGTTAGAAATTATGATGAAAAAAGAGCTCAGGAGTGCCAGGAAATCCTAAACACTGGTGGTCTCCAGTCACAGGCATGGGGGGGCGAGAGAGAGAATGAGAGAGAGAGAGAGAGAGCGAGAGCAGGAAGTGAAGGCAAAAAGCCTCGGGACAGAGCAAGCCCTTCCGCCTGGGCGGTGGTGACCGGGGAGAGCAGGTGTTCGACTGCATACGCACTGGCCTGGAAGCACAGCAGGCAGAGGTGGACATGGGCAGATGCTGCTGCCTGTTCTGTACAGCTGTGCAAAGACACCCCCCCCGATTTGGGCAGTATGTGTGTGTGTGTGTGTGTGTGTGTGTGTGTGATATACCACAAGCTGGCTGTCAGAAAATGGGCCATGGCTTCTGCTTGGGCAGATGGGAAGCTGCCGGCTGGCTCCCTCTCCAGCACAGAATGCAGAGAAACCTGAAGGTTTGTGCCTCCCACTGAATTCCAGAAATGGATATAGCTCCCCCACCACCATCAAAAAGTGATAAAATTAGGTGCCTCCTTAGAAGGGAATCACACCTTTCCAATTTCAGAGAAAGAGGCAGAGGCACTTAAAAAACCCAGTAACGCCATGTGCCTGTGATGGGAGCAGAAGCCCAAGTAGCACGGGGGGGGGGGCGCCCACTGAGTCCCAGGCTGTGGGGCCAAGGTGGGCATTGCAAGGAGACTTCCAGTGGCATCTGTCTTCTTCTTCACGCTGAGTGGCCATGCCAGGCCTTGACATCCATCAGAGGACTACTGGTGCCACACTGTGGCAGACGCTACAACATATGTGCTTCCTGCCCAACCCATTAAAGGAAGGCAGACGCCAACACACTTCCCTCATTGCATGCCAAGCCGGGAGGCGTGTAGAGGCCCTGCCTCCCTCGGGCCTTTGGAGGGCCTGACAGCCTTACAGGCTCCTTCCAGCTCCAGTCTTCTATGATCCACCTTCGTTTGGTCACCTTCACTTTTGTGGCTGCTGCTGCTGCTGCGAAGGCTACATCTCTTGCTTTATTGGCTGCCATTGCCTCAGATCCTTGTACAGTGTTTTGTATGTGGATCCCACAATTATGGAGGATGAGACTTAACCCTTGGCAGAATCTAGCTGCTGCTGGCTCTCCCGGGGGATGGAAATCCTTCTCTCCCTGGCCCCCAGAAGGCCACAGGTGGCTGGAATCAGCCCCCCCACACACACACTGGTGTCTTGGCTAGCCCTAGTGTCCAGCAGTGCCCCTCCCAGGATCCAGGGTCTTCCTTTGCTCTTGCTGCACAGCCTGGGTATTGCCTGCTGGCTTCCCATGCAAATGCTTTCCAGGCCCAACTTGGCTTTGCTTTCAAAACTTGGTCTGTGGACTGTGACCAGGGCACGGAAGAGCAGGGCACGGCAGGCATCCAACACCAAAGGCGCTTGAATAAACTTGCCAATCATGGAATCAAGGGAGAGGTCTTGTCCTGGATCAGCGACTGGCTAAGGGACAGGAAACAGAGGATAGCATTAAATGGACACTTCTCCAAGTGGAGGGAGGTAAAGAGTGAGGTCCCTCAATGTCCAGTACTGGGACCCCTGCTTTTCAACCTCTTCATAAATGATCTTGAAGTAGGAGTAAATAGCAAGGTAGCCAAATTTGCTGATGACACTAAATTATTATTGTGAGGGAGGGGCAAGAGAGCTTGTGGAGCACCCCACCCCCCGGCAAGGGCTGCCTGTAGACCTAGAAGGTGCTTAACAAAGCCAAGGCATCCAACAGCAGGAGAGCAAGCCAGTTGGCACCTACATGAGTCGAAGTGGCTCTCACGGGCTGAGTTGCCTCTGTACCACCTTTCCGAAGCAGGAGCATGGGCCCTGGGTCATGGCTGGTGACCTGGCGCTGACCAGAGTGCTGATGTGAAAGGGGATGCAATTGCATTGGAGACGCTGCTCATGGGAGACCTTCCTGACCTCTTTGGGGGAGCAGCCTTCATTTCTGTGCACATCCTGCTCAGAAGAGCTTCCCTCAGACCCCCCGCCCCAATGGACGGCCAAAGCTCTCTGCTTCCAACGGCACCTCTGCCCAAATCTCATGGATGCTTTGAAGGAGGCCGGGAAAAGGGGGCAAAAGGGCAGCAGAGAGCCCTCTTTCCTGGGGGCCTCTGTTTGCACCATTTCTGTGCCCCTGGGTGGGAGGGTCTGCCCCCACAGGGGGAAGTAATGCCCCCCAATAGGGACAGAGGGGCTTTTTGTTGGGGGAGGAAGAAAGAGGATGGGCCACCCCGGGCCCTACCCAGGCAGGAGACCCCCACCCGGCATGGGCTCCAAGAGAGCATATCACTGCAAATGACAAGGAGGTGTAGAAGTGTGGTGGTGGGCGGAGGGAGGGAGGGAGGAAAGGAGAAAACCCACCCAGCCCCTCCCTGCTGAGCCAGGGAAAGCTGGCAAAGGTTCAGAGGTAGCTTCAGCTGTCTTGGGATCTCCAGTGGCAGCTGGTGCCTGTCAAGACAGATTGGGCAGGATGCCCAGTGCAAGGGAAGCTGGAGGCAGTTGTGGGGGTGGCTGGTAAGGAGATCTCTCTCTCTCTCTCTCTCTTTTCTACGGTGGGTTGCAAAGGCTCTGCAAGGGAACGTCTTTAACATCCAACACAGCTGAAATACATTCAGTCGACTTCCAGTGGGTTTGAGTCTAGTTCCCCCCCCCCTTATCAGCCTCTGCTTTGGAGAGGAGACTTGGGGCACGGCACACACGGCTATGGGTGGGGGGGCGGGTGTCCATCCATCCATCCATCCATCCATCCATCCATCTAGAGCTTCTCTGGGCGAACCGGCATCCGGACAGACTGGTGCCAGCTGGGCCACACTCAGGGCCCCATCACACCTGGAGGTGGTAGAAGATTACCTCCTCCCCCCCACTTGACTGCTGGACAGGCCTGGGCCCCAGTTATTTTCTATGGGGTAGCAGGAGTGCAAAAGTGGGGGGCACCCCATTTGGGCATTTGAAGGAAACACAATGCAAGCAGGGGACTGCGAGATCACATGAAATGCCCCCAAACTGCAACAGGTGCCAGAAGCCCCCCAAGAGGGGGAGGGGCATTGGTTGGCTTGGATAAGAACCACCTCCAGAGCCCCAGAGCAGCACTTTCAAGGCCCATTTAGCAGCCATGACAGCAGAGGGAGCAAATCCTGTTCCCTGCCCAGGTGCTCTGCTTCCAGAGATGGAAAGGGAGGAGGAAAGTGGGGGTGTGGGTGGGGCTTCCTGCCACACCTTCCCCCTCCTTTTGGCTTCCTCTCTCTTTCCCCCAAAACCCTCTCCCCTCCCCCCCACTCTGAGCACAGGGTGCCACCACCCACCATCCCTGAGTCCTCTGGAGATGCCAGGTGGTGCCATGGAGGTGGCAGTGGTTGAGGGCAGGCCAACTTGGGATTGTAACGTAATTTAGAATTAGTGAAGTCTTTTTCCTCTAGGCTATAAAGAAACTGTGAATTCTAAGGTGTTAGTGAACTTCCGTTGTAGATTTATAATCTTTAAAGAATGTAAACACAGCTAGAGCAGACCTCTCTCCTGCCTGCTCTCCTCTCCTCTCAGCCCAGACACACAGGGATGCACTGTTGACTTAGCCGTCACCGTGATGGCTGCTTTCAGAGATACTCCTCCTGGCTCGTCTGTCTGGGGGAAATCAGATGAAGGCTGGGAACATCAGAGAAGACAAAATGTAAATGCAACCAGCACCCTTTCACTGACGGAGAACCTCTGGCTCCGTCCAAGCTCTGAGTCAGTCAGATGTGATCGCCAGCCCCAGAAAACTCCCCATCCCCCCAAGGAACTCAATGGGAGCCGTGCGGGAGCGCCAGGTCGCGGTTTGTCAGCAGACACAGGGGCTAGGTCTCTCTCCCCCCCCCAATGGCCCGCATGCCCCATGTCCTGGCACCAGGGGTTTTGTTTCATGCACTGCTTGGTCGAAGCTCCTGGCAGAAGGGCGGCAAGCCAGCAACCCTCCCCCGGATTCCTATGAAAGCTGGAATGCTTGGTAAACTTGGTCTCCTTGGGATGCATTCTTTTTAATGAGCTCCGTCATCCATGGCACCGGCAGAGGAGATGGGGGGAGCGAGCGGGCCAGGAAGGGGCTTGGGGACCCAGCGAGGTGGGCGGCCAGAGCCCCTGCCAGCCAGGGACTGGCCCGCGACCTCCACTTTTGCAGGGGATGCCTCCGTAGCCCTGGGACTCCTACTTGGTGTCTTGGCATTGACGCGACCTGCAGGACTGCAGTCAGCCGCTGGCTTCGCTTTGGAACTTCCTTGCCTGCCTGCCAGCCTGCCTGCCTGCCTTTCCGGTGCCTGATCACCCAGCAGGCTGATCGCTGCAGAACCTGTCAGCTCACATATTTTGTGCATTCATATCTGATCCTAATAAAGAGTCCCCGTGGCTTTGTCTATATTTTTTTATTTGAATTAAAAGTCCTTTCCTGATTCAGTAGCATTTTTCTTTATTGCTGCTGCCACTGCTACCATCGCCAGTTAATCAGTTCACGTAAAGAGCCTCTCCTGCGGCAGCAAAACTGGGGGAGAAAAGAGAACCGGCAGGGTGGGTGGGGGTAGAGAAGGTTGTTAGTTCCCTTGGTGGAGCAAAGATGAAGCCAGCTATTGGCTGCAGCTGGATCTTGACCTGGCCAAGATGCAGGCCTGAGCCTCTTTTGCTCTTGGAGTTGGGAGGGGCACCCACAAACTGCAAGGTGGGCAGGGTCCTCTCTGCTTCCCCCTACCCCCCCATCCTGCCTTTCAAAAAGCCACTGTGTGCAAATCCTTTCCCCCCTCCTGGTGGGGGAAAAGCCCCCTCTTATCAACATTGTCCTGAGCTTCTGTTTGTATTCTGCAAGAGATATTAACTGTAGAAAATCTGAGGTCAAGGCAGAGTCATATAATTTCATGGTTGAAGACGCTGGGCCTTTGCAAAGGACTCGCTGATAAGGTGTTCTGCACAGGAGGGGAAACGCCATCGGAGGCCTTCTGAGTGCAGCTGGTCCCCAGGAAGAGAGACCTTTAAGGCTTTGTCCTCACATGGGATTTGAGGGCAAGCTGGGGGGGAGGGGGAGGATGAGAGGAGGTGGAGTGCCAAGGGATGGCCTGGATGCCCATCACGTTTTTGTTGCATGCATGCAACAAAGAAGGGCAGCCTCATGGGAGTTGTGAGCTGCACAGGTTTTTCTTGAGTGGTCCGTACCCATGTAAGAGGAAAACCGGGCGCAGCTGCATCAGCCAAAACATGGGCTGTTGAGGCCACTACCGCTTTGCCCAAGGACAGGTGAAAAAAGCAGCGACTCACCTGTGCCTGCCTTCCCTGTGCTTGGTAAAGGTCCTTTGGCCACCTCTGGATCTTATTTATTTATTTGATTCATATACCACATCATCTGTCCATCTCCCCCAACAGTGGGAGCTCCCATCTGACGGATTTCTGTCTTACCTGAATTATTTGTCTAGACTCTTGGTCAAAAGAAAACCACATTGCCAAAGTGGGATAAAGCACAGCACCAAAGCAAACCGTGGCGGCCCGGGTCAGGCCGGGAGATGCTTACTACTGCAGGAGAGCCCAGCCTGGTCTCCCAGCTCCCTTATGAGGCAGAATTCCGTTTTCTGTTCTAATTTTGCTGCAGGGATTAAAGTGTGGTAGTTTCTCTGTCTCCCACTTTTGACTTTCATGCTGTAAGGTGTTTGCTCCCCTCCTCTGAGAATTTGACTCTGCTGAAGTTTAATATTCAGCTGTGTTAGCAGAAATTCAATTATCCCTGAAGATTACACAAAGATTATCAAAGTTGTAAACAGCTGAATGTGCTCCAAGATCAATGAAGCACAACAGAGACTGTATTTAACAGGAGATATAAAAGTACACATGTGCCAAACAAACGTTGACAAGGGAGCCGAACGTTGGCCTGTCATCAGCTGGAGGTAACTGAAGTCTGTGCCACAGCAGCACCACCCGGCCGGCTGCACAGCGGGGTGCCCGCCCAGTTTGCATCCCTGCCTGGGAGCAGCAGGGTGGTTTGAAGCAGGCACTGAAGGAGACCTCCACTTCTGCCATGGAGAAAGAGGTTCAGGTCGGGCCCTGGGACAGAACCAGGCCCGGCGTTCCCTTTTGCGGGCCATTAGCAAGTCCACAGTGAGAAGAGTGTGGGGCGGCTGCTCTCCCGCCTAGAGGGAAGACCCTGGCGGCCTCAGTGGGCAGGAGGGATGAGAGGGGTGGGGTTGGTTGGAGTTGCTGGCAAAGCCAAGCAGGGGCTCTGGATCACTTGAGGAATGCTGCCTCCCCCAAGAAGGAAAACAGGTCGGCTCTGCAGGGGGAGGGGAGGTGGAACCACTGCTTCCCCATGGCACGACACCCCCCCCCCCAGTGTCAACCCCCGGCTCCTTCTCCAAGGGACAGGCTTTCCCCTGGTCCCAAGGGTCATCCTGAGCGCCACACAGAAAGCAGTCTTCTACTCAGGCCATTACCACTGGTTCATCGCATGCAGCACCACCCTCTGCAAAGGGCAGCAATGGCTCTCAAAGGTCTGACCCTCCCTCTCTGCACCATCACTTGGTCCTTCCAGTGGGAGATGGTGCCAGGCACCTTCTAACTCCGAAGCTGGTCTGCCTTGGCTTCTGCCCAGTTGGTCCCCTCCACCATATCTAGCGTTCTGCTTATCCTGCTCAACACGCTCAGTCCAGAGGTCCAGATTTTCCACGTGTGTGTGTGTGTGTGTGTGTGTGTGTGAGAGAGAGAGAGAGAGAGGTCAATTGGCAGAGCTGGTTCCCCCCTCCTTCTTCAGCACTGGGGGCCTCCCATGCAGCTCCCCCTGTCTGCCCTCACCCCAGGAGGGGCTTGTGTTCCCCCAACAGCCCCCCCCCATCTTCCAGCCTCCTCTGTTGCATTGCATGAGATCCAGCTGTCTGCTTTTGCTTCCCTTGCTGTGTGGCTGCCATAAGGCCGAGCCTCCCAGAACAATGATATTCACGGGATGAAAAATACCAGCCTCCCACTTTGCAAACTAAACATAATTTGTATTTGCAATCAGACTTGTGGTTGCTGCAGCTAGTGAGTGATGGTGGCAGCCCACACACCCACTCCCCCCCCCGCCACAAGCACACACACACACACACACAGCAAGAGGCAGCCGGGGATGGTGTGTTTCTGCATGGGTGCATGGGGCTTACTTTACTCCATGGAGGTGATTGAGCAGTTGGTGGGAGGGGATAGTTGTTCCTGGAACACAGCGTTCTGCAGGCTGAACCTGGGTCTCAAAGGGAGGCAAACTTAAAAGTGCACACACATGGAGGAAATGGCAGCTAGATTAATGCGTATTTTCCTCTTAGGATGATGCTTCCTTAAGCTGCCGAATCTTCAAGCATGAATTGTCTGAGAGATCAGAAAGGCAAGCTATGGACCAATTGCAGAAATCTCCCTCCTACTGACCAATTAGGAAAGAAGAGGAAGCCCATTTGCAAAATGCAGGTTGAGGAGAGCTTGCTGCAGAAGAAACAGGAGGTCTTTGCCTCTTGAGGGAGCTCTGCTTCACACAACATGTTAACTGTATCTCTTCCTCTGTCGTGCCATTGAGGCAGGACAGTGGACACTGCCCAGAACAATGGAGAAGCCACGGAATCTTGGCAGCCCTGTTTCCTGACTGGGGAGATTGCCATGGGCACAACTGGGGGCAGGACCCTACCCCCAGGATCCTTTTGCTAGCACCTGTGGGATAGTTGTAGGGCCAGGGCATGTATTGTCCAAACCTTTGACATTTCCCTGGGACTTTCCCATGTCTTCTTCCCTTGTTTTTCTCACTGTAAAAAACAACACAACAGCTTTCAGGAGTAAGAGCACAAAAAGAAAGTCCTTTGGGGTGGCAGCAGAAATCTCCCTGCCTTCCCCTGTAAAATAAAAAGGTGGGGTGTTATCTCTGAGTTGGAGGGGCTCCCCTCCCCAAGACCCACCAGCCCCCAGCTCCCCTTTTCTCCCCTCTCTGTGTGTATGTCTGCTTTAATTTGCATATTAGGAGTCACATCTGACAAACGATGCCCATTTTCCCCAGTCCCTCCTGCTCTCTGCCTGTCCTGCCTCCTCCTAATTCGTGCTGGCATTATAACGATGCATCAATAGACAAGCAATATTATGTTAAGAACATGATAAAATGCCAGCGGCTTCATAATGGCACCAGCCAAATGGTAATTTCTGCTTCAGAAATTGGTCATTTATTTTGCTGGTCCATTCCTATGTTCAAATTAGACCAAGTTTAATATACTGTAAAATTGAATGTATTCTATCCTTTTCAACCTGCCTGGCATGTGTGCTGTGATTTATGGTTCCCACAAACCTGCAAATGTTAAATAATCTCCTTCTTGAGGTGTCGCCTCTTATGCCAAACACTTTAAGTAACAGGCAGGCAAAATTTTACGAGCTGTCTCTTCTTGGTGGCCTCCTCTTGTGCCCCATTTCAAGCAGCAGGAGTGCATTTAACACATTAGATGGAGTTTTAAAAGCAGCCATATTAATTGGTACATTAATTTTCTCCTGTTAACTATAATTGATAGGGAAACCATTCTTTCCTAAGCAAAGGTTGCTATTTGTGAGTTACTTGTTTAACAGTGGCACCAGAAAGCCACACAAGGCTGAAGACCTGTGAGTTTTCCCCTCTGGGGCTGGCGGGGAGCAGCTTATGGCACCCCCTTATTCCTCTGGTTCATGGGGACACTTGCATTGGGTGGCGCTGCCCATTTGCCCTTTTCTTGAGATGCGCCAGACTGGGAAGAACTGGGAACTGAGAGTGACTGGAAGGAGAGGGGCCCGGAATCAAGAGGGGGGGGGCAGGAACAGGCATGGAGAAAGCCACCTCCCTGGACCACAAAGGCCCCTTTAATGTGGATTGGATTATTCCAATGGTTTTAGCAGCTGCTTTTTGGAAATTTATTATTGTTATTTTTCAAAGTGATGCCTACTAACCACTTTGAGTGCTATCTTTTTATTCTTTTTGTATTCAGCTCAGGAGGATGGGAACCAAACAGGCTCTTGGTTATGACAGCAGACCCCAGGCCAAATCCCTTGGCAGCAGGGCCTAATGGGTGGAGGGCCAAGCAGGTTCCCCCTGGAAGGTGCCCAGAGGGACAAAAGGGGGACTGAGAAGCAGATCCCAAGCAAAAGCCAGCAAACAAAGCAAGACTGCCCTCCTCCCCTGCTGGTTCTCTCTTTCTCTCCCCCCCCCCACACCCCCAGCCAAATTCTTAGGCCCAGATCTTGCTGACTCTGCAAAAAACAACAGAGGCTTCCTTGTGCCTCAGGCGGGAGTTTTGACCAGAAGAAGAGTCTGCTCTTTTCCAAGTTTGGCCACTACCCTGTGCCATTAATTCGCCCCCCACAGTTAATTCAAACTGGCCAATCCTAGTGGCTCACAAGAAACAAAAACTGTAATGAATGTAGCCGTGCACCTTCTCTCTCTCACACACACACCCATAACCACACACCCACACACCGGTAGAAAAGCTGGCCAAGCTTTTGAAGCGGCTTCTGCTTTGCCTCCTCTTATTCTCCTGCTCAGCACTTTTCCAGAGGCCAAGGGTGCCATATGGGACAGGCCACCCACTCCATTAAGCCTCAGGACCTGGTAATGGAGTGACCTCAGCACCCACTCCTGTTCATTTGATGCAATTGCTGCTGCTCTTTCCCTGACCCTTCTGGGAAAGCTTCCCGCTCTTGGCTGAACCTGGGGAGGATTTGCATTGTATATTTCGGCAAAGCTGCCTCCCTGGAGCCAAGGGGACGTGGCCGTGACCAAAGGAGAGCCCTGGGCTGCCGTGGGAAAGCCCTCCTGGGCCTGGCAGTGCTGGCAGTGCTTGGCTTTCAAGGTGACCCTTGCCTGGCTCTGAGGGAGGGCTTCTGTCCCTTTGCATGGGGGCGCAGGCCTCCCCTCAGCCACTCTGATGCATTGCAGAGGGTAGGGAGGGCTTGGAGGGAGATTGGCAAGGGTGGAAGTGGCACCACCTGCCTGGGATTCAGGTGTCATAATCCTTCTCTTAGGCTGAACCTTCTGCTGTTGTTAAAAAGGCCGGAAGCCCTTCCATTGAAAAGGCGTCTTAATCCCCTTACAGATTCACTATAGAGGGGAGATGGCATGTCACCACCGGCTGCCACCCTGAGCAGGACGGGTCCTTCCTGACCCCAGGAGCTGAGCAAAGCCATGCATGCCTTGCTCTTGGAGGGGAGACTCCCCTCCCCTCCCCCCTCCCAGCGAATGCCAGGGTCCTCTAAGCAGGGATGAGGAAGAGCCTCCTGTCTGGAACCCACACAGAACTGAATACATGAAGCCAGAGGGACTTGTGTCTGCCAGGATATTCTCTGAGCAACATCAGGGACAAGCTGCTGCTGCTGGTGGCACCATGCTTCCCAGTTTATTTTTCCCAGCTTGGTTGTAAACCTTACTTCCGAGGTCGTCTGGTGCCCAAGTGATGAAAGAGTCTTCCAGATGCCTCCGCCTTCCTTTCCCTTTATCCAGAAAGCAGCTGAGCTCCCTGGTAGATCAGAGGCAGGAGGCAGGATTAAGACAGAGAGTCTTACAGGGAGCCTGTTTCTCAGGGAAGAGCCCGAGCAGGAGGGTCAGAATACTACCACACAGAAAATGATCCAAGGCCTGGAGCCACGCTTTTGTGTGAAAAGCTGCAACATTGGGGCTCTCTGGCTTGCCAAGAGAGAGTGAGTGAGTGAGAGAGAGAGAGAGAGAGAGAAGGGGGGGTGAGGGAGTGAGCACTCATGGAGGGGTGCAAAAGGAAGCCTCCTATGGAGAAAGCAGAGAGACAGCACCTCCTCTCCGAAGGACAGGCGGGCCCAGAACCACCCTGTGAAGCGGAAGGACGGGGGATTCTGGGCATGGAGAAGCAGGAAGCGCCGGTGGCTCCCAAATCCCTGCAGTGGCGAAGCGGCCTGGCTTCCCAACCGGGCTTTCAGCACCTTGGAGAGCTCCCGCGACCGCCCGGCCTGCCTTCGAGCGCCAACGCTCCCCCCTCCCTTCATCAACGACCTCTCCGAAGGGACTACTATCCGGTCCCGCCCGTATCAAGGAGGCCCCGCGGGGGGTTCACCTGAACCCCCTGGAAGAGGGGACTGGGTCAAGCCACGAGCCCACCAGTAGCCCTCTGGGTGGCTATGGATTGTTTCCAGTATCAGAGGCAGGATGGCGGTCATCCGCAGCTGTTGGAGGCAACTGGCCCTTGCTGGAGCCTGGCTGGTCCCTGCTTCTTCGCATTCACCATCCCCACCCCACCCCGTTCCACCCCTTCCTCTGGACGGACGGACACAGACACAGACACAGACACAGGCACAGACACAGGCACACACAGACACACAGACACACACACACACACACACACACACACACACAATTCCAGTGGATCGCTCACTGTGTGAACGCCTTGCGCTGAGGCTGCACTTGCCATCGTTGTGGTCCTTGGGAGAAATATTTCATACCCGGAAAACAACATATGCAAATTAGCTGCATAACTGAAGAGCTGCGCATTAATTAATCCAACAGAGTCACTGTTCCGTAACATAAAAATCTACATGGAAAGACTGAACTAGAATTAACTGGTGCCCGAAAGAGCTTTCCGTAGGGACAGAAGTCCGTGCAAACAGAAGCGGCATTTTACATAAGATCACAACTTCTTTTGCCCACCCCCCCACCTACTTCCTAGCTCCCCCTCCCTTCTCACTGTCCCAGGAGGCGGATGTGGGTATATGGTGGGAGGAGGCTCCTTGGGCTCTGCCACTCCCTTGAACTGCTGTGAGGAAAAGCATTCGCACAGAGATGAGCCTGAGAGCATTGAACCGTCCTTTCATGCCAAAAGCTCCCGTGGACCAGGACCACCCGCAAGACTCCCAACCCAAGGGCTTTGCTCTCCGGAGGTGCCTGTTTCTTAGAACAGCTGCATCAGACTCCTTCCCCCTTCTTCTGTTTAAATAACACTTCTATCATAATTTGATCTTTAATTGATCATCCGATGACTGTTTGAATATCTGGCAGACAACTTGGGGGTTGGGGGGTTGGGGAGAAGCCGTGCCATGCCAGAGTTTCTGAGCCTTCCTTCGGTTGCCTGTTGGGAGCTTTCACCCTGCCTTGGTAACACCCATGGTTAATGGTGCTTAATGGTGCCTGTAATTGGTGTCTCAACTTATTCAGAAGTAAATTTACTAGAAAATAATTAGCAATTTTATAGTTCACTACTTCTTCATTTTGTTGATTAAAAAAAATCCAGCTGCTTTTATCAGCTGGCACAATAGCGTAAGGCTGGGAAATAGATTATCCCAACTGGCTGGACAGGCCCCACATTTGCCCCCCACCCCCCACCCCCATGGTAACAGGTCCCTTGCTCCATTCACTGTGGGTGGCTGCAGGCTCCATGAAGAGTGATTCTGAACTGAATGGGTGTGTTTCGTGGGCGTGCAGAGTGCTTTCATTGTGGCAAGGCAAGGGAGCCTCTCTGTATTCTGTTGTCATACAGACCGTGGTGGATTTTCACTCGCAGGCCACGGTTCATCAGGGAATGCCCCTGCTGGCGCTCTGGCTGCTGCTGCTGCCTGCCATTTGGTCTTGAATCTATAAATCACAGTTACGGCTGCTCCTTCTCCCCAGCGGCTGCTGTAGCAGCAGCAACAGCGGCAGCGGCAGTGCCATGGAGAAAAGCATGAAGGTATGAATTAATTGAGGCAAGTGCTGAGCAGATGGAAAAAGAAAGCCAAGGAGGAGTCGCTTGGAATGAAAGGGGGGGCTTTCCACAACCCCTAGGCTGGGCTGCCACTCCAGGGGCCTGGTGGGTCTGCCCCTCAACCTCCCTCTCCCCAGTTCACTTGCTTCACCTGTGGCCCCTCAGACAAACAGAGGGAGCGCTTGTGCTGAGCACATGCCACGGCCCTGGCCTGACTCCTGAGCAGAGCCTCATGGAGAAAGCCGAGGTGACTTTTCTGTTCTGCACAATGCAGTCCACGTCTCAGTGCTGGTGCCAGAAACAAGAGAGGCAGCATATCCTAGTGGCTAGAATGAGGACAGCCCTGGGTTCAACTACCCACACAGGAAGAAGGAAGGTCCCTGAGCATTCTCTTTAAAGTCATCCCTGATGCTTCGCAGGGCAAGTGCAATGGCGGAATAGGGGTAGAACCCAGAGTCTCTGGCTGGAGATAAAGGGGGGGGGGAATGGGGGTGTTTGTAGAAATATGACCAACAGATCCAGGAATAATGATGCCACGCGGCCTCTGTTTTCACTTTTTGTAACCAAGAAGCAGTTCTATCTGGCTCATCCCTCAGAGGCATTTGCGACAAGAGACAGGGTTTCTGTGGGCTACTAGAAAGAGGGATGCCTCCACCCAGACGGAGTGGCTGCCCCCGGCTGCGTTTTCCAATGCCTTGCTCACCAGTCCCTGCTCACTCATTTGAGCTTCATTGGGAAAAAGAGAAGGACCTGGAACATGCCACCATTATCTCTCTTGTGCTGGCTGAGCAAAGTCCTACCTGCAACCCAGCAGTGACTAAGGTCCCTCGACCCAGCTGGATGAATGGAGCAGAAAGCAGCACTTGCTCTTACAAGGTTTTATTGTTTAGTGAGGTTTGGCTGCAGGTTCACACTTCACATTTCCAAGTCCTTCAGGGTGAGGGTGACACAGAGGGGTGGGGTGGGATGAGGTGGGGTACGGTGTGTGTGTGTGTGTGTGTGTGTGTAAGCAGCTTAGCAATGTAGCTCCTCCCATTTATTGTCATTCACTCAACCATGATATCCCTGGCTTCCCAGGACCATGACTCATCCAGTCTCTGTGCATAGAAAATTAAATATAATTTATGCTTTGCTAATTGAAGCCAAATACAAAACCCAATCGACTGTGTGCTCGGAATGCCGACATTGAAATAGGGGAAGACAAGAAACCCACATTCAACCCCAAGCTTTCTGAGCGGGTGACACTCTCGGGAGAGAGGCGCTCTCCTTGCGGCAGAGAAGGAGGGAGGCTGAGTGGAGGGGTTCCCGTCCTGCTGCTCAGGGCATCGCCAAGGCCGTCCCCAGCGGGTGAAGAAGAAGTGGATCCAGGGCTCCTTTGGGTATGGGGAGCTCCCTCCCAGGGTGGCCAACAGCCAGGCCAGCAAAATCCCCGTCTCCTCCTGGGCCGCGAAGTGGAGCAAGAACCGCACAAAGAATGAGAAAGCGAACAAACGAATTGGCCGCGCAACTTGTGACTTCGGAGTTAGGCTCGGGGGGGGGGGCTGGCGATGTTACCTGAAGGGGATGTCCTTCCCCCAGCCCAGGCCAACTTCCACTGAGACCCGGCTCAGCCTCCCTTCCCCTCCCGTTCCTTCAGGCCCTGTGGAGCCCACTTCCCAGTCTCAATAGTTCAACCGCTATAAAAAAATAAACCTCTGAAGATATGGTGCAGGATGTGTGAAATGGCTTAGCTTTTTCTCTCTCCAGACCCACCGGCAGGAAGGCGCTTCCTCAGGGAGCCGAGCGAGGGTGTCCGAAACCGGAGGGTGGCTCCTGGCCCCCATGGCCAAGGCCTCAGCCAGCCCCCCCCCCTTTGGCTGCTCCTTCTCGGAGAGGGAAGGGGGCCGCCAGGAAAGCACCCGGGCCACTTCGCCTGCTGTCTGACTCCGGCTGGGCTGGGGCCCTGGAGCCCTGGAGTGGGCACCGTCCCTTGCCTGGTGCAAACAGAATGCTTTGGCAGCCACTTCCGTCCCGTGAGCAAACGTCCCGCAGTCAGGTGGTCGGTCAGGATGGCAGATTGGAGAGGCTCTGGGTTCCAGGGCGATGGGCGACTGAGCTGGGCTCTTTTTCGACCTCAGGCAGATCCTGTGGGAAGGCAAAGAACAAGCCAACACGAGGTCAGCAACAGCAGCTGGGCTGGGCCTGCCCCACACCTCCCTCAATGTGGGGGTAGGGAGCACAGTTTTGGCACAATGTTTTTTTTAAAAAAAACAACACCCACCAGCCCCAGCCCAGCCCACCTGGATCCATTAATCACTGCAAATTAAACTGCATAACAGCACGGTTCTCATTTAGCAGAGGAAATGACAGTTTAATAACAAGTGAAACAATTTGAAGTCGGCCCTGCTGCATATTTCCAATTTTCCTGCAGTAACAATTTTATGGCTTGGAAGCCCGGTGGTTGCTGACAGGCGTGCGGGCGGGATGAGGTGGTGGCAGTGGTGGTGTGTATGGGGGAGGAATGAAAAGTGTTTTATGTCAGTCGCTCTTTGAACACCTAATTGTGCTGATAGGAATGGACACCCTCTCCTGGTGCCCAGCCGTGGGCCAACATTCAACAAAGGAGCACAGCACTTTCCCACCTGGGCCCACGTGGCCCTAGAAACAGGGAGAAGCCTCGCCCATGGCAGGACCATGGGGGCAGGCCAATGGATGGGAGAAACCAATGACCACACTGAGCAGCCCTAGGCCAGGAGATGGCCTTGGCTAGACGGCCATAGGGGAAATGGGCAGCAGGTTCTATCAGAAGGGTTTGTGGCCTCTGCTTTGCTTCCCTCAAAAGCGCTGCCCGTAAGCCAGGGGCACCAGGGCTCTGCCGGCCAGAGTTGCTTGCCTTAGGGTAGGGGGACCAAATGCAGTTCCTCTCACTGCCAGGCAGCCTCCGGACTTCCCAGCAACACCTGCATGGGAATGGGGAAGGGTCCTCGTAGCTCTGGGAGTCTGAGAAGCATCTGCTTCCCTACAGGGAGGGTGGAGATTTGAACTCCGGGATTCTCCAGGCACAGTTGGGAAAACTCCAGCTGCCATTCCAAGTCCGGAGGCTGGGAGGAGGAGGAGGAGGCCAGCCTGAGGTGGGAGTCAGCCTCCTGCTTACCTCTGGACCGGGCAGTCCTCCTTCCCGCCTGCCTGGAGGTCACTTGTCGCCCTCCTCCTGCTCCCACTGGAAGTCTTGGCCTGTCATTTGGTAAAACATTATGTTGAACGGCTTGTAAAACTTTCTCAGCCGCTGGACGACGTCCTGGTCGATCTGGGGGTGGGGCCGGCCCTTGGACTTGCCCAGGCAGCGGGGAGGGCTGCTCTCCTCCGGCTTCTTGAGGCAGGGGAAACCCTTGGTCTTGTTGAAGTGGAAGTACTTCTCGGTCACCACCCGCCGGAGGCCCAGGAAGTCCTGCACTTTGGCCATCTCCCCGGCAGGGTCGGTGATCAGCCGCTCCCCGCTGACAAAGTGGATCTGGGAGAGGGGGAAGTACTGGAGCCAGCTCTCCAGGTGCAGGGCGTAGATCCCGATCCGGATGGCGCTCCACGAGGCGTCAATCAGGCCCAGGGTCCGGTTCTTGAAAGCCAGCACTTCGAAGGTGGGGATCTCGGGCTTCTTGGAAAGGGTCTGGGTGTAATCCGAGATGGCCCGGGTGACGGGGTCGCGCACCACCACAATCAGCTTTGTCTCTTTGGCCATGGAGTGGATGCGCTTGGGGGCTTCGTTGGTGACAAAGTAGCTGGGGGTTTTCTCCATGGTGAGCTGGCCTTCCAGAGTCTGCGGCATCAGGTCCCTGGAGGAGGGAAGGGGGGGGGAGAGAGAGGTGAGCTTGGCCATGGCTGTGGGTCGGGAGCAAAACACCAGGCAGTTGGGCCCCCTTGGGGTCAGTGGGGGGGGAGGAGCAAAAAGGGGGTCTTGATTGATGTACAGGCACTCTAATGTCCAGGCAGATACAGTGGGGAGGGCAGAAGGAGGCATGCACCCCTCCCCCCTCGGTACACTCACAAAGCATGACAATAAGGCTGAGGGTTCTTGGAGTGTGTGTCTGCTGGCATGTGGACCCAGCCCTGAGTGTTCCTCTCTGGCTTGGAAGCCCCTCTGGCAGGGTGGGGGTGGGGGGGGTGTCTGCCTTTGTGCTCCCGTGCCCGGATGCAAGGGCCTCCGGAAGGTGGCCCTTGGGCAGGCCTTTGGCACAGGAGCATTCAGGGGAAAGTTAATTGGCAATAAACCAGCCCCCCCCCCCCCATCCCTGCTGGAGCAGCTAGCCATCTGCTCAATTAAGTCTATTCACTTTGGTACAAGAGCCTCATACCAAAGTGGCCCATTTAGGATTACACGAGACCTTTTTGTTAGGACGACATGCTTTTAAACGTCTCGGCTAATAAAACTTAATACAGACGGAGATCCCCTGCCTCTTGTCCTGTAATTAAATTTATTTACTATCTTGCACACCACGGAGGAGGAGGAGGAGGAATGGCGGTTCTTTTATCTCTCGTTCACACACACACTGTCAGTAATTAACTGCCACTGGGTTTTGAGGTTCCCAGGCAAGTGCTTCTCATTAGCCAGGAGGCACTTGCCTGCTAGTCCCAGGAAGAAAGAGAGAGGCCCAGTGGCTTCTGGCTCATCCGGGCAACCGCTGTGGCTACCAGAGGGCTCTGTACCTCACCTTCTCCTGTACCAAGGAAGGAGCCCCAGCCTGCCTACGATGTTAATAATAAGAAAATACAAATAAAAATGACCTATGTGACCCATATTGAAATGCAACACAACAGGAGGTCTGCTCTGTGTCCCCAGTGGCCCTGGGAGGTTGGAGTGGCCGCATCTGGCTGAATTTGTGGTGTTCTTTAGTGTGATTGGGGGGCTCAGGGAAGGCCTGCTTGGTGATTCCCTTCCCGTGACCCAAGAACCCCAGGGAAATCATTCCCTTTCTGTGGGACCTTCCCCCCCACCCCCCCAGCCTCTGGTTGCTTCTGGCCCTTCTGCATTTCCCAGTGAGCTGCAGGGGTTTCACCTTCTCCATCTCCGGCTGCAGCAAAGGCCAGGGTGGTGGAAAGGAGGCGGCGGCAGCGGCGGTGGTACTTGGGGAACCACTTCGATCAAGCTCTTAATTTTGCCAGGATAAATGTGTTCTCTAAATGTGTGAATATTGCATGTTGCCCCCCACCGCCACCGATCCCCGTATAGCTTATTGAAATCCAGATGATCTGCTTTATTCCATGGCTCACAGCTGTCATGGAACTCTGCCTAGGTAGTAGCTTGCTCATTCGGTGGCAGAGGCTTCCTGCCTGCCTGCTGGGAAGGAACCTTTTTATGCCCTGCCTGAGGCCCAGGAGAATTGGAGGAAACTCTGTAGCACCGGCGGCAGCAGCAGGAGGACTTCAAAGAAGAGGATCCCAGGCCTTCCTTGCTTCCTCCGACCTGCACAGATCTGGCCCCTCGCCAAGGAGGGCCCCAACCTCTCTCTCCCACCTTAGACCGGGAGGATAACACTCCACCACTCGCTGCCTGCCTGCCTGCCTGCCTTTGCTGTTTGCCCATTACCATGTTCCAGAGTAATTGCTCAGGCTCGTAGCTGTGCCCTGCTAGGATCCCAGATAGGCGGGTGAGGCGTTTTTCAAGGGGATTGTGCCTGCCTGCCATTAAAGGCAGCAATCTGCATGAAAGCCAAAGTCTATTTGCTGTAAGCCCCGGAGTCAAATCTCTTGTTGAATTTGCTCAACAAGAAAGAAAGACAGAAAGAAAAAGGATTGGGTGCCGGGAGGTGGCGGGAGGTGGCGGAGGTTCTGCTGGAATTTGCATGGGAGTAACATCTCGCAAATCTCTTTCTGGTCTCCGAATCCATATTCAAGACCCAAAGCATTAGCATTGAAATGTTGTACTTAATGTTGGGAATAATTTTAATCTCTCCAAAGCCCCACCACCAAAGCGTGCCCTCCAATCCCTCTGAATAAGTAACCTGAGCCCGGCAGCTGCCACTCCATTATGGGCGCATATGGCTCTAATTCCCAGGGTCTTTAAAAAAAAAAACCCCAACCTTAAACACCAGGCCTCTTAAAGAGCTTTGCAGAGGAACATCCTCTCGGTGGTGCAGATGCCCCCCCCCCCCCCGGAAGGGTGAACGCTGGCACTGGGCAGTCAGGGAACTGCTTTTGCCTCTTGGAGGTGGCCTAGTTTGCCCGGAAGCCTCCCTCCCTGCCTCTTCCAGGGAGATCCGCGGAGGAGGGAGAGCCAACCCAAGGGGACCTGGAATGAGGAGCTCAGGCTTTGACGTGGCGACTGCCATCATAGGTGCTATAGCAAAGTTTGCTTGCCTTGTTTTGTGATTGGCCAACAGGAAGTAAACAAGGGCCTCCCCCCTCAGCCTCCTGGCACTGATGTGCCCACAGGCAGAGAAAAGCAGTGGGGGTGTTCTTTTGTACCACGGTGGTGGCCAATTCCTGGCTGGTGTCGTGCCCCGAGGGCAGGAAGATGGCCATTCTTTTCCATGGGCAGCCTCCTTCCCTGCCATCCTGAACCAGGGCCCTGGCAGCCTTCTGGTCTGGATGCGAGTCACTGAGCACAAAAGCTTCTGCTCCTTCCTCCCCAGCACACATGCCCACCAAATACGTTTTGAGAGCGTTACCATAACAACCAAGGTGCTAACATCTGCGGCAAGCTGATAGGATCAGGAAACAGAGAGGAAGGAAGAGAAGGTCAGGCTGTTGCATCACTAGGAAGATGCACCTGGAAAAGCCCCCCACCCCACCCTGGGAGTGGAGATGCAGGGGAGCAGCACGGCCAGGACATCCGGCCCAGCCCCCCTCCTTGAACCCTGGGACTAGCCTTGGGCCAGAGCGCTCCTCAGTGCCCACCTAAAGGGAGAGATGGGCCCCACAGGAGTGAGAAAAGGTGGCAGAGACAGAGGGGGTGGATGGGCATTCGATTCCCCACGAGCAGGCAAAGAGAAGCCCTCCCACAGTCAATGGAAGGGCGACGCCGGGCACTCCCTGCCACTGGCTCTCCTGCTGAGGACTCGTGGAGGGAGCTGGGGGGTCTCACTAGGGAGGACCACTCTTTGCCTTCCCTTTTGGGAGGCAGTGGGAGGCAGGTTGGCCCCCTCTCCCCAAGGCAATGAGCAGAACTCCAGTGGAAGAGAAGGAGGTGGCATCTCAAGGCCATCCCACCTGTTTTGGGGGCCTCTGGTGATTTTGACTTGGGGGGCGGAGGGAATGCAGCACCCTCCTTGGTACATTGTGTGTGTGGGGGAGGGGGTTAGAGCTGAGCTGCTGAGTCCCCAAAGCCAGGAGGTGGAAGGGTGGAATAGTTAAGCGTTTTAAAAGCCAACCACTTCCTTTGTTAAACCTCTAAGGAGCTTTGAGGACCCTCCTCTAGTCATTGGCGTGTATTGTCGGCGTGGTCGTGGTGGGAGGGTTAGGGTGGGGTGGGGTGACATGGGGTGGGGTATGTGTGTCACCAGCAGGAGGTGGCTCTCTGTCCCCCCCCTCTTTCAATTCCTCTGGATTTTCATGGCAGCCCTATCCCTCCTATTTAGAGCCCCCACCCCGAGAACAGCATCCCTTCTTCTGAGCCGCGGCTCCCTCTTAGATCCACTTCAGGGCTTCTCACCCTGGTTGCTCTCCCAAAGCTCACGAGGAAAACGTGGGCCGCTGGGGGTGGGGCAGATTCTGTGGCCCCCAAGTGAGATTTTTGGGGCCAAAAAGGGGGATTGGTATTGCAGAAGACCTGTGGGGTGAGGTGGGGTGGGGAGGAGGACTCCAGACACCTGATGGGGAGGTGGAAACAGAGGCAACACACCACACCATCAGCAACCTTGATTTGACTCCATTGCCCAGTCAAGACCCAGTGGGTTCTTCCTGCCCCCTCCAAGAGCCACGGATGTTTCTGAGGAGGAAGAGAGACTGGAGGAAAGGGTGGGGGGACAGAAGCAGCAGATGGAAAGGAAACACTAGAGATCTCCTGCAGGGAGGAAGAAGATCTTCCCCCCACCCCAAAGAGCAGGCCCTCTGAAGGGAACTGGCACTGCTGGATCACTCTAAAAGCTTTCAGGAGATAAGCATGAAACACAGTCGAAAGCTGGGGAGGGAGGGGGGAAGCAGGTTTTATCCTAAAGCTGTACAAATGGCGAAACCAATCTTATTCTGAGGAGGCTGAAGGTTACAGGATTTGTCCATGGTGCTGCAGGACTTACTTCAAGGCTTAGGTCCAGCACCGTGCGCACCTCATTTAAGCTTCAGCCTAAAAACCAGAATGGCTTTGCTGCTGATTTCAAGCCAGAGCCTCTTGCTTGCATGGGGGGAGCCTTTACGCGTGCAGCACCATGCCACTTTCAAAGAGACCTGTGGGCTCCCTCCTGGGGCCTCCATTAGGAGAAGAAAGGCTTCTAGAAGGATCTAAAAGAGACTGGCAGGAGGAGGGGGGCTTGCGTGAGCTGGGGGGGCACCCCAAGACTATCCCCTAATTGGCCAGAAGGGACCAGCCCTTCCTGATGCCCGCCTATGTCCCCATACTGCCGATGGGTTAGGCCAGTTTTGGCGAACCTGTGGCATGGGTGCCAAAGGTGGTTCTGGGAGCCCTTTCTGTGGGCACCTGACATTGCCCCTTCACAGCCACCTGGATTCAGGTTAAATGGCTGTAGTGGCACTTTGCGAAAAATGAGTGGGTTCTGAATCGCAGTTTGGGCTTCGGTGGTCACTCAAAGGTTCGCCATTCCCTTTGTCCAGGAATTCCTTCTTCTCCCGGTCCTCCATGCCACCCTTGCAATCCTTGTAAAGGCCTGGGCCAATGGAGCCCGTGTCTCCCACATCCCCTGCTCTGATTGGCAGCAGCTGTCCTCCTGCTTTGCTAAGCCAGCCAGTCAGCCAGCTGCCCTACCTCACCTCTCTCCCCCCGCAACCACACCTTCCAGGGTCTATAGAAAGAAGCCCCCACCCCGGTAGCTAAATGTTGGTTGCCCAAATGCCCACATGGTGGGCTGCTGCCCAGGCTGAGTGCCACTCATTATGCATGTGCAAATGGCAATTCCCCAGCATCTGCCTATGGAGCTTCTAGCATCCTTATTATTCAAAGCATTCCCCCTCCCATAATTGACTAGCTCGCCATATTATGGCCCTTGCATCTCTGCTATTCTATAGGGTGCTTAATTGCAACAAAGGTGCAATCAGAGCCAGCCAGCAAATGTGGTTGGTAATTGACTGAATTCTAATAACAGTTAATGCGGCAGAGTGACTGTAGCAGTCAGAGGAGGAAGGGAACATTCCTGGGCTGGATCCACAGGCGGCGGCAGCGGCGGCAGCACCAGCACCAGCACCAGCACCAGCACTACCAGCAGCGGAAGGATCTCTGCCTGGAGGAGTCTCCCAGCAGGCCACACCCCTGCACTTGTGCGTGCACACACACACTTGGGTGATGGTTGGGCCCTTAACACAGATAGAGTGTCATTGGTATAGATTTGTACATTTCATCAGATTTTATTTTTATTTTTTATATTTTTTTGCAGTTTTCAGCAAGATGTGGCCTCCATCGCTGTCCAAAAGCATTTGGTCCAAATTGGCTGAGACAGAGAATAATCAAGATTTATGATGCTCATTCTGACTCCGGATCACACACTCAGTGCAGCTGGAAGAGCTCAGCTTCCTCTGCAATGCCTGACTGGCATCCGCTCCACTCTCCCTTGCTGGAGCGATTTAATGTCCATCCTGAAAACTGTCAAAACACTTCTGCTGCTGCAGATAACAGCCAAAGAGAGGTCTCTCTCTCTCTCTCTCAACGTGGCTGAGGGCCCCCCCTGTTCCTGGGAGCATCTGCAAGCCCCGAGTGTGGCGGCTGTGCCTGAGCGTTGCAGAGGATGGTACCAGAAGGGAAAGAGGAAGCCTTGAGGAAGGAAGCCCCCGAGACACATCCAGCCAACCTGGCATCGTTGCCTTGGTGCTGAGCATGCCACAAAAACAGGAAGCCATCTGTTGCCAAGCACATGTCAGGATTGCTCCTGTATACATTCTCTCTCTCTCTCTCTCTCTCTCTCTCTCTCTCTCTCGCAGCATAGAGGCTGCAGAATGGTGGAGATGATCAGCCATCAATGTGTGAATACAACTTCTACATAAACAATGGTTCGTTAGTTAACAGAGGTAATCAGAGGCATGTTGTGTGTTCTAAAGGCCTTCTGTGGAATCTTCCTATTTGCCAACAGTCGCTCTGTCCAGCTGGCCTCTCCCTCTTCCCCTGCTCCACACCAGCCCCAAGGGCAGAAAGCAAAGGCACCTGCCAAGAAGAGGCCGGATGGCAGCCTGGACGAAAGGGACTTGTCCTCTGGGAGGCCAGGCAGCCGGCAGAGAACAACCCCAAGCCTGGGAAGGACCTTTTCCCCATCCAGCAGCCCTTCCCTCCAAGGGAGGAGGGACAGGTGAGGCTTGGAGGGAGCAGTGGAAGGAAGAGCACTTGCCCAGCCCCACCCCATCTGGAGCCGACCCTTGCTCTCCCCAGCTGTTGTTGGAGACCCCTCTTGAGCTGACAGGTCCAAGCCACCACCAGCGACGGCTGCTCAACCCGACAGAGGCCCACCTCTGGTGCAGGTAGGGGCACCCATCACCTTGCTCTCCACACAGAGCCCCCCCCCCTCCAGGGCTGCTGCTCCACCACCGAACTCCTCCTTCTCACCCTTTCATCAGGACCGCAGGCCACACCAGGGGTGGTTCAAGAGGTACCTCCCATCCATCCACAACAATGGACCACCATGGTGGGGGTGGTGGGGGTGGGAAGAAGGCCTCTCTAGATCCACGCCTGATGTCTGCAGGGACCCAGAGAACACTGGGCTGTTCTTGGCAGGGAGGAAGCTTGGCCAGAAACATACTATTTCTTTTCTATGTTCTGATGTTGGCAACAAAATGTCCAAACCTTGGACAAACCCAGGCGATCTGTCATGCAAACGCACCTGCAGACCTGTTCATCAGCTGAAAAAGAGCTGAATCAGCATGTCACCCTCCCGGGAGGCACCCAGGCAGGCCCTTCTTCACCTGGGGCTCTTCTGGATATGGACAGCCTTGCCCTCCAGCACACACCCCCTCACAGCCCCAGAATGAGCCCCACAGTCCCTGGGGTGGGGAATGGGGTGGGGGTGGGAAGGACCGAGGGGTGCATGGGATGGTTCCAGGATTCTGTTGCTGAGTGTATAAGGTAAACAGAGCCCTGTTTGGGTAAACAGAATTAGTGGTGCTGAAGAGCTCCCGGGCATTGCTGCACAGAGTGATTAGCATAAATGCTCAACACAAACCAATTAACACTCTCTAGTCAGCTTATCCCATGTCACTTAACACAAACAAGAAGCCCAGCACTAAGCACACATCGATTTCCACATAAAGCACAACACCACTCAGACCTTAACTCAGCAAAGCTAAAGGTGCTGGAGGAGGTTGGTGGAGGAGGAGGAGGAGGAAGGCCAAGGGCCACTGATCATCTCCCCAAGGCATGCAATGACAGAAGAGTGCCCAACTGCCCCATCCCATGGCCAGCAGCAGCAAATACCCTGCAGGATCAGAGCCAGTGTCATGCATTTCGGTGGCATCAGAGCATTAAATAGAATGGCACGGAGCCAAAGTTTAAATACTCGATGGCAAGGCAGTCTGCTGATAAACATGTGGAAGTGATCTAGGCCTCTGATGGATCACACTCTCAGCTGAGCTGTCCAGAAAAGCTGGCTGCAGTTCCTGAGACATGGGTGCAGGTCCTCCTCCTCCCCCTCCTCCTCCCATGGTTGCTTTGGGGGCACCGTGTTCCCCTCTGGGGGCACCAGGTTGCCAGCAGAGCATGAGGCAAAGTGGAGTGGGGGGGGGGAGAGAGGCATGATTGGAACCCTCAGATATATGAGGGGCTTTTCCTGCTGCTCCAGCTGCAAAGGTCAGGTAGAAGCAGCCGGGCAGATGACTTCAGCCATACTTTAGCACAACATTCCTGATCCCGAGGGCAGTTCTGCAATGGAGCCATTCTGCAGCACTTGCAGACCATTAAGCAACTGTTTGCTCTACGCCTCTTAGGGACACCACAGCTGCATCCCACAGGGAGCCCCAAGGCCATGGGGGGAGGTCAGGTAAAGTGACCTCCCCCCCCAAAGACCTTACATTGGTGATGTTCCAGATGAGGACATCATTGCTCTCTCTCTCTCTCTCTCTCTCTCTGTGTGTGTGTGTGTGTAAGGAGGGCATTCAGTCTTCTTTCATGCTTAAATTTGGAGATGCTTTGGCCCTCCTCTGAGTCAAACCTCTCCCTGTCCTTATCTGTGAAATGGGGACAATAGTCAGAGGGTAGGTACCAGGAGAAACAAGAGAAGGTAGCGAAGTACTTTTCACGGGCTGAAAAATGGGAAATTGAAAATGATGTTGCTATGGAAACAAAAACCTTTCATGTGATGGAAGTCAGAAGAGGGTTGGAAGGAGGTATTTTGGGGAGGAAGGAGTGGGGGAAGGCAGTGTTTGCCCACCCTCTGCAAGAAAGCCCAGTGGAGTAGCCACCGGCAAGGAATGAGGGAAGGGTGCTCATTCCTCTGGAAAGGAGGGCTGGGAGATCGGAAGGCAGAGGCCGCCGCCAGGCAGAAGGCATTCCTCCAGCCTCCTTTCCACACTTCCTTGTTCTGCCTGGAAAACCTGAAAATCCCCTTCTTTCTAGAAAGCCAGGTGGCCGTCCTCAGTTCAGCCCAGAGTTTCTGCAGCTCTCCACCTGGAGGAGTCAACACAGGGGCACCACGCTGAGCCAGAGGCTGCCATGCCCCAGGAATCCAGATGGGTTTGAGGCTGGAGCTCACAATCCTGAGGAAGCAGCAGGGGAGACCCTCCCCGCCCAGCCCCCAGCCCCCAGCCAGGCAGGATGTGGAGATGGTCCAAGGGTCTGTGAAAGGAAGCCTCGCCCTCATGTCTCTGCTGCCTCCTTTTTATTGTGGACTTTTTATTGCAGAAAGAAGCATATCTGCTTTTTTTTAAATTGAAAAGATTTTTTAAAACAAAGCTTTTGTGTTGGTTCAACTACAAGCTGATTTTTCTGTTTTAAAAGAGGCTTGGGTGACTGAAGGCATGAGCGGGGACTCAAAGGCCAAAGAGCGGGTGTGCATTGCCCCAAAGCACGGAGTTTCCAAGGCTTCCTTCTTGGAAGGAAAAGGCAGAGACTGGAGCAATGAGAGACCCCAGGGCAGCCAGACGAGAGGCTCAGGGCAGCCTCCCCTCTAGAGCTCCTTGGCCGCTGCCCCTGGCACTGCCCTGCTGCCTGCTTTGCCACTCTGTTGGTTCTGCAGCCCAGACGGAAGCCCAGGGAGGAAAGCCATCCAGCCCAGCCTCAAACACCCCCCCACACACACACATACACTCTCCAGGATGCAGGAAATCCGCACTTGAAGGATTCCTGACAAATACATTGAAAAGAAAGGTACTCTCTGATCTTCCTTTCCAAAAAAAACAGTCCTTCAAAGCAGCTTGACAAGCACATTCAGGATAAGACAAGTCTCTCTCTCTCTCTCTCTCTCTGGGTATGTGTACATATGAATTAACATATGTAAAAGCTAATGGGATCTATGCCTTCTTTGTGTTAAAATGAGTGGTCAGTCTAACAGAATATCCGAGTTACAGACAGCTCTTGAATTGGAGCTGAAAGCATGCCCGTGTTGGGGAGCAGTGATTCAGCCCGTTGGACGTGAAACAATTCCGAGGAGTCCTGCCTGTGAATCCTGGAGGCAACTCCGTATATATCGCAGGAGGTGAAAGATGTGCCAGCTGTGTATTGTGGACACACCATTCCCCACTTCCTGCCTTGCACACATGGGCCAGGGGAGCAGTTGCTACCCCTCCAACACACACACACACACACACACACACACACACACACACATCAAGCAGGCCGTGCAGTTTTGCAAGGGGGAAAAAACAGTCTCCTTGTGAGGGGAGCGCTGGCCTGGTATTTAGGGCCTCTTACCTTTAGCCCTAAAGGCTTTGCTGGTGGTCCCTGGCTAACCTCAGCCTGCCCTGGGAAAAGGGGAGAGGGCCTGGGTGGCCCAGGCCCTGCCTTCCGGAGGATGCTTCAGCACAAACTCTGCCGCTCCCCTGGACCAGGAGGAGGAGGAGGAGGAGGAGGAGGAGGGGAGGCCAGTTGCTACTGCAGGGCCTGAGCAGGAGGCCGGGCAAGCCACCCCTTTCCTTGTCCCGTTGCTGCTGTGCGTTCTGCTCGTTCTGGCAGGCGCTGCCTCCCCCAGCAGGTCCAGAGCAAGCCAAGGGCGCTGAGACAGGCAGGCCAGAGAAGCAAGGAAGACCAGCCTGGGGCAATGCAGAAACAGTTGGGGTCCCACACGCCTCTTCCACCCCAGTAAGCCTTGATTAAAAATAAGTCTCCTTTCCTTGTGGAAGCTGCCAGTCAGCCCCTCTTTGTAGGTGGTGGAATCTATTAACAAGGTATTATCCTCCTGAAAAGATGTTCAAGTATTTTTGATGGGGAGCAGCTTGCATGAAGCATTGAGAAAGACAGAGGGAGGGATGAACAATGTTTGGGTTGGTGGGAAGGATCATGGGTAGGAGCGCTCAGGGGAGCTCAGTGGGGCCCAGCCAGCCCAGCTGGTGGCTCCTTGCCACCCAGAGGCAGAGTGCGGTGCCCACAGGCTGGCTGGAGGAATCAAGCCGGCCCATCCCGGGTCCTCCGCCAAGAGGGCCAGGAGCAACTTGGGTGTGTGATGCGAAGGAAGGGTAACTGAAGTGCTCCGGTCACAGCAGGCGCGCCACCCACTTGCCCCACGAGGGCCAGCCCCACGTCCTGCCACCTCCATGCAGCCGAGCCATGGAAGAGAAGGAGGGGGTGGGAGAATGCTCCTCCGTGAAAAGGAGCCAAGCGGTGACAGCTCGTCTGCTTTTTGAACAAGACTGAGATGTTATTCAGACGCATCAGAATCAGGCCTAAAATAACAGTGTTTTGTGGACACTCTGATCAAAAGCAGCCCCCACTGGCTCTGAACCACAACACTGGCCTTGAGAAAGAGATCTCACCCCAGCAGGAATGGCATCGGGATCCCTCAGTCCTGCTGAGAAAAGAGGAGTTATTCTCAAACCTTCTGCTGGGTCCCAAGGCAATCTCTCTCTCTCTCTCTCTCTGTGTGTGTGTGTGTGTGTGTGTGTGTGTGTGTGTGTGTGGCACCTAAGCATTTTGGCTAGGAAGGGGGATACACACACACACACACACACCCCCTGGCAATCTCTTGAGTGCCAGAGCATTTCTGGAGGGGAGCTGGCCGCAATGTACCACCACTATCACTGCCAGTGATACCTCCCCCCCCCAGGGGCAGCCTTAGCCAGTGAAGTGGCCCCCATCAGAAATGCCTCCTTGTGCCAGCCAGTGTGGGGGGGTATCTTCTCCCTGAGCCCCCCTCCCCAGGGCTCTGCCGGGATTTCTGGCTCTCTCCTGGCCCCGACCAACGCCGGGCTGTCTTCTGGCTGCCCTTCTGTGGCAGCGAAAGGACCACTGAGGCAGGGAAAGATGAGGCTTTGTGGGGTCCTCCCCAGTGGCTGGTGGGGCACCAAGACACGAGGGATTTCTGACCAAAATGAAGGATGGGCAACATCCATCCAGAGAGCTTTCATGCCCGCCCCGCCGCCCACCCCAATGTGGCAGTAAAGCCAAGACCACCCAGGCAGGCAGGGAGGGAGGGAGGGAGGGGGGAAGGGGGGACACCTCTCCTCTGATCCTGAGGAGAAGAGCCAGGTGCAAGGGAAGCCGCCCAGCAGCCCCACTGGCACTGGCATCCTGTGAGGGAGCCCAGACGCCCCCCCCCACACGCTGTACTCTGTTCCCTGACAGACAGCCTCCTAGGAAGGGATGGGAGGGGTGGGCGGGCACAAATCAATATTTACTTCACAGAGAAATCACACTTTGCAGACCCTTAATCATAAAAGGCTCTTCATTAAGTGACAGCCATTGAACGCCCTCCAAGACAGACACCTCCTCACGTTGCTCAGCAAATGCTCAAGATGCCTTTCTCAGCGGCCGCCCATCCCAGCAGCCCCCCCCCCCCCCGCCCGGCCCAGGCAGAGCCAATGAGCCCAGGGATCCTCAGGAGGATCCGGGAGCGGAGGGGGGGGGACTACAGTCCAAAAACAAGGGGTCCTTCACAGAACCTTCTTCCGAGGCCACCTTTGGTGTCGCTGCAAACGAGTCACCCCCCTCCCCAAAGGTTCTGCCGTGCTCTGGCAGGGCTGCTCCTGATGCCCCTTGCTGGGCTCTGCAGGGTTCTCCACATGTCTCTGGAAAGACTTTGGGGTCCTGGGGGGCGGGAGGGGGAGGGGAGAGGCCTGCACCCCCTTGGCTTTATGACGCCTGGCTTGAGAATCGGGGTGGGGGGGAGCAAGGACCCTTCCCTGCAGGCTTGGCCACTGACTTGCCCAGGATTATTGGGACAAAGGAGGCAGACGAGTGCAGGCACAAATGGGGCAAGGCAGGTGGCCAGTTGGTCAGGGAGGCCAGTGTCCTCTTAGCATCTCCTCTGCCCAACGCCAGGGAGCTTGGGTGCTTTGCCAGTCCCGGGCCTCTTCGCTGGGTCTTGGCAAGTCATTTCAAAGGGAACCGCTCCTGATTCAAGATGATGCCTCCAAGCGTTTTCTTTTCCAAAGGGAAGAAAAGGTTCAGTGAGATCAGAAGGCGCCCCCCCCCCGCACATGCTGAGCTGGGAGGAACAGCATGGGGGCTAAAAGGGGCACTTGTTTGCATGCACTGACAGCTGCTGAATACAGCCAGGA
Organism: Phrynocephalus versicolor; assembly: GCA_023846285.1. Lineage (NCBI taxonomy): Eukaryota > Metazoa > Chordata > Lepidosauria > Squamata > Agamidae > Phrynocephalus > Phrynocephalus versicolor. The sequence continues at coordinate 136,889 of JAHTLZ010000054.1, forward strand.
AGCAAACGGCTCGCCTGCCTTTTGTGTTGCCAACAAAAGGGCAGAGCTTCAGGCCAGTTGTGCAACAGCGCAGAGAGGCACGGCTGCACCGGGCGCACCCTGGGACGCTTCCTCTGCACCGGTGCCAGGCACCCTGACCAGAGGACAGAGTCAAGAAGATTGGGGAGGGATGGAAGGAATGAGGGAGAGAAGGAAGGAAGGACCTAAGCAGAGCACAGGAAAGAGCACAGTTTGGGGCAGCTGTCGTAGCCCCGTGCAGCAGAAGGCCCCTCAGGCCGCACACACTCATGGCAGGGGATCCTTTGCTGCCTGGAATGTGGAGCTGGCACCAGGACCCTCCATTTCCTCTCCTCTCCTTTCTCGGTGGCACAAGCAGTCCCCATCCTCTCCCCATCCCTGGCGTGATGAAACGCCACCTCCTGTGGCTTGGCCCCTTTCCCCTTCCTGGGCTCCGAGTGGTCCGAGGCATCAGGGAATCCCCTTGGCCAGGACCTGTCAGGGCCTGCAAGGTGGCCTCCCCGGGCACCCACTGCCCAGCAAAGCTCTCCCTGTTGGCACTCCAGGGAAGGGCAGCCAGAGCCAGCCTTGCCCAGCTTCCTGGGCCTTCCCAATCACAGACACTTCCTGGCCAGAGGGACTTGGGGACAGGCTGCCACTGCTGGTGCTGGTGCTGGCAGTGGCCACCGCTGCCTTGTCTCTCCTAGCTGGGTTGGGCTGAAGGCGAATCCCTCTTGGCTTGTGAACAGGGAGCAGAAGAGCATGCCCCCACCCCACCCCCAGTGGCTGCCCAGCCGGCTGCTCCTCTCCTGCTCTCGGCATTAAGAGCTGTGAAATCCTAAATGTGCTTGTTAAATGGAGAGCCTTCCCTGCACTTGGGCAGCTCGGCTGTTATCTCTGATAAGTCAGAGCCAAAATCAATTTCGCTTGACAGGCGATGCACTTCAAGGAAACCTGCTCAACAGGCCTCTGGCTGCTTCTGCTTCTGCTGTTGTTGTGCAAACAGCCCAGAAAGCCGGCCAGTCATTGCAGAAAGAATGCCAAGTGGGCCTGGCGGGTTCAGGCGGGGTTCCTCCATAGAACCCTCCGGTTGCATCAGAGGCTCCAGCCTTGCCCAGGGGCTCAGAAGTCCCCATGGGTGGCTTCTTGAGAGCAACCAGCTGTTCAGATCCCCTCTCCCCCTCCCCATCCCCTTCCTACCCCCACCCCGAAGTGGGCAGGGGCCTCCAAAGAGCCAACTCTTCAGGGGAAGGGCAAGGAAGGACCGCAAAGTGCCACAAGGCCCTTTCCCTCCCCTGATATCCCCGCTTGGTGGGGCCATAAATCCTCCCAGCCCTGCAAGGGAATAGCAGCTGGCTTTCCCAGCCTGAACTGAAAGGCGCTTTTATGGCAGCCACTATTCTGAGATATCTCTTTTACTGCAGCACCATTTGCTCCCCTTTAGAGGCTCGCCTGAGTCAGCACTTCTGCACCTGAATGGCGGTGACGGTGGTGGCTGGCCTTTATGACTTGACATTCTCTCTCCCCCCCCCCAACTCCCCACCCCAGAATGAGGGAGGAGAGGGGAAAAGGGAGGGGAGAGACAGGCTGGATGCAGTGGCTGTCCTTGGGGGTGGCTGGCTGGGGTCTCTCTCCCATTGCCAAAGGGCAGAGCAACCCAGCGCTCTGATGCTGTGGGGAGAGTAGGATGCACCATCACCGATTCGCAGTGCAACCCAATGCAATCCTTGTTGAGCGAGGGAGCGCACTGCCTCGCAAGGTGGCAGACGGTCCCTTGCTGGCCCATTTAAAACAGAGCTGGGGGGGGGGGTTATCTGCCAGGGATACCTTGGCTCTGTCTATTTCCCACGATGGAGGCAGTGGGGGCGAGACCGGCCTCAGCATTGCCTTCTGGCAGCCTTGGCCCCTTTCCCCGTTCACAGCAAAGCAAAACAAAGTGTTCTGATGATATACTGTCCATATAGCACTTCAAGCAATCGCTGGGCAGTTTACAATTTTTAATTATGCAGGCTACACATTGGACCCCCCCCCCAGCAAGCTGGGTGCTCATTTTACCGACCTTGCACAGGGCCTTTGGGAGTGAGTCTTCTGGAGAGGGCATTCAGCGGCTGCATTTCCTGACCGCCACCTCCTCCTCCACCACCTGAACCACGTTCTGTGTCACTTGCTCTGGCCCCACAAACACATCCTCTTGGGAGGGAGGTCACACACAAGGGTGGCGAGACCCCCCACCCCCAACTGCCTTCTATACTTAGCAGGATGAGAGGCTCGGCCAGGGTGTGGGGTGGCTGGGAGATCCCTGGGCAAAATGGAATCCTGTTTCCTTCTCAGACAGACGCTTAGGAATTGGATCGACCCTTTGCACTCGCAGGATATGCCCCACCCTCCAAGCCCTTAGCCTTCTCTCAGCTGTCTGAAAGGTACCCCACCCCCACCCCCACCCCCCTCACAGGCAGCAGCAAGAGGTCAGTCCCACCTTGCCAAAGCTCAAGGGCTCTGAGGATGACGAGGAACCAACAGGGACAGGCTCAGAGACCAAGCAGGAGACCTTTTGTGTATGTGTGTGTGTGTGCGCGCGTGCGCACGCGCGTGCGTGTGCATGCATGGAAAGGCCCCTAATCCCATCATCCGGGGAAGGCTCTCCAGACCAGGGTTCTTAAATCCCCTCCTGCGCGGCCGGATCCATTATTTATTTGCTCAGCTCCCTTTCTCTGCCCATGAATTATGCACCGTCTTCGCCATAACAAGGAGAAGCCGCTCAGAATGAGGAAGCAGAACAAGGAGGATCTGAGCACCAGCCCAACAGTGTGTGTGTGTGTGTGTGTGTGTGTGTGTGTGTGTGTGTGTGTGTGTG
>JAHTLZ010000054.1:139749-154036 GCA_023846285.1 Phrynocephalus versicolor
GTGTGTGTGTGTGTGTGTGTGTGTGTGTGTGTGTGTGTGTGTGTGTGAGGGGCAGAGAGAGGACCCTAGCTGAGGGGAAGACCCTCCTGCAGAACCTCCAGCCCACCTGCCCATCACTGGCAGGACCACCTTGAGCGCTACAGCCCCCCACTCCCACCTCTGCTGGCCTGTCCTCCCTGGGAATTTGCACCAGCAGCTTGGGCTCTCTCGGGCCTTTTGGCCTGTTAGAGGCTGGTTGGGGTTGGGAGGTTGGGAGGAGGAAGCCAGGGCAAGGGGGTGGTGGGGGGAGGGGAGATGCCACTTGCCAGCAGGGAATGAGCCAGAGGCCCCCACACCATCCCACCCTGGGATTTGACCAAAGCTCTCGACTCAAGCTCCAGTAGGATAAAGCTTTCAGGATGCATCAAGTGCCTCCGCGCCTGTTGGTTTCTCAAAGCCTGCATTGCACTTGTGATTCCAGAATTTGGCATGGAACCCCAAGGGCTGGGCGAGATGTTAAGCTTGGCAAATGCAGGGATAAGCCACGAGGCAGAAAGAGACGGTCCTCCATCGAGGCGCTTATCCTCCAGTTGCCAGGAAGGGGGGCAGATGAGCAGGAGGGAGGGCACCATGCCCCATAGCGCTGGCCTGGGGATACCTCTGGCTCGGAAGGAGGCAAGCCACAGACACGGAGTCATGTTCTCCGAGTCCACCGGGCCAAACCGTTTCAATCCATGCACTTCAGCATATGAAAAGAATCGAAAGTGGACGGTGTGTAATTATTAATTAGAAGGATGGGGAACCAGTGCCTGCACAAAAGCAACATTGTAACCAGGCCTTTCTGAATGAAAGCATCAAAGGCTCAGAGAACAAAAGCCATCGCTTGATTGCTGGAGGAGGCAGGGAGAGGGAGGGTGCTTAATGAGCAGGCGGTGGCGCAAAACCATGCAAGAGATTAATTAAGTCGATCCATGTCCGCATTAACAAGCTATCAGTTAAAAGGAAACCAGGCTAGTGTGAGACCAATTCAGGATCCACATTCCAGAGGAAAGTCATCAGGAGGCAAAAGGAAGGAAGGGAGGGAGGGAAGGAGGAAGGAAGGAAGGAAGGAAGGAAGGGAGAGAGGGTGGGAGGGAGGGACACCAAAGATGGAACCGATGCCCAGATGCCAGGAAGTGAAGGCTCATCTCTATGTTGGAGACCCATCCTGCTAAGAAGCTGAGGGAACATACCTTGGCTCTGGAGATTTTCCACCCACCCAAAGTGGGTGGTTTTTTTTTTAACATTTAAATTACTCAAGGAATTATTTTTCTCCTTACCCCACAGATGGTGCCAACTCAACCTTGAATCCCCTGGTTTTCATTATTTATTAGCAAGAGCAGTTGGATTATTCTCTGTTGCAGGAGAACATGTGCTTCTGGGCACTTCAGCCACTAAACAGCTAAATATAAACTTATTTAAAAATCAATCTAAGAATCAAGGGTGTTTTTAAAAACTGTTTGCTATAGGAAAGAAACACATAACCAGAAGCCCTGAGAGTTGCCACACACCGAACAGTACGGTCTCAGCAAAATAAAAATAAAAAGGGTTATTTAAAGCCTCACAAGTGAGAAGAACGGAGGGCTGGAAGCACAGAACAGCAGAGCCTCCAAGACCAAAACAAAGGCTGCCGTGCCAAGGCTGGGCGCCAGGCCTTGAGAGTCAAACGCCTTCCCAGCTGAGGAAGGAGAGGGCCTTTAAATCTCCCTGCAGGCTCCTCATATTCCTCCCCCATTCCCATGGGGAGACAGCTTGGGGCAAAAAAACCCATTCCCTTCCTGCAGGGGCCAGTGACTTCAGGCAATGGGTTGCCAAAGGGTTATTTATTTTGACACACCACCACCCTTTGTTTCAGGCAGTTCAAAGCTTTCTGTGGAGGAAGTTGGTTTGCACATTTGAATCTGGGGAGTAGTAGAACTTTTCTGCCACCAGGAAAACTTGGGGAAATTAGGTTTGTGGGAAAAGAGGAGATGATGGTGGTGTTGGCATCGGCAGACCCTTCCATTGGGAACCAAGCGAGCACTTTTCCCCATTGGAGGAAAGGGAGTCCATTTGGGAAGTGGCCGCCACTCTCAACCTTGGGCTGCCCTTTCAAAAGAGCAAGCCCTATTCACTTCCGGGAGAAGTCTTTCCAAGGGGAGCCGCAGGAGCCCTGGACTGCAGTAGAACAGCTGGAAGCCTTCCCAGGAGAGGGCCAAGGGGGTGGTGGTGGTGGGGAGGTAGCCCACCCTCCATCCCCACCGCTGCCTCCCAGTGCCTGGAAAGTCTCACTTGTCCTCGGGGCTCCCCTGCCCCCGGAGCTCAGCTGGCTAGAGAGCGGCCCCCTTCTTCCTAGTGGCCTTCCCCCCCACACACACACACATGCAGGAAGGCCACTCCCCACTTTTGACTCGGCACCAGCGAAAAGGCACAAGCCCTGGAAAGGGTTTTTCAGGGCCAGAAATAAATTCACTTTTCTGCAGGCAGATCATTTAATCCGGTGTGTTTTTGTTCCCCTGCTGTTTTCCCAGACCTGAAATTTTGCCCTGCGTTATTTGTATGCTGCGCTGTTATTTTTATCCTGCTTGTTTCTTTGCGAGGCCTGCTTGGCCTTCTGTTCATCTTCCTGGGGCACCTTTTGAGAGGCACCGGGACAACTAGGGCGTGGGGGGGGGCAGTGAGTGGGGTGCTGCTGCCCACGAGTGAGGAGGAGATGGGTGTCCATTACAGCCAAACTGGGAGGGCCCTCGGTGGGCGGCAGAGGCTCGGGAGACTCCTCTGGGCAGCCGGGGAATGCCTGGACCAAAGTGGCGGAGTGTGTGTGTGTGTGTGTGTGTGTGTGTTTGTGTCTAGTTTGGCCCGCAGAGATCTGGCCTGGATTGCAGAAATCTCTAGGAGACTTGGCTGGTTTCCTTCTTTGTCCAGACGCCTTGTCCTGTCAAGGCAGCCAAAGTGACGAGAGCAAGGAACACCGTGAGGGCTCTGGATCTCTATGAACAATTGGTGATGATTTTCCAGCTCTGGCATGACAGCAGCTGTTTTCTCTTCTCCTCCACTCCCCCCACCCCACTCTGCCTGACGGATAGTGTCAGAGCACTGAAGGCCCCCCACGCTGTTTGGCATCTGATTGTCTATCATAGAAGTATTGTTTGATTGTGGAAATAGAATTTCCCCCTCAAAGGCCACCCCATTTAAGAGAATTGTCACTGGATGCCGTGATCACATCTTATGAGCCATCTGCAAAGAGTAGTCAGGCAACAGATACTTTATCAGTGGCAAATCTGACCCTCATCTGCAATTTTTTGCGTGTGTTGGATCAAGTACGTACAATTTGATAAAACTTCCAAGAACTGGGAAAGAGGGAGGGAGGGAGGGAGGGAGAGAGAGAACAGCCCAGGAGAGGAAGTGGGGGGGGCACATGCCCGCTGGCACGCAAGGAGGGCAGCCTTGGAAACCAACCGGCATCTCAGTGCAGCCAAGATGACAATCTGGAGTCTGAGAAAAACAAGAACAAGGCCTACTACGCAAATTGGAGGGGTGTGTGTGGGCAGAACAGCCTGGGAAGTTGCAGGAGGGAGCCACGGAACGTGGAGGGGAGCCAACACCCCATTCCCAGGAGCTGCAAGGGCTTCGGGGAATGGGTCCCAGTGGTTTCTCTCCCCGTCAGATGGGGAGGGCGGGGGGACCTGAAGTTCCCAGATCAAAAAATGGGGGCAGTGGGCTCCCAATCCACGCCTCAGACCCAGAATATGGCCACCACTCCTGACCAGGGAGTCATCCTAGAGGGGTTCCTGCCCTTCCCTTTCTGGAGGAGGAGGAGGAGGAGGGGTGCGGCGGCTGGCTGGGGGCAGGGGAGAGGGGCTGCCCGCCCAGCAGAATCTCTGGGTGGACAGCTCCTGTGGCCACCAGCGGGGGTGGGGGGGAGGGGGAGAGAAAACTGGGCAGAACAGCTGGAGGGCCTTGCTCTGAATAATAAGACGGCTTCCCTTTGCTTGTGCTTTTTGCACAACTGCCCAAAGTCACATGCATTATGGGAACTGTGCAGACTGATGTAGAGGGTGCGATTTTTAAAACACCCCATCAGGTCCTCCTGAGCTTCCCCTTTCTCTCTCTCTCTCTCTCTCTCTCTGTGTGTGTGTGTGTGTGTGTGTAAGAGATGATGCCCATGGGTGCTTTCCTTCACAGAGTGACACTGAAGGCATTTTACAAATTTGGCCAAGACCTGGAAATATCTGGAAAGTTACCCCCTTCTCCTCCCCCCCCCCACCGCAGGCTAAGCCCCAGGTAGGTGCTGCTCCTGCCCTGCTCCCGCCCCCATCACTGCTGGGCCGCCTGTTGCACCGGACACTCTGGGGCCGAGAAGGGGAGTCGGAAGGCCGGCCGAGAGGCTGACATTTGTATACAGAGAGCGGCCGAGTTCCCACGCCTGCCGTCCTTCTCCGTGGCTGGATCTATTCAGCCGCGCTGTTATAGATTGCAAGTTCCTTTTAAAGGTCAGATAACACAATACAATTGAATCATATTAGCGGGCCGAGCACAGCGCAGCGTGGTATTTCATGGCAAAACCTCATAAAGCAAGCTGGTTGTTGCGGCGAAACATCCATTGTATAATAAAGCCGGCATAATTGTATCCAGAAACAAACAATCCATTTGTGGGGAAAGCTGCCTGTAATTGCAAGCCCCCTGAATAGCTACTTCACTGGCTGAGAGGTTGGAAAGGGGAATATTGAGCACCAAGAGGTGCCCGGCAGGATTTAGGCACAGCACCTAAAACGTTTTTGCAGCAGGGCTGGCGGGGGAGGGGAGAAATAAACAGCTTCCCAGCACCTTCTTCTCAGACAAGTACTCAATATGAGGTGGAATGTATGGATTCCTGTATTTGTGGTTAATCCAAGACAAGGGAGGGGCCTGGCGGAGTCCTGTGCGGGTGGGTGGGTGGGTGGGTGGGGGTGAGTGGGTTGGCGGGGTGGGGGAGGCTCCTTCCAGACAAGCTGCTATTAAGGAGATGCAGAATTGATTGCCAGAATGATGGAAGATTTGGGAGGAGGGCAATTCCCAAGCTGGCCATGCCCTCTGCGCTCCTTTTCAAAATGTGCCTGTAATCTGCTGCAGCGCATCCTTTTTATCATGTTTATTTCTTTTCCACGTTACCATCAGTTTGATTAATTGCTTAACCTGGACGTCTTTCTCATCCCATTCTACAGTCTAATTTTTCATCCGGCTGTTAAACGGCTTTCCATCCTAAATGGACATCATTGCTTTGTCGGCTTTGTCACTGTGTTCGGTTATTAACGGTAGCTTCCAATCAGCTGAAACCAAGACCTCGAGATATTATTGTATTGTGCCTTGTAGCTGGATAAAAAAGTCTGCAGGGAGCCAATACCATTTGTCACTCCAACGTCGTTGTTACTGCTGCTGCTGCTGCTGTTGTTGTCGGCTCTATGCAGAATGGCTTGTCTGTCCTCTCCCCTCCCCCCACACCATGATCTGGCCCTTTCTGGATGAAAGCTCTCAGAGAGGAGAGACCTCCGCAGATAGGTCTCCCACCCCACAGTTGGCCCAAGTGCCATTCTGGGCGTTTTCACAGAGGCCAGCGGGACAGGGGCCCTGGGGCATGCAAGGTCACTGCCAGATGTTTCCAATCCATGCCGAAAGCTTCTGAGTCTCACTGAACTCTTGAGGAACAGCATGAAAGGGAGGGGAGATACAGATGCCGTTGCACCCTTCTGAGCACATGGCAAAGGAAGGACAGGAGACACTTCATGAAAACAAGTACTTGGCAGGGAGTCGACCCCTTCTAGCTCTGCATCGGGTGGGGGTTACATGAGACAGAAGACCCCTGGACAATCTTCTAAGGCAGTTGTTGTCAACCTGTGGGTCCCCAGATGTTCCTGAACTGCAACTCCCAGAAATCCCTTCTAGCGCAGTGAGTGTTGAAGGCTTCTGGGAGTTGCAGTCCAGGAACATCTGGGGACCCACAGGTTGAGAACCACTGTCCTAAGGAGACACTCCGGGGATTCCAGAACCCATTGACTGAGATGGCTTGTTCAACTTTCCTTGCAGCCTTGATACTAGCGCCACCTCCCAATATCCACCCAACAGAGGGCTTATATAGAAGGGCCAGGTTCTGACTCAGCAAGCAGGACTTGCAGCCACAACAACTGAGAGGACATCCATGCAGCAGAGAGGGAAAGAGGACGCAACAGTGTTCCTCCCCCCCCCCCAGGCGAGCAAGCGCGACTAATGGATGCCATGGTTCCCCAAACCAAAGCCACATGAGCCTCGGCAAAGCCCTGCATCTCGCTTCTGAACAGCCTCCTCCTCCCCAGGAAGGGCCATTACAGATCTGACGGGTGGCCGCTGCCAGTGCTGGAGGCTCAGGAGAGCCACATCAGTTGAATCTCATTAAGCAGCAGGAGGGGACTCTGGCCCTCGCCTCTTGCTGGGTGGGAGAAGATGGGCCTGGGCCCCAGAAGGGTCTCCTGCTGGAGTCCGGGAGGAACCTCAGCTCCTGGGAAAGAGGGAGGCTGCCCGGCCACGGTGGAGGGTTGCAGCATCACGAGGAGACACTCATGTTTTGGAACAAACCAGACCCACTGCCTGGGAATGAGTGTCCGGGTGTGGCTCCAGCTGCCGCCACGGTGCTAAAACTTCAGTATCATTTGCATCTGTTTGAGGAAAATAGAGTTCCCCCCCTTCCAAAGCACCTGTGGCCATCTTCAAGGGCTATGTGATAGAAACAGCAGACCAAAAAAAAGCAGCCCCTGGTCACTTCTCAAGCCACTCACTTGGTGGGGATCCTCCTTTGGGGCCGCCCCATAACTGAGAGAGAGAGAGAGAGAGAGAGAGACTTCCCAGGAGGGCCATCAAGACCTGGGCCTTAGCATTTTTTCTGCCTCGGTGGCTGCATGCCATTTGTTTCCATTGGGCTGAGATTGAAGCCAAACCTAAGTGAGTCTTCTTCCATCCTCCCTGCTTTTCTTGTTTCAGGCCACTGCTCTCTGAGCATAAATGAGAAAGCGTCTCCCCACCCACCCCCCGCCACCCGAAGTGAAGCTCGCAGGCTCACCTTCAGAGAAAGGGAACCAGGAAGGGGCCTAAGACCCTTCTCTCATGATATGGCCCAAGTGTGCCTTTTTCCTGTCCATGGTCCCTGAGCATTGCACTGGAATTTGATCTACTCCTAACAAGAAAAGCACCACAGATTTCCTGCAGACTCAAAGCACATGGAAGAAACACGGAGAGCCCATCCACACACCACACAGAGGCTCCATTTCATAAACGAGTGAGCATTGCCTGAATATTGTGAGCAAAGCACCTGCCTGCAAACAAGCGGATTCTCCAAATGAAGCCAGAAAACACTGTGGCATCTTCCAAACAGCCACGGCCATCCACGCCGGCCCCTTAGCCATGTTCCATGTGGCTCCCTGTACCCCCCCCCCACCACAAGTGGCTCTCCCACGAACTTCCAGGCTTCACACTCCAGGGAGGGAAGCCAGCCAAGAGGAAAAAGATGCACTCAGGGCCTGCAAAGACCAGCCACAACTCCAAAGCCTCAGGTGGAGGTTATTTTAGGGGGGGAGCAAAAGAAGACACACCTTAAATCAAGAGACAGCTGCTGCTGCTGCTGCTGCTGCTGCTACAGGTAATCTGAAATGGAGGTTAAAAGCCCATTCATGTTGGGGAGACAGGTGGTTCAGACAGACGTCTAAATTTCAGAAAATCAAAATTTAGAGGAACCCCATGCTTTAGACCTGGAGACCAAACTCCTATAACAAAGCAAACTCCAGGAGGTGAAAGAGGTTTCCCCTGTGACACTCACATTCCATCCAGCCTCTTCTAATTCTGAGATACGTATAACATGGATTTCTGCCCTCTGTTATTATTACTGACCACAGCCTGATTTCTTCAGCAGCTTCCTGGCCTTTCTGCAATCTGTTTGGCCAGGAGGATTTGGAATATTCCTGGGTGGTGGAGATGGGATGATGGCTTTAGAGACCAGCTCTCCATTTGAGGCTGAGGCCAGAGGCTCCACGCAGGGAGGCACCTCTGTCCTGGGAGAACCCAGGGAAGGATCAGCAACCAGCCTGCAAGCTGCATCCGCCTCTCTGGCTCCCTGCTCCTCTTTTTAAAGGCACAGCCAGGAGCCAAATGAAATTTTAATGCCATGGAGGGAATTTTAATGCCATGGAAGGAAAGAGAGGAACCAGGGAGAGGAAGGGGTAAGACACTCAAACACATGTGCATGCATGTACGCGAACATGTGTGCGCACACATGCACACCCCCTGGACAAGAAGCAGTGAGCCTAGGAATGAAAAGCAAGAGATCACGGGAGGGCAAGACGGGAAGAAGAGCTCTCAGTGGGAGCTGCTCCCGTACAGAAGGGAGGTGGTGGCGAGGGTGGATTTTGGGTGTGTGTGTCAGGAGATGGTCCTGTAGGGTCACTAAGAAAAAATAAAATAAAATATTTTATGAGATGCTTTTGGGGTTCCCAACACCCCGAACTGCGCCCCACACCATTTACAAGCACTACACGAAAACCCCAAACAAATTGGAACTTTCCCATAGAAATAACAGGCAAGCTGCTCTACAGTCTTTTCCCAGACAGAGCGGCACTGTTGCTGAACCAGGAGGCTTTGATTAATTAAAATACAACAACATCATTCACCATAGACCCATGAGCAGGGAACCCCTTCCCCTGCTCTCTGATGCAGTGGATGCCCTGAAACCGCCTTCTCCACCCACATTGTCTGGTCTCTGGGTCCTCCCTTGCTCTTCCTCTCAGGAGGCTCAGAGGCCTGAGGCCTGGATTTATTTTGCCAAAACCCCTTTTGCTTGGAGGAGTTGGCCATCCATTCCACTTCAGTCCATTCTGACCTCTCGCCTGCTTTTCAAAGCACACTACGACGGAATCTGTTGCTTTGAATTTAATCTTCCCCACATTTATTGCAACTTGGGCTGGGGATGTTCATTATACACATCTCCATATTCTACTTCAGTGGTTTAATATTATAAGCATGTTTATTTGTAGAGTACAAGCTAATTAAACTCGCTGCAGAAGCTTCCATATTTGCCAAGGAATAAAGAGGAATCTGGCAGTTCTGTTTAAAAAAGCCCACACACTGCAAAACACACCACAAAAAAGTGCACAGCGCACGCACATGCATGCAACGCACAGACACCCACACCCACACCCACACCGCCAGCCACTCTGTGAGTTGCTGCAACAAGGACCAAGGCTGCTCCTCTCATTGGTGTCTGAAGAGACAAGGAACGGCTTCTTGCCATTTTGCAATTCCCCCTAACAGCCAGTGGGGGACACAAATCTTCTGCGGCCACACAATCTTTGCTTAGGTTTGGGATGCAGGTCAAAGTGGGTTGGTTCTCAACCACCCAAGACCCTCAGCCAGAAACACTCAGAGGGACCCAGTCCAATGCGGGGGTTTGGCACGCACTTGGGGTGTGTTTGCACAGACACTCCCCCTGATGCCTACTCAAGGGCATAAAGGGATCCCAAAAAGGCCTTTCACCCTGTGTGTCTCCAGAGGAAGCACCTCTCTCTGTCTCTCTCTCTCTGTGTGTGTGCCTCCCTCCCATCCTCTCTCAGTTTCCCTCTGGACAAGGCGGACAGGAGGAAAGAAAGCAGAGAGGCCACACGTGTGCTGTTCTGGAAGACTGCCTCTTTGAAAGAGGGTTGCGGGGTGTGTGACTGACCCCCCCCGGATTATAAATGGCCCAGCCCCCCCCCCAGCACCTCTCTTCAGCCCACCCGACAAGGAGAGGGATCTGTCCAGCCCCCTCTCTGTACTGCTGAGCATTTAATGGCTAAGCCCTTTCCCGTTTGCAGGCAGCCAATTAGGGCTGCCCTGCCCTCTCCTGAGTCATGGCGGTTGATGGCCCTCCATTTCCATCGGCAACACAAGCATTAATTACAACACACAAACTGGCATTAGTGTAACACCGAGGTTATTCATTAAACAACGAGGAGTCAAGCAATAAAAATGCACAGGGTCTCATGCGTGTTAACAGAGAGAGATCTGTGTTCCTTGCGATCTGCATTTCGCAGCAATGGCGTGGCTTTCAAGCATCCTCGCAATCTCTTCTAGGGGGTCATGGGCAGAACATCGGGACTCTCCTTCCTCAGAAGAACTGGAGGGATACTAGGCATCAGTGTGGATGGCCAGTGGCCTTCTGCCCGCCAAGCCCCCACCCCACCCCACCCCGCCTGCTGCGAAAGCCAGCTGGGTGGCCAACAGTAGAAGGATGGATGATGATGTCCCTGCTTAAAATCCCAGCTCTCCAGGCTTTCTCTTCTCAGGCAGGGTTCCCTCCTTCTTCACAAGCGTGTGCGCTGGCTGGAGGTGGTGGGGAGGGGCTGTGGCCTGAGGCCATCCAGGCTCCTCCTTGAAGAGCAGGGCGTCCCACTCCCAAATGAGCCAACGCCCGTCGGCTTCCCTCCCTGGCTTTCCCAGGGCGATTCCCGGTGCCAACCCATGCCTGTATGGGCAATGGAATTTCCTTTTGTCATTAAGCATGGGCGTGACCTCGAGAGACTTTGCTCTGGCCATTGGGCTTGTGGGTCACGAGGGAGGAAGCCAGAGGCCAACGTGAGGGAGCCCTGGCAGAAAGGGAGGGGGCTGGCTGTGTGAGGTGATCTGCTAGGGGTAATGAAGGGGCTGCTTCTGGTCTCCTGCCCGGCCTCCCACCTAACCAAAGCTATTTGGGTGGCCTGGGAGAGGGGGCTGCCAACAGGCCCGTCCCTGCCAGGCCCCCACAGTGGCCAACAGCAAGCAAAGAAACTGTTCTCTGGCTTGGAAAGAGGAAGGGGACATGGATTATATTGAGTCATATCGCAGGACTGCCCAGCCGGGGATGGTTCCCTCTCCTTGGCCACCTGGCCCTCTTCCTGGGGACTCTTTGGCACTCTCCCCTCCCCTTGACCGGCCTCTTTCCCTGGAGGCAGAGCCTGAGGCTGCTGAAGACACACACCCCCGCGCTGTGCAAGGACTTTCCTTCGGTCAGCAGCCAAGGGGCCCACCAGGCAGGTAGCCAAGCTCCTCATGGGAATAAGGGGGCTCAGGTGTATTCACAGTGGTTGCCAAGAAGGAGGAGGAGGAGGAGGAGGAGGCGGAGGGAGAAGCTGGGATTCATTTTGTGCAAACAAGTCGTCAGGAGAAGAGCCAAAAGGTGAGAGCACAGGCTGTGCCTGCAAAAAGGAGGCTGATCAATACCCAGCCAGTCTGCCTGCTCTCCCGGGAAGAGGCCCTCATCAATCAGAGAGCACCAGTGGGAAGGAAGGGAGGTGAGAGGGAACCATCTGGAAGCCAACAGCATCCTTAGAGGACAGCACAGCACTTTCAGCACACAGGCCGAAGGTGGTGGGGGTGGGGGGAGGGAGCTGAGGGCTCAGGGAGCTCCTGCCCGGCCCTCCTACCACCAGCCAGTGGGAAATGCCCGAGCAGGTGGATCCTTGGTTTCATTTGCACAAGGAAGCCAGGGGGGAGGCAGGCTCCCAGATCACTCTGGAGAGGCAGTTGCAATGTACAAGACCCCGGGACTTTCTTAGCTGTTGCACACGTGGGGAGTCAACACAGCAGCCTCATAACCAGCACACACACACACACACACACACACACACACACACACACACACACATTCTCCAGGCATGGAATCCTAAATGAGTTTAAAACCAGTCATGAAATTTAGCTACATTCTACTCCTGTTTATGCTCCAAAATAAATTCTTTAAGGAAGCTGGCATACTTCACAGGAGAGTCGGTGGAGGTAAATGCTTTCATTTACATAAAATGTGACTGGCGACTGTAACGCTGCCGAAGCCATAAAGAGCAGTGGGGTTTATGATCCATCCTTGATGCTTGCGTGGGATTTCAAAGGGGGGGGGGCTGGAGTGTGGGTGGGACAGTGGTGGGGCTCCAGTTTCGCAGGGAAGAAATGCTGGAGGGTTTGCCAAATAAAATAAAATAAAGTAAAAAGCCTGTTTTTTTCTTAATTTCCTGCAGCTCCATTTCAACCCCCCCTTTCCCCAGCATTCAAACTTTCCCCCTTTGGAGGGTTTGTTGTCGGGTGGGTATGGGAGCCCCCTCCCCCATTTCTTCTCCTCTCCCCACATGAGCTGTCAAATGCAGGCCACCCACTGGCCTCTTGTCCGGGAGACCCCTTGGGGCTGCCCCTCGCCCGCCCTTTTCCAGCCCCCCCACCTGGCTTTTCTTGCGGTGGTTCCTTTCCCCTTGGGGGCAGCCCTTGGTGTCCCGGGACCACCCTGCCCCTGCCACCCCCAGCCCCGTCTCTGCAGCGTGGCCAGGGGCCGTGGCAGCAGCAGCAGCAGCAGCAACAGGTGGCCCCTGCTTTGGATGGCTGCTGAACGGCCAAGGCAGCCTTTGGGGTCCCAGGGGACTTCCTGTGTAACCCATGACAAAAAAAAGAGGAAAGAAAAGCCGGCTTCGCAGGAGGTGGGAATAAATGTGGGCTGCGACCTATTTGCTCCTGCCAGCAAAATTACAATATCCACAGTGAATGCTTGAAGAGGCTTGATCACCGGCTCCTCCCCAGGACACAGCGCTAAAAGGCGGGCTGTTCATTCACACCCGCGCCCTCCTTGCTTCGCCCAAACCACTTCAAGCAAAAATCATTTGAAAGAAATTACCTCCGCACCATGAGCAGTGAAAAATGTCCCACATGGGCCTCTGCAGCCCCCAAAGCAATAAAATTTCTGTGGAAGCGCACAGGATAATAACTCAGGGAAAAAGAAGTCCCCATGACAACATGTGGGGGGAGCCAGGGAGCCCGAGGAGAGCAGGCGGTTCAGCCCCTCCCTCAGCGCAAGCGGTCACCACCAGCAGCCTCTGCCCTGGAATCCGATGCCCTCAGCCCGGATTCTCCTGGGGAGGGGGCTTTCCGGCTGGCCCCTTCCCCAACAGCGCCCACGTGGGCAGGCAGGGAGGGGGCAGGAGGACCAGTCGAGGGCAGCCCCCCCCTCACACCGGAGAAGATCCACCGGCACGCTTCCCTGCCTGTGCGGAGGCTGTTGGCATGGCTGGGCTGTTTCCAGGCTGAAGGCTTAAAGAAAGAGGCAGAGGGCTTAGTGCTTTCTCCTTTCTGGGATCATCTGCATGAGCACTCATCCCCCCCCCCCAAAAAAAGTAGGGCTGTGGGCCGACTGGTGCAGAAGAGTGGCTTCTCGTGCATGCACTCTGCAGGCTTCGGCTGGAGCTGATCCACAAATCCTGCGCAGACCACAGACTGGCAGCCACACACGATCCCCAGGGGGTGGGGGTGGGTGGAAAAGCAAGGCGGAAAAGCCCTCGGAGGAGAAGCTGGGAGGGGGGGCAGTGGCGGAGGGCCTGTGCCACAAGGAGAGAGGGGAGAGCCCCAGGGCCATCTACCACCGCCTGAGGAAGGGCTGCCTAGTAGGCGCAGGAGCATATCCTCCGGAGCGCCGGGGTTTGCCAGGGTTCCCACCAGGGGGGAAATCCCCACTCCACATTTCTGAGAGCAATGGCCGCTGGCCTGCAGATGAGATGGTTCTGGGAGGTGGAGCCGACTCTTTTGCTGGGGTTTTAGGGTGTGGGTGGGCGGGTGGGGGGAGCCTGGTGGCTGGGCAGGTTGGCAGGTCTTCTGGGAGCGGATATCCAGGCCATGGAATGCCAGTGAACCACCCCCCACCCCACTCCATCCCCCGGCACTCCCTCTCCAGCCTCACCCTGGAGGTGCCTCGGAGGAGCCACCGAGAGGCCCTGGACACATCCTGGCTTTCTTCCCAGCCACGGAATGAAGGGATGGGAGAGGGGTGTGTGTGTCTCCCCTTGGAAGTGGCCCAAGTCATGCCAAACTCAGGGGGGGGGAGGGCTTCCGCTGTCCGTCGCGGTGCCTGGCCCTGAGACACCTTCCGTTGGCAGCTCTGCTCACCTCCTGCTTTGTGCTTAGAACCTGGCAAGCCACGAGAAGGCAGGGGATCTCCCGGGGAGATCAGAGGTCGCTTTCCAATACTTTACTCGGCTGGATGTTTTGCTTGGATTGTAAAATAATTCTAAATTGTTTCACAATCATGTTAGATTGCCTGAAAGTATTTGAACAGTTTTAGCCTCTTTTAATGTGATTTTATCGATTCGGTCCCAGCCGAGGACGGTCAATAGAGTGTGGCATGGAAATAGCAAAACAAGTAAGCAAAGCCAAGAGCCGGCCACTGGCTCTTCTTTCACAGCCCCGGGAAGCGTGCCTCTGTCTGTGTGTGTGTGTGTGTGTGTGTGTGTGTGTGTGTGTGTGTGTGTGT
>JAHTLZ010000054.1:158664-190892 GCA_023846285.1 Phrynocephalus versicolor
GAAGGAAGGAAGGAAGGAAGGAAGGAAGGAAGGAAGGAAGGAAGGAAGGAAGGAAGGAAGGGGCCCCAAAGGCTTCCCTCTGCCCGCAACCTACAACACTGGTCGGCCGGAGGCAGTCTCGCAGGGCGGCCCAGCTCAGAGCTTTTCCTCCAGGGTCCCGGACCGAGTAGCATGAACAGCATGTGGGGAGAGATACAGAGAGAGGGGGCCCGCCCCCAACCAACAGTGGACGTGGCGGGAGGAAGGAATCCCTTCTCCCCCCGGGCCCTGGGGGCGCGGCCGCTGGGGGTGGTGGCGGCAAACCCCAAAGCGGAACCCCCTCTCCCAGGCCACGGACCCCCACCCTGTCCGAGGCAAGCTCCTCGCCGCCCGAATCCCTCCTCCCCAGCGGGAGTGGTCCGCCCCGTCCGGCCCCGCCTCACCTGTACCAGTCGAGGCCTTTGTCGTAGTTGCGGTCGAAGAAATGGGGCTCCGTGCCCACCGCGCGGACGTCGGGGTGCGCCCGGAGCGCCTCCAGCAGGGCGCGGGTGCCTCCCTTCTTGACGCCGACGATCAGCGCCTGCGGCAGCCGTTTCTCTCCGTAGTCCGGCGTGGCGGTCCAGCCCTCGGAGGACGAGGCACCGGCGGAGCCCGCAACCTCCGTCACGCCGGCGCCGGTGGCAGTCCAGGAAGAGGCGGCAGCGGCGGGAAGACCGCCGCCGCCGCCGCCAGGGCTCTCCGGGAGCTGGTCCAGCAGCCGCTCGGCGGCGGTTGGGCTGCTGCTGCTGCTGCCGCCGCCGCCGGTACCGGGTGGTTCTGGCTCGGCTGGGCTGGAGGAGGCGCTGGTCGGAGCGGCAC
Source organism: Phrynocephalus versicolor (assembly GCA_023846285.1). NCBI lineage: Eukaryota > Metazoa > Chordata > Lepidosauria > Squamata > Agamidae > Phrynocephalus > Phrynocephalus versicolor. The sequence continues at coordinate 159,502 of JAHTLZ010000054.1, forward strand.
TGGTGGAGACGGACGGCGGCGAGGTTCGGAGCCGGAGGGGAGCCGGTTCGCGGAGGGAGGCGGGGGCGACAGGGATGCCCGGGGGCGGCGGCGGCGAAGCGGAGGGGCTGGTGGTGCCCTGGGGGGCGAGCGGGGAGCGGAGGGCGCCGGGGCCGCCCATGAGGCTGTAGCAGACGTAGGTAAGGCAGAGGGAGAGGCTGCACATGCACAGCAGCTTCTTGCGGGCAGGGGGGCCCTTAGGCGGGGGGGCCATGCCGCCTGCCTGCGCCCAGCCACGGCCGCATCCTGCCCGCCACCCGGCCGCCGCCGCCCCGCCGGCGGACTGGGCCACGGCCGCCCTCCAGCCCCGCCGCCGCCGCTACTCGGGGGGAGCCCCGCATGGCACAGCCGCCCGCCCGCCCTCCGCCGCTTGCGCGCTGCCTGCCCCGAGCGCCCTGCTCTGGCCGGGCGAGGCGGCGGCTGCTCCTCCTGCTCCCGCCGCCGCCGCCGCCGCTCCTCGAGCGAGGGAGTCCCCTGCTAAACTTTGTGTCGGATGCCGAGGCGGAGGCGGCGGGGCGGGACGAGGGGAGGGCGAAGGAAGGAAGGGCGGGAGGGAAGGGAGGTGACGAGCAAGCGAGCGGGGCGGGCGAATGCGGAGGCGGCGCGGCGCGTGGCTGAGGCTCGGTCAGCCGGCAGGGGGGCTAGGGGGCGGGCGGGCGGGCGAAGAGCGCGTTCCCGGCCCGCAGCTCCGCCTCCCTTCCCCTCCCTGCCAGTGGGCAGCCGGAGAAGAGGCGGACTCCCCCCCCGCCCCCCCCCCCGCTCTGTGGGAGGGGGCGGAGGGGGTCTTATTTCAGAGCAGGAGGAGAGGGCATTCTTTTGCCGCCCCTCCCAGGTTTCTTGCGCCCCGTCGAAGGTGTCAGAGCGGCCCCCAAACTGGGAGGCAGTGGGGCAGGAAGCCTGTTCTGGACAATGGAAGAGGCCCCCCCTTGGGAAATTTTACAGGGAGGGGGCGGCGGCCTGCCGAGGTGGGAGGGGAAAAGGTATAAGACAGCCCTCCCGCTCTCCTGGGCAAAAGGCGCTTCCCTGGCACCCAGGGGTTCTGCGCCCTGGGGTTCCGAAGAGCCCCGCTCGGCTTCCTCGCCCGTCTTCCCTCCGCGGAGCTGCCTCGGGAGACGGCCGGGCCAGGGCAGGCGGGGCGGGGGAGAGGGAGGCTTTCTCCAGCAGCGTCAAGGCCGTAGGGCGGCGGGGCGGCTTCCCACTTCGAGCTGCCGCCAGTGTCCGGCTCCTACTCTGGGTTATGCGCCAGGTGTGTGTGTGTGTGTGTGTGTGGCCTGCAGCGCGGCCCTTTATTCCCAGAGTCAAGGGCGAAAGGTAGGGCTGGACCCTCTGGCAGTCAGTGGATCGCTCTCCCCCTTCCCGGCCGGCCTGCAGCTTCTCCTACCTCCGCCGGATCAAGGGCCGGCGCCGGCCTCCCGCACTTCCTGGCCGGCCTGAAGGGCGGCTGAGCTCGAAGGAAGGAAGGAAGGAAGGAAGGAAGGGGAGGCACGTGCGCGCCAGACGGAGCCGCGACGGCCTTCCGAGGCATCGCTCGGGGGCTCGGCCCGCTCTTTCCGATGCTGCGGCTGCTGCGGCCCCCCAGCCAAAGCCTTCCAAACAAACGGCTGAGAGAAGCTCGCTGCTGCTCTCCGCTGGCCAAACGCCGCCGCTGCCGCTTCCAGTCCTGAAAAGAGCACCTCTTCCCGGCGGCGTCGGTTCCGAGCCCTCGGGGCGGCCCGAGAAGGCCTTTTCCTGGAGCGGAGACGACCCGATGTCCGTCGGCCCTGCGGAACCCCGCGGCTCCTCGCAGGACGGAGGAGCTTGGTCAGAAAGAGAGGAGCCTCCTGCCTCGGCCCGGGAGCCAGGCCTGGCCGGTCCCCGCCTGGGCTAGCGGTTGGCCCAACCCTCTTGCAGGGAACAGCCCAGGGCAGCGGGGGGGGGGGGGGAGTCCCCAAGAGCGAGCAGAAGCTCCAGGGCTCCAGAAGCGCCCAGGCTGCTCGGGGGACGCAGGCATTTGGGCCCCAAATAATCTTCCTTCCCGTTTTCCCAACACCTGCACGCTTTGTTGTGTGTGTTTACTTGGGCATAACTGAAACTAGGAAGGGGGTCTCCGGGATCCAGGGGAGCCCAAAGGCGCACGCATGGGGGCACCCACCCTCTCCCCAACCATCCATTTCCTTAAGCAGCGGAACCAAGCCTCTCAATAAGCGCAGTCCCGAAGTTGAGTCCTGGCAACTGGCCTTCATTTTCTTGAGAGTTTGAAACATTTTTCGCTGCTCATCCAAACAGCTTCCTCAGTCTGAGGAAAGCTAGTTGCGGGTCCTCCATTTTATAGTGCAATTAGCGCAGGTTTCTTGCCCACGCCTATCTAGCAAAGGGGGGGGGGCGGCGGCGCAGGAAGTGTCTTTCCCGAGGGAGACGGGCCGGCTTTGCCTTTTGCAGGCGCCTCTCAGCGCATCGGAGGGTGCTGAGCAAGCGGACACGTCCGCCCCCGCCGTCGCATCAGGCTGGTCGAGTAGCCAGAAGGGGAGAAGGCTGGGCGAGGAGAGAGTCGCCCCAGGCAGGGCCACTGGCCTCCCAATGCTCGCCTCTCCTTCCGCCGCTGTTCCCGACGCCTGCTCTTCTTTGCCCCCGTAATCAATATAGCGACGGCAAGAGGAGAGACCCTGGCGGAGTCTTGTTGCTGCCTTTGATTTATGACCGGCTGGTAATTTAAACATCTCTGGAGGTCTCTGCCTTTGCTGAGAGAGACCACGAAAGAAGGAATGAGATGATAGATAGAAGGAAGGAAGCAAGGAAGGAAGGAAGGAAGGAAGGAAGGAAGGAAGCAAGTTGATGACAGATAGAAGGAGAGAAGGAAGGAAGGCCAGATAGTGGCCATCTTGGAGACCCTAATCAGGCTTTTCAATTAAACATGGCCTGTTTTATCTAGAAAGAAAAGCCACCTGATCGGGAGGGGTTGTCCTACCAGTCTTGGGGTTCTGGATTCCCTCCATCGTCATCGTCATCATCATCATCATCCTGGAGTTTACCACTCTTAAAACAGCAACCAAGGTCTCCCCATTCCCCCACAGAGGAACGGATTGGAAAACCGTCCTTCAGGAGCCAGGGCCCTCCAGCTGGGGCACAGGAATCCCACAGGGAGGGGGGAGGGGCAGCAGGCAGCGGATCTCCACAAGGCCTCCATCTCATTGCCCTTTCGATGTCCTCACTGACCCCCCCCCTTTTCCTTCTGGGACCTTCATAGGGGCAAACCCATTGTATTCCATGTCATAGCGATCTCTTTTGTTCTGGCTTCCCAAAGAGGCCTGTGTGATTCAGAAGCTGGCAGTCTTGCATTGCTGGATCTAAAATAGAAGAGTAGCAGCATCTTACTTGCTGTTTGTTTCTCTCTGTAACTGTGCAGACCTGAACAAGGAGCCAGGGATGTCTGGGTATTGCTAGAGCACCATTCTTCACAGCATTCCGATGTCACACTTAGCACCACATGGAATGAGTAACTGCTAATAGTGCAGCCTGGCAGGTTGTTCATTGGGAGGCAGTGACTGGGCAGCTACACCAGCTGGTTAAAAGCAGCCCAAGTGAGCCCTTGGCTGAAAACAGGGACTGCACTTAGGAAGGTGCTTCTGCACAGAAATCCATACACCCAGCCACCTGTGACGAAACTCATGCTTCATAGAAGTAGCCAGCCATGCTGATAAGGTTTCTGGTTTATCCCAAATATTCTGCATGCAACACAGATGTTCTTGGACTCCCAGGAGCGACAGCTGCTCGACTTGCCATTGGCATTCATTGGAAAATGGATATTTATTTTTATGGCTGCATAAAATATACAGATAACCTGTTGAAGTGCTGCATGCTGGGCAAATGTTCATTGGTCCTTGTGGTGGACACCCGCAATGAAAGGGGGCAATGGTGGCATGCCAAATGTTGTAAATCAAAGCGCTGTAACAGGAGGAAGTGAGGAGCTAGCAGTACAATGGTACCAATTGTGTTTATATTTCACTGTTGAAGGGTGTGGCGGCAGTGGCGGGGGGCCGGCGGAGAGGCATCTCATAACCCATTCAGAAAACCCCACTGCACTCGAATCAGGGCATCCCCACATCACAGAGACCAGAAAACAAATCCACAGGTTGCCATGGCGCTGGCTCTTCTGCAGGGAAGGGGAAGTCGCCGAGGGATGTTCAGAGCTTCACACCTCCCTTAACAAGGGCCTATTATTTTGGCAGTGACCAAATGTGACAGTCACAGCAGAAGACTCGTAATCCTTCCAGATTATGCTTCAGGATCCCAGGTGCAGGCAAAGCCTCCAGTTCAGTTCTCATTTTAGGAAGTGAACAGCACGACGTTCTGGAATGCTAGAAGGCAAGCACCACCGCCTAGACAGAATCCTCTACCTCTGGTGAGGGCCCCACTCCATATGGTATGACATAAATATTATGCAAATCCACGCAGCTCTCGCTTGATGCCAAGATGTTATGATAGAAGCACCAGCATCTCATGGTAGTCATTTCCAAGCCTTCAGTTGCCTCATTGAGTGGCACCTTCCCAGGCTGCTCAGACTCTTCTGCTCGAGGGCCCCGGGTCTCCAGCCGGGAATTGCGTGGATGCCCTCTGGAGCCAGGCCAAGCAAGGCAGGCCTGAGGGTCCTGCCACGGATAAGCTTGGAAGAGGGGCTGGCCGATGCTTCAGCAATGTGTATTTCTATTTCTATAGCATAGCCTGCTGTGCAAGGGTTTGGTGGGTGTGGGTGGCTGTGTCCCAAGTGGGGCCTTTCCTTTCCCAACAGGCCTCTCAGTTGCCTGCAGTAGCAGCATCATATGTCTGGCTGATGTCCCGTGTAGGATGAACTATGATTCCCAAACCCTTTCAGCTGTTGGCTTGTATTCCCTTTGACACCCATTGACACACACATGTACTGACCCCATGTCTTTCCCATCATCTTCCTCAGTACTCCCAAGTGCATGATGCTTGGCTTGCCTGAGTGCACAACACAGCATTTGTCCCTGTCCTATCTGATTTACAGGCCATCAAGGGTCTTCCTGTCCCTAGACCAGCCAGTGAAGGGAGGATAGATTTTGCTTTCAAATGGCACCTACTGGGGCATGAAGGTAAAGGATTCTCTTGCAAGGGTTTCTTGAGAGGATTCCAGGTTCCAGTAAAGGGGAAGCAGGAGAGGCATCCCTGAAGCAGGAGCAAGCCAGAGGGACGGAGGGTAAGCAACGCCCAGGGACGCACAGCCCGAGTTCAGGGACTTGATCAGCACCATGGACAGCCCCACCCAGCCCCACCAGCTGTAGTGGAGACATATCACTACTATTAATAATCTCCAGCAAACCGGTATGGAGGAATAATGAGTCTCCCCTGGATTTGTCCTCTAAATAAATAAATAATAGAGAGGACAGCCGTGGGGACAATGGTTAATCATCCTTGTTGTGCACTTCCAGCTGCCCACCAGTCTCTTTGATCCTAAGGAAAAGAGGGAGCCTGACGCTAGTTGTTTGTGGACCAAAATCCGGAGCAGCCTGCAAGCATGCTGGCCCACTGGACTGGGCTGCGCCCTGCTTCTGATTCCAGACCCTCTCCTCACCCGCCAGGGATGGCAGAGACTCTTAATTGGTGCACAGGAAGAGGGGTGTCCAGGTGGTGAGGGGGGAGATGGCAGGGCCTCTTTATCACTCACTAAAGGTGGGAGGGGCTTCCCTGGCTCTGAAGACATCTAAAGGAAAAACAATTTATCACTTGCTACCCCTGGCTCTGCAGCGGAGGCACTGAAGAGCAGCTGCCATGGCCTGACACTGCCGCGTTGAAGGTAATATGATAGATACCAGGGTAATAATCAATCAATACTTTTTCTTAGGTCCTTGTCTATCAGCCTGGCATTGTGTGGACTAATTGGATGATAAAATGTGATGAATGTGTATTAAAGTCAACTTCTCCCTGTTAGCACTCCAGGGACCCTTTTCCATTTTCTCGCTGACCTTTTAGATCTCAGCTTTATTGTACGTGAATGCAATTAAATCCATTTGTCAGATATTTGCATTGCACTGCCTTGCTCAGAATTCAATTAGTCGGTGTCACTTCCCTGTCCTTGTGAGCCTCTGAGACAACAAGAGAGGCAGCCACTTGGGTTTCTTTTGCGGAAGGTAGAGGGTGGTGAAGGCGGGGTGGGGGTGGGGGAAGAGAGAGAGAGAGAGAGAGAGAGCGCATTGCCAGAATTACACGGAGCCCCTCTGATTCACCAGCACCCTCTGGGCACACAAGGGAGAGGCAAGATCCCAATTAAAAAAGAAGCCTTTCTCAGCCTCATTGCTTCCCTTCTCCTGCTCAGTCTACTAGAACCACAGAGGATGCTAAAGAAACAACCCCCCCTCACAGAGAGAGACAGAGAGAGAGAGAGAGATGCAGAATCTTCCTTACAAAGACCAACTGTGGGGTCTCTTTCACATACAAAAGGGGGCATGGAAAAGGCAGGGAGGAGGTGGGAAATGTGGGAGGACTCGGTGGAGAGCTGAGAGGGATATTAAACACAGACCCCCCCACCCCCAGGAATCACTCAATTAAAATGTATCAGCAGAGGAAAGGGGCTCTACCTCTGGTGGCTGCATCTTGGCATCTGGCCAAGCCACAGCTGGTCCAGACATCTGGCTTGCCTTCCATTCACAAGCCGGAGTTGGCCATGGCCACCAAACCTCAACTTGGAGGAACCGCTCCTGCTAAGAGTGCTGGGCCTCTTTTGTGGTCCCCCAACCGTTCACCCCGCTTGCCCGCTCGAGCCCTGGGGCGGGGAAGGAGGGAGGCTGAGCTCAGAGCAGACAGCCAATGGCCCTGCACCAGCTGCATTTGCGACTGAACTCTGTTTTGCCTTCTCTGCATTGGGAAAGCTCAAGTCATGATCACGACGGATGGCACAAAGCCCCAGCCAAGGGGGCTGCCTGGCCAGCGGCCTTCTGGATTTGCCTGGTGGGGTTCCCTGGCAGCCGGAATGAGGGCATGGTCCCCCCCCCCTCCATTCCTCCTCGGGTGGCCCTAGCAGCCAGTTCCCCCCACCCACCCACCCTTGTTGGGCTCTCCCTTGGAGGTGGTGTTGGCCCTATTTTGGGGGGAAGGGGGGAGGCCTCTTCCCACCCCAGTGCCAGCCAGCCTCCCGATGCTGCCTGTCCCGATGAGCAGCAACACCTCCTCAATTACAGGCAGCGGCAAAAGGGCCTTCAGAGGCAGCCTGGCAATTATTTTGGCTCCTGCTGCTACAAAGTGAGGGTTCTTTTATCCATATCTTGTTGCACAGCGAGAAACCTCAACCATCTCGATTGGGCTGCTTGATTTGCAGCCCCAGAAATGTCTGGGAAATTGGCACCTGCTCCTTCCCAGGGAGGGGTTGAAAGAGGAAGCTGCCCCGGCTTGTTCTGAGGCTGCCTTGCATGGGACGTGCCCCACCCCCACCCCTGCCTAAGAGCAGGGTGTGTCCCGCATCCCCCCACAGCCAGGTCACTGGGAAGGACCTGCCACTGCCAAGGCACGTGCCAGAGAGCGGAGGGCATCCAGGGTGTCCAGCAAGGAGATCGATCTGTGGGTGGAACTGAATTCCTTTGGGGACAAAGGCCAGAGAAAGAGGCTGGAGATTGGCAAGATGGCAGGGGCCTTTGTTCTAGCTATCCAGCGCTGGAGGTGCCCCTTCCTAGAGAACCAAGGCCAGGCGTCTTCTTTGGAGGGACAAGGAAGGAAGGAAGGGACTGAGGGGGCTGCCATTTGCCAGAGAGGAGGGCCAGCTGTGAGCACAGCACAGCTATGTTTACAGATGCACCAACCCTCAGAAGCAGCAGCAGCACGGGAGCAAAAATGTGGGTCCCAGTCCTGTCCGAGGCCAGAATTACATGGGGAAGCCATGCTGCTGGCATGAGGCTGGCATCTTTCTTTCTGCCCTATTGGCTCTCGTCAAACACCTGGGCACCGCCAGCTGCCAGAGAAGAAAGCCTCCTCCTTACTCTGGGGAAAGGCCTTTAAAGGCCCCGAGAGAGGTCAGCATCTATGATGTTGATGATAGAGCCAGGCTGGAATCATCCTCCCCCAACCCGAGATTGCCAGTCAAGGCGGTGTTTTCTTCTTGTGGACTAGTCACCAAAAACAGCAGCCTGATTGGCAAGCTGCAGCAGACGAGGAAAAGCAAGTGGTGTGACAGTCTGAGCGCATAAAAGAACACCTGCTTCTAACAACATGCTCAGTGTAGCATCCTACTGTCTGCCTGACTCTGAGGCTTCCTGGGGGGGGGATGTCATGCCCCCCTCCGACCCGCCCCCGGAGAAGCTGTGGAGGAAGCCTGTGATATCTCTTGAGTGGGAGAAGCTCTCCAGCAGGACACCAGCTGCCTCCTGAAGCCAACCGGGCACAGGGGAGGCACCAGGAGCAGCCCTGAGACCGCCATGGAGGAGTAAATGTGCCCTTGGGCGCATTCATTTGTGTCTTCCAAACGAGTCAATAGGAATCAATCAACGTTTGAGCCCTCCGATAGCTCTATTAAAGTCCTCAAGGATAGAGGCTCCGGAAGGCGCCGCCCGAGCGAGCAGAGGTCTCTCCCGTTGGGCTGCGAGGCTGGCAGGAACATTAATATTATCCCTGACAAAAGGAGCGTGCATGTCCTGATGATTGGTGGCCTTTGGCTGGCGCTGGCACAGAGGTAGGGGCTTCTCCTCCGACATGAGAGAGGGCTGGTAGCAAAACTGGGCAACATCAGTGCCTGTAGGGGCCACGGCTAGCTGAGCAGGAAGTGGGTATTTTTAATGCCACTTGGGCAGACCGGTTGGGGACACTTGCCAGCTTTTCCCTCCCTGGGGGTGTGGGGTGGGTGTGGGAGTAGAAATTGGAAGGATGAACGAGACACCTCCAGCCCCAGCCCTGAAACACAGTGTCTGTCACATGCAGTCAGGGTCCCGACCCCAAGTCTGCTCAAAGGCAATGTGATGGAGGCGGGATTCGTTCGTCACAGCAAACGTGTCCCCCCCCTGCCCCCCCCATGGCCTTCTTCCATGCTCCAGTCTTTGCCACCCTGAGAGGCAAGCCTCAAGGCCAGAAACTGCAGGTGCGTATGTGGGGAGGATGGTTGGGTGGGTGGGAGGGTGGGTGAGGGGTCAGGGGTCAGGGGCTTTCTCGTCTTTCCTGTTTGGGGAAAGAACCCCTGAGCTTTCTTGGGGGAAGAAAGCTCAGAAGGAGGAGCTTCCCAAGAGCCCAGCTGCACCTGGGAAAGTACAAGAATAAACCAGAAGGAGAAAGAAAACAAACCCCCGGAGCCTCCAGAGCCTTGGGGGGGGCTTTTATGGCCAATGGGTTTACCCCTGGGTGTGCTTCTGTGGCTTATGGCCAGCTTCTGCTCAGGTGCGAAGCAGGTGGAGAGCAGTGCTTGAAGAGGCAGGTGGAAAACTCATGAAAGGGCCCACTGGAGGAAATCTGTCAGCCATTAAGGTGCCCTGAGACCTTTTTTTAAATAATGTCTTTCTCCTTTTGCTTTTTGCTCTGGCAAATGAGCATGTCAAGTCCTCTCCAGATTAATGTCCAGGCAGGGGGCTTTTGGTGCTACCTGAACACCCACCCTTGCCTGAGGCTGCTCTCCTGGAACTGTAGAAGCAACTACACAAGAAATGATGTTGCACCTTGGTAAGTTAGAATCATAATCCAATTTAGTTGAGCTTTAGTAGCAGCGGGACAGAATTGTTTTTATAGATATATAAGCCCTTTGCTGCCAGTAATTAGTTGCTCCCTAGCTGTGTTCTGAATGCCCCTTCTTTGGACCAGAGCAGAAGCTGTTGCAAAGAAAGAAAAGAAACCCCCTTCTCCCTCCCCCTTCAACACACACGCAAAACACACACGCATACACACACACACACAGAGAGGCACTTCACAACAGCCTTCTAGATTCACAAGAAGAAAAAAGAGCAATCTCATTTATTCTGTAAATTAAAGATGCTCCTTCTGATCACCAAGATTCTTTAAATCTGACTTGTAAAAATGAGATGCTTAATTAAACATGTTTCTGTTCTGCTGAAGCAACTCACAAGAGTTTCTGCCTTGGAATGAAAAGGGAACATTTTGTGATAATGCGTTTGGGGCGATGCTTGTCTCCCTCATAACGGAGGGAGATGTAATTGTGTTATATTGATGTTGATTCTCTCACTTAACTCACTTGCAAATGAGGTATTCTGTACTGAGCTCCAAACTATTCCCTTTTACAATACCAGGCCAGTAGTTCTGCCCTGAGCCTGGCACAGAGTGGATCAGAATGAAAAAAAAAGGGGGGGGCAGAGAGGCCAGTTCAGCCTGGCTTTTGGCAAGCAGGTGCTTTCAGAGCTAAGACAACAAGCAGGTGTTTATTTCATATGCTTGGAAGTGGATCCCGGAGAGTGGTGGGGCTGGAGCCAGTCCTCCTTGGATCTGGTGAGCAGTGTGTGTTTTAGACGCCACACATGGGAAGGACGCCTGAAATCCGAGGGGGTCTTCTTCGCATTGAGCCAAGGAGTCCCCCGTGTGATGGACACTGGCCAAACACAGACTCTTAATGAGTCCTCAGCGTCGGGTCTGGCTCCTGCTGCAACCCCTTCGCCTGTGCTTCGGCTCTGGCGCAGATTGCCGAACTGGAAGGGCCGGGGTTGTGGGTGTGCTGTAAGCATTGCTGGCTGGTTCTGAGAAGGGCAGGGAAGGTACAGCCGACCAGGTTCATCTCAGCAGGGAGGCCTCTGGGCCTCAGCCTGCTCCAATGGCTTTGACTGGGGATTGTCCAGGAGGAGGTTCAATGTCTCTGCGTGCCAGTAATAAAAGAGAGGAGGATGGGATCCCGGGCATGACCTTGAGTTGACTCATCAAGTCCTCCACTGAGGACCTTTGGCTCAGCTTCGGGACCTGCACCTTCAGTCGCGGGCCAAGGTATTGTGTGTGTGTGGGGGGGGGTTTATGCTGTTTTTCCTGGTATCGAAGTGGGGTGCACTTCTCCCAGCACCCTGTGATCCCCAGCTGGGAGGCAGAGAACATGGAGAGTGACAAGGCTTCCCGTCAGCTGTGCAGGGCCGGCCTGGGCAACGCAGAATGCTCTGCCTCACAAATGGAAATTGCAGAAGGGGAAAGGCCGCTTAAAATTGATTTACATGCATCCGTTGCGTAGCGTGCGACTGCCCTGGACCTGCTACCAAGGGCAGGAAGGGCCTGCTTTACAATTCTATTTGGTACGGCTTCAGAGGAATGCAGCTGTTTTCGGATGCATAAAATCCAGGCTTTTGTGAGGGAGCCTCCAAGGCAATGTCCTGCTTCTGTTCCTCTGTTAGGAACACGGTTCTGCTCCTCCTTGAGTGCCAGTGGCCAAAGTGTTCACCATGCTCCCTGTGAGGCTCTGCCCCCCCCCACCCCCAGCCAGAAGGCCAGGCATAGAAGCCTCTGGGTCAGCCACCCACCCACGGCACGGGTCCCCTGACCAACGTGGCTTGTGTTGAGGCCTAGGGAGAGTGGGGGTGTCCTTGTCCCCACATATTGGGTCATCTCCCATTCAGGAAACACACATGGGTTTCCTTTATAATGGGAAGGGCTGCTGCTGGGCTGCTGTGAGGCTGATTTCCTGGGGCAACTCAATGCCTTCCTCCACTCTGCTACAGCTCACCACCATTCTTTGCCTCCCATGACAGCCCAGCTCCAGACAGGGCACCGTGGAGCCCCACCTCCCCAGTGGTTTGCCTAGCTTGCCTGTTGCCCCTCTTGTCTGGGGCAGTGTCCTTTGTGAGTCATTTGTGGTCCACTCTTCAGGGGTGGGTGGGGTGAGGAGAGAAGGGACCCCCTGAGCAATGGGTCTGTGGGGGCCCATGGAGCTCCACCTGGCCCCCAGGCTGTCCTCCACCTGATCCCCGGGGAGCTCCCTAGAGGGGGCTAATGCTTGCTCAAATCCCCTCTCCCACCCTCTGATCTCAAGGAGGCAGGATGAATATGGATCCATAGGCAGAGGGCATTTGGGGGGGCCACTTCTCCTGGACCTACAGCCACTCCTTGGGTTCCTCCCCTCATGGGTCCCTCTGCTCACGGGCCTGCCTTGCTGCAAAGGAATGGCAGCTCAGTTGCCTTTGGGGATGTGGAGGGGGGGGGCCCACATGCCCTCTGAGTGAAGGACTTCAGGATGTGAGCATTGTCGGGGCTTTTGGCGAGATGGGCTTCTGGGCCCTGGCATGATTGCACAGTTCCATCTGTGTCATCCTGCACCTCTGGGTCACTGGATCTGGCCGAAGGTGAACTGGAACCCCCACCCCCACCCACCCCACTTGGTAGAGTCATGGGTCTCTCCAGGCCAAGGCAGTTTTGGGTTCTTCCCCCCAAGGAATTCCTGCTACGTGGGCTGAAGAAGCAAGCCACGGGCGGTGGTGGAGGGTGGGGGTTGAGAGAACCAGCCCCCTGAAAAGGAAAGCCAGGAGGAGGGATGGGGAGCCTTCGGAGGGGCTGTGTTCTCCACTTGGCCCACATCAGTTCAGGCGCTGGTCTGATTTTTCCCAAGGAGGTGGGGGGAGAGAGAGAGAGAGAGATTCATTAATGTAATCAGGCCCATCTGGCCTACTGAATTGGATTCCTGCACTTGGGGGATAAGGATTGCATTAAGCTGATAAGAGAAGTTACACATACAATGAGATGCTGATTTATGGCAAAGAAAGAGGCTGGCAGGCTTTGCAGCAAAGAGGCAGCCTGCCCTCCCGCCCCGGCTGGGCCTTTGGGGTGGAATCAAACCGGAAGGAGTGCCAGGAGGCACCCTTCCAGAGAGGCAGAGAGAGCGCCAGGGGCTTGCTCTCTGGTGACAGGCGTGTGACTGAGAGTCAGGCAGGGGTGGCACCCTGGGTTTGGCCAGAGGGAGCAGGATCCACCCCTGACCCCCCCCTTTGGGCCCTTCCCAAGCAGCCTGGCGGGCTACCCGTTGTCCTTGGACCTTGCCAGGGAGGAGGAGGAGAGGTGGCAAAAGAGGCCCCGGTGGCTTTGCATTTGTGGACCTCACCCTCTGCCCCACTGGCCACCAGCTGCCCCTCGGGGCTCATTCAGCCAAGCTTTTGTTGGAAGAAACCCTTTGGGTCCTGAGGGCAAAGGCCTGGGAGGCTTTTCTTAGCCCAGAAGGCAGCGGCTGTCCCTGCCGGTGCTCTCCTAGTCCATCTGGGCAGCAGGAAATGCCACAGCTGCTCAAATTCACAAAGAGCAGCCCGTGACAAATATGCCAAGAACCCTACTAGCTGCTTAACATGAAGGGAGACAGATCCGATGGCAAAGACAAGGAATTAGGAACACAGGGAAGCCACTCCCCCCCACACCCTTGCGACCCCTCCAGGGCTGGGTGTAATCCAAGGGAGAGGCTTGGGAAGGCACCCACACCTTCAGGGAGATGCCCCAGAGAGTTGATCTAGTTGAGAAGCTATGCACGGCCTTTGGACTGTTAAAAGTAAGGGGGGGCCTATTTTAGGACCGGAGAAAAAAAGTTAGCAAAGACCCAGCAAGCTCCCTTGGATGCTTCTTCAGGCTAATGCTTGGCCAAACAAGTTGCGCAAACCAGCAGGAGCATTGGAGGGACCTTAGAAAAGCCCCAAGGCTGGTCAGAAGGTAAGCCCTGGGAAAATTTATGTCAGACTGAAAATTGAGACAGATCTTTCATAACTCATCATGGAGAATCTGAATGGGAATCAGGTCCAAGGAGTGGGGCATGAGAGGGAATGGTAGAATGCCTGCCCTGTGTCACACCTCCTGTCCCGGGCCCTTGGCTGGCGGAATGGGAGGAGGAGCTCCGGGCCTCCCAGAGAATGCCACCACCACGCTGGCTGGAGATGGTGGTGGTGGTGGGGACTTCTTTTTCTGTGCAGACAGTGTTCTCTGCTGGTGAAGATCAGAATTGCTACCCTGAGCACTGAACGCAGAGGTTTTACCAAGTTGGAGCTGTGGCAGAAGGAGTCCCTTGGCATTGGCTCCAAATAAGCATTGGTACAAAAAGTTTCTCTAGCTCAGTCCAAAAGGTGCTTGGACTGGCCGTGGAGATGGGTGGTGATTAATCCAACTAGGTACGGAACAACCCATATGAGTCACCACAGAAAGAAGCACTCCTCCCTAACCTTAATCCTGGGCAGCAGCAGCCCTGATGGGTCTGGCCAGGCACCCTATCGTGGTCCCCAGGGATGAAATCCTTGGCTCTGCACACATGCATGCGCGCACAGCCTCCCCTTGCTGGCTGTTCAGGGCATGAGAGAAATTCTGTGCTGTTTACTTCCTATAGGAATTGCACATAATCCATACATTTTCCCCCTCCCCTGGGTGGGAAAGGCCCATTGAGCTTGATTTGAAGCTGAGCTTCATGCAGGACGGATCTTGGGGTGCTTCGCTCTGGAAATCTGGGGTCCACTCCATCCCTGTGTGCTTATTTCCATATGGCCATTCCTTCCTTCCTTGCTTCCTTCCTTCCTTCCTTCCTTCCTTCCTTCTAGTTCAGAGACTTGGACTTAAGGGCAATGGTTTCAAAATACAGGAAAAAAGATTTCTTTTGTACATTAGGAAGAACTTCATGATGGTTAGAGCTGTTTGGAGGTGGAATATGCTGCCACAAAAGGTGATGGAATCTCCTTCGTTGGAGGCTTGTGTGTGTGTGTGTGTGTGTGTGTGTCTGTGTGTGTACGCTCGCGCTGGGAATGGTGAAACCTCATGAGCTTGACCAGGGACTATGGAGAGGGATGTTCCTTCACACACCCAGAGGGCTTCTCAAACCCCCACAGGTGTCCTTGATATTTCCATGGACCACAGGCTCCCATTGAGTCCAAAGCACTCTGGCGGCACCAGCTGCTTCCAGGTTCCACATGAGTAGTCCTGCTGGCCAAAGACCAAAAGCGGAGGAGAGGAAGCAAGCCCTACCAGTGCCTGCAGCCCAGGCCTCCTCATGGAGGGAGTCCCGTTTCATCAAAGGGGCAGGAAGGTTAGAACAGGGTGGCTAGCGTGGGACCTCGTGGCTCAGGGGTGCAGGCGGGGGTGCATCTTAAACCCTTCCTCAGCCCAGCGGCACATCCACATGCAGCCGAAAGGGCGCTACCCCCCCCCGCCGCCGCCGCCCTTCCCTCCCCCTTTAAAGGCCGGCTCTTCTTTTCCTTCTCCAGGTGCAGCCACTAGGTGGCACTGCCGCTCTACCAACCCACTCCGAATGGTCACCTTTGCCCGGCCGGGAATTGTCTCCCTATGAGCCCGGGCGGGGCAAGCGTTTGCCCAATGTGACGCCTCGGGGAGGCATCGGATGAAAAATGGGCCCAAGATGGCCGGAGACACGCGTGGGCGGCGGGCTGGGGGGGGGACCCGGAAGGTGGAGCAGGGTCCGGGCCACCTTCCAAGGTCCCTGGGCTCCATCCTGCCTGGACCGGTCAAAGTCCAGCTCACACCTTTTTGAACTGACTGTGTTTTTCTTCCCAGAATCTGCCACGGGGGAAGAGGGGGGGCTTTGTACCTGAAAAGGGGCAGCAGTTACCCCTGGGTGGCACTTTCACCTTGGCCTCCACAGGCAGTTGAGCTTTGTGCACCAGCTAAGGTTTAATCTCCCACTTAGCTTCTGATTCAGGCCTTGACACGGGGGTCGCTGTGGGAGGCACACAAAATGCAGGCCAAAGCTGGCTGAGAGCCTGTGCCTTTGGGCAGAGGTCTTTGGGGACCGAGACCGGCTCCTTCCGTGGCCCCTCTGGGCTGCCGCGTGCAGCCACCCACCCTGGCCTTTGTCTCCAGGAAGGGCATGGCAGCAGGCCACCCGCAGGCGAGAAGGACCAGCCAGCCTCGGCAAGGGAAGTCACAGCCCCTGAGCCGCTAAGGACACTTGGTGCCTCCGCCTTGCACCAGAGTCAAGAAGATCTCGGAGATCCTTCAAGGAGGCTGCAGGCAGAATCCCACCGGAATGCTTGTGGCAAGTGGAGACAGCCGGGCCTGACTAGAATTTCAGGAGCGAGTGACACCAGCACCAGGAGGCATGAGTCATCGGCCAGGGAGGGGGAGCTGATAGGAAGGACATGCAGCCTCTCTCTGCAGAGGGGCCGGCATCTGCAGGGTGATGCCTGTGGAGCAAATGTGCTTGCATGCTCCTTCCTGCCCATGCAACCCTCGCCCGATGTACAGTTCCGATGTACACCTTGCACTTCCCTCCCCCTTGAGGGCAGCTGCTGCCGAAGCATTGCTTTGCTTTCATGGGTGGCACATCGTAGCGGGGAAGCTGAGGGCTGCCTCCCGCCCAAAGGCAGGTGAGGGTTGGAAGTGTCTCCAGCACCCAGACTCTGCACACTTTCTGAGGGCAGCCCTTCATGGGTGGGTCTGAGTTTCCTTTGCGTGGAGATTGTACAGGGCAGCGTAACTGAAATGGTTTCCCCCAGTCCCTGGCAAAGGGTGACTCGCACATCCCTGCTCTTTGTCTGGATAATAACTAAGATGAAAACCCAAGAGCCAGGCGTGAGGAAGGAGGCCAGCATTTTCAGCCAGAGGAAAAGAATGCCGGATGACCAGCATGGAGGTCACCCAACCTCTGGGAGCTGGTCCCCTGCAAGCGTCCAGGAGGAGAGAGGGAAGCCCTGGTCTTCTCTGGTCGCCACCGTGGTTGCATCTGGCCTCCTGGGTCTGCCCTGCAGGGAAGGCCACGGCACTGGCGGGTCCTCCAACACACCAGAGGCAGGAGGGAGTGGGGGAGGGCACAGCTTCCAGTCCTCGGGGTTTTGGAGCTTAACACTGAAGATGAATTCCAGCCAACCTGGTGACCCTTGATGTCTTTCCCCAGCAGAGAAAGCCCTGCAGGTGAGTCAGGCCCAGGGACACCCTTCTGGCCATGAACTCCCCTCCCCCTCCCCTCAACTTAGCCTCTGGTTTCTTTTCATGGACATAGCAATGCCACTCAGATGATTTACCTCAGGCCCCTTTCCTGCTCAGCAGATTCTTATGCTCCGATGAGTTGTATGCAGTGCTCTTTAGCCTCCTGTGGGAGCCCACGGGGGCAATGAGGGACCATACTCCCTAACTGAATTGAGGATGCCTTCTGGAGTGCATTGTGGGGCAGCCCACCACTGCTAGCAAGGACAGGAGGTGGGTGGGCCTCCCGTCCCCTGCTGAAAGCCCCCCCTCCCCTCAGCAAGTCTTGTCAGGAAAGAAAGTTTTCTTAATCCAAGAGGCTGAGTCCTCCCCTCCACCAGCCTCCCCTTTCTAGGTCCACCAGGCTAATGTGCATTGCATTGTTTAGCCAATTACTAATTTACTAGGAATTAACTTTAATGCATTAATAAATGTTGCCATTTTCCTGACAAATGGCCATAATAATGCATTTTAATGGGTTGCAGCCGTCAGGGATAAATATCTTTTGCATATTACTTATTTAGTACATCTGTAGCTAATTACATTTGCTGAATAATTACCTCGCAGCTGCCTCCACACACCCCTGCCTGTGTCAGCAGAGTGCCCGTGATAAATGCCCACCCTGGCCCCTTCAGAAAGATGACCCAGAGAACGTAAGGTGATTATGGAGCTTAATCACCTGCCACAGGGGTGGGGTGCAGTGTATTGTGTGTGCGTGTGCATGTATTGGGGGGCGGAGAAGCCTCTTGGCGACACCCTCCAGCCAGGCACTCTGCCAGCCAGCAGCTGAGATTTAGTGACCTCTTTGCTAGAGAAACTCATTCGCAAGATGGACGGCGGCACTGCAGGCCTCTATGTAGAGCATGAGTAATTGTTTAGCTAAGGGCAAGGCAGGGTGATGGCCCCGCTCCCTCCCACTTGCCCGGGTGGAAAGGGCAAGCATGGGTTGTGGGTGGGCAGCGGGGATGTCTGGGTGGAGGTGGGAGGGAGGCGTGCGTGGGGAGAGAGGGCTGTGCCTGTTCTCTTCGCTGCCCCCCCCCGCAGCCCTCCGGGAGCCTGACGGATCCAAGAAGCAGCAGGTGGCCTCAGCACAGAGTGTTCTTAGCTGGGCGGGGTGGGGGGGGGAGGAGAGTAGCAATGGGGGGGGAAGGGTTTTCAAATGGAAATGAGCAGTCAACATGGTGACCCTGGGGCAAGGCCTTTGGCCACAGCTGGAGCCCAGAGGCAGCAAAAGTCATGGTCCCTGAACCGATGAAATGTAGGACAGGAGGCCCACTGCCTCTAGGCACCCACCTCCCTTTGGGCCCCGTTCCCGCTTCCTCCTTGCCTGCAGTGGGTCTTCCTCCTCTTCCTCCTCTTCTCCAGTTTGGCAGATATTTATCCACCATCCTTCCCCCTGGGCAAGAATCTGAGACAGCTTAAAATATAGTTGGGAAAGCCGCACCACTGAAAACACAAATTATAATTGGGAAAGCATAATCATATCAATGATAATATTAAAAACAGTTAAGTTGAGTGCACTGAGGAACCTCAGATGACTTCTCCTCCTCTGAGTCCAGAAAAGCCACTTCCTGCCAAGGGCCGGAGACCAGGGAGGAAGCGATGAGGGTCAGCTGTGGGTCTTGCCCCTCCTTCTGGTGCCCCTGCAGAGCCTCCCGCAGCTTCTCTCTCCCATCCGCCCAACTGGGTGCTCTCTCTCTCTCTCTCTCTCTCCCCCCCCAAAAGGGAGACTGGGTTGGTCTGGCATGCATGGACTTGAGAACCATGGTCCACTTCTTTGTGCCCCAAACTATGTAAACAATCCTTGCTCAGAGGCTGAGGCGAGGCCGACAATTGTGGCTGTGCGTGATAGCCAGGGCACCTGAGAGAGATGAGAACGGAAGTTTTTTTCATAACTAGAATCTTGCTCTGGGACCCAGAAAGTGAATCCAGGAGAGAAATTCATTCTGAGGTGCTTTGTGGGGATCACTCAGGAAGCAGCAGGAGGGACCCCTTTCTGGCCCTTGGAGGGGGACACCCAACCTGTCCGCCTCAAAGCACCTAAATCAGCTCTTCTGAGAAATGCCGCGAACTCCACCGCGACTGAGGCACGTTCGGGCATGTGGCAAAGGCTGCAGGCCAAATTATATTTGCTCAGCCCATCATGGCGGAAAATCCACAGATTATTCTCTTCTGCTCCAGCCCTTAAAAGAGGGGGAAGCCCAAGGCAACTCCTGGGGAAGGAGCTGTCCAGCAGCAGGCAGTGCTGAACCAGCAGCAGGAGGGGGGAGAGAGACCCCATGGAGGAGTGACCCCATGGGCTGGGAGGCGGAAACAGCAGATCAGGGCTCACAGAGCCCCCCCCCCCCGCTGATGGTTACCAAGGGAGCCTGCCCTGGGTTGGGGGCGAGCAATGCCCTGCCTGCCCACCCTTCTAGGAAATGCGTCCCTGGGTTATGTGCCAGCCCTAGTCGGGGGCTCTCCTGCTTTCTGCCTTAGAGAGTTGTGGTTTATGCCTACAAGCAGGGAGCTTGGCTGCCTCTGCCCTGTTCTTCAGGGGCCCACCCTCTCTCCTGGAACATGCCTGGAGCGCCTTACAAGGAGGGCTTGACCAGCCTTTTGTTGCAAATTCCTGGCCGGTGTCAGGGGTTCATTTCTGTGGGCTTTATTCCCCCTCCTGCCCATCTTTGGGAAGCTGGAACTGCTGGCTTTCTTTTCAGAGGCTTAATTACATTTTATTGGGTATCAAGAAGAGGATGTTAATTAGGTTTCATCTAAAACTTGCCTGAGTTCCAGGAACTCAATTAAGAATAATTAACACCCATCTTCCCTCCTTCAAAGTGCTAATGGATGTGACTGATCCATCATTTCCCCCTCCATTTAAAAGGCAGCATCAGCCAGGATTGTAACAGACTTCCAACAGAGTTACCCCCACCCCCAAGATTTTGACCTCCCACTGAGGACAAATGATGGCATAGTGGCACGGGGGAGCATCTTTGGGCTGCCATGACAGGGGATGCGGGTTGTGTGTGTCTCTCTGTTCAGTGGGACATAGAACAAGGGGACCCAAGGATTTTTGATCTGCAGCATTGTTGATTTCTTCCACCCTCAAATTTCAAGTCAGCCACTGGAGTCCTGGAGGACCCCTCCCTCAAGTCCATGGCATCCCCAGCCGCCAAGGAGAGGCTGGCGGGTAGGTGGGATGACCCTCCCCTTTCTCCTCCTCCTCACCCCTGGATCGCAGCTTGCTCTCCTCTTCTGAAACTACCTCATGCCCTCCTAGGTGGTGGTGGTGATTTTAAATTGCACTTGATCATCAAAGTGGCAAACGGAGCGTTCAGAGAGCTGGTGATGTAAAGGCACTTTACATTGCTCACAGCCCCGGGTGGTGTTGCTTCTGCTTTGTGCCACCTGCTCCCATGGGCACGGGCTCCATCCAGGGCAAGGGCAATGAATAACTGGGAGGGTCAACCAGAGGTGAGGCCAGGAAGTCCAGGCCGAGTAGGCTGAGTTCAATTCAGAAAGACGGCTCCCCGGACACAGTTTGTAGTGACTGACTGGCAACACAATCTTTCAGGATGCTTTGCATGGGGTGTATCTTGTCAAAAAAAATGAAAATGTGGTGTTAAAAAAGGAATAAATATGCACAGCGTTCCCACCACGAAACCCTGAGAGACTATAACATAGTCCTAATAAAATAAAACATTGTATACTGGAAAGAAAACTTTAGACCCAGCAGCACCCAGGGCTTTTCAGGATACCAAAAAACTTTGCAGACAACTTGTCTTAGAAAAATAATTTCATATTTAAGCATTCAATTTAGGGAGCTTGTCTTCAGCAAAAAAAAACAAACAAAAAAAAAACAGGATACATAAAAACATGCCTGATAACAAAACAGTACCTTGACTAGCAAAAAACCCTTCATAAAACAAAAAACAGAGCAACTAACCTTCCACAAGAACAGGGTGACTGGCTTTAAGCAAAGGCCAGTAACTTGTGATCCCTCTGTGCTACCTTTCTACAAACTGCAGCCACAATCCCTTGCACCTGCCCGTGGCTGCTGCAGCCTCAGAGATTTTCTCTTTAGAATCTTAACATCTCTCTGTGTTTGACCCACACACAAACTCTGGGTAGTTACACGCCTCTGTGAAAAAAGGTACGCTCAATATTTTGTTTATGTTTTTATTACTTTGTTCAAGTATGCTTGGAAGGAGGGTTACTGCTCTCTGTGAACCCTGTTTCTTGGAATTTTGCTACCTTGCACGATGGGAGGCTGAGGCCTCTGACTCAGGACGCAGCCTCTCAGGGCATTTTCTCCTGGAAGGGGTGGGAGTGTATATAGAGTGTTCAAATAATTGAGGGGGGAGTCTTGCAGAAAGGGCAGCTCTAAAAATGAAAGAGCTTTTAAAAATTGGACAGTAGTTTGTTACAGTCGTTTTTAAAACAATTAGCTGCTTTCCAGCCAAGCCTGGTTGCAAGGTCGTTAGATTAAAACCACCTGACAGATGAAAACAGGAAGATCACATTATATTAAAAAAAACTTTTGTTACTATATTTTAGTTCATGAATTTTCATATACATATCCCTGTAACCCTGTAGCTTTTTATAGCTGAGTTTTTATGGATATTCAACCGAGAACAGTATAACACATTTATATCTGCTTGCCTGTATGGATTCAATTAAAGAGAGAAGAGAATCTCTTAGACATTCCGCGTATCTGTCTTGCAGGGGGCAAATAAGTATAAAAGGGTATTCAGAAGCAGGGAAAGATGAAGAAGGTGCAAAGTCTTCCTCTAGGTCATGCTGGGATTCACCCTTTGGAGGTAAATGCCAGCTGTGAGGAACCCAGGCCTCTGATGTTCCCCAGGGGGGCCATAAGAATCCCGTGTGGCTCCCAGGGGGGAGGAGCGGTGTTAATTTGATCAGTCTGGGGCATGGTAGTCCCAGACCTTCTAGGCTCTGACCATCTAAAAGAGGCCTGAAAGCTGAATCGGTGGCCTGGAGACGAGTCTCAAACATGTTTCTGACTAATTCTCTCTCTCTCTCTCTCTCTCTCACACACACACACACACACACACAATGAATAAAGCATTAAAGGGGTGGGTGGGTGGGCTGAAGGACAGATGGCAAGGCTTCTTCTCCCTTCAATTTCATGCACGTATTTTCTCAGAAATTAAACAGTGTCTCTCAGCTTCCTTGCAAAATGACTGTGTTCACTTAAGAAAATAATTCTCCTCACCAAAAGATACAGAAGAACCCAACCCAAATGAGGAGTCACCCCAAGAGAAAGCCTAGCCCAGCGATGGCGAACCTTTTTACAGACCGAATGCCCAAAATGTGATTCAAAACCCACTAATTTTTCTCAAAGTGCCAATACAGCAGTTTAACTTGAATCCAGGTGGCTGTGAAGGGGCGATGTTGGGTGGCCACAGAAAGGGCTCCGAGGGCCACCTTTGACACCCGTGCCATCGGTTCGCCAACACTGGCCTAGCCTCCCATCCGCCTCCTTTCCTTGAACTGAGGAGGGAAGCCCAGCTGATGGGCCCACGTCCCCCCTCTCCCTTCCTGGGCGGTGCAGGGCTGCAGCTGGGGGACCCTTGCAGGAGACAGAGGCAGTGGGGAAGGAGCCACCCACCACCTGGCCTGGGCACCGGCCCTGCTGTGCTTTGGCCAGTGGAAGAGAAGACCCCCGCCCCTGCCCCCGTTTGCCTGGATGGCCAGGCCTCGGGTCTTTGGGTTCCCTGGCTTCCCTCTCCATGGGATGGGGGAGGGGGTCCTTCGGGGACTAGTCCCCAAACCCAGATTCTGCCCTTGTTGGTGCAGGGCTTAAAAGGCAGCCCTGGCCCTTCGGTTGGTCCTGGGGAAATCTGGGCTCTTCGGGGCCATCCACAACATCTGCCCAGGGGGGACTCCCACCGCACAGCCGCTGGAGAGCAGCCGCCATGCTTCGGGCCAGCGGCTGGCTCCAGGTGTGGAGAAAGAGCCGGGCGCAGGGCTAGGGCTCCACCACCCGAGCTTGCCAGCCTGCCCTGAGCCCTGCCATCAAGAGCCACTCGGAGTCGGTCCTGAAGGCACCTCCTGGCCTTTCCCTGTGAAATGAGCTTTGCTCTGGCTTGGTCTGTGATTGCTTCTGGAAACCTGCATGGTGGGGGGGATCAGTTCCGTCATCCACCGATAAGGCATCAGGTGACAGAGGGATCAGTGCCGACCTCATAAATCCACAACTAATCCCGTGCAATCAATATTTTTCATTAAGAACCCGGGCGAGTCCAGCCATTATGGGGAGAAAATCTGTTTAAGTTGACACCTTGATGAAGTTATTCAGTGCAGGGGCTTAAGTACCTGAAAGGTAATAAAGAGCAAGGAGTGGGGGCATTATGGGCGCAGCCTCTGGGGCCAAACAGGTTTATTTGGGAGTGAGGGGGAGGGAGTCATCATACTGATTTAACCAGGAATTTATGAGGAGATGCTGGCAGGAGGGTGGCCTGGCCAGCGGAGGCAAGGATCCAGTGGCCAGCAAAGAAAGCCCAGTGCTGGCCCTGTGCCACCAGGATGAGTCCCCTCCATGTAGCACAAGTGGTGGCTGCCTCTGCTGGCATGCTGTGTTTCTCCAATTGGCTACACATGACAACAACTTTGCATGGGGGCATGAGGGGGTGGGCTCTCCTCTCCTCTGACTCTGTAGTGGCTCTTTGGAAGGGACAGAATCTGAGACTGACCCCTACCCAGAACGATGGAGCTGGCCAGGGTGGGGGAGCTGAACCACCACCACCGCCACTGCCCTGCTCTCCCCCCACCCCCCGGTGGGAGAAACCCCAGCTGCTCCCCTCGGAGCTGCAAATGGGTTGCCTCCCTCGTTGCTGACACATGAGTTTCTTAGGCTTGGAGGAACAGAGATGGGTCTCAAATCTGCAGGAGGGGGATGGGTCAGGAGGGAGGAGAGCAGGAAGGGGGAGGGGGGTCATCTGTATGGCCAAAATAGCCGGGGCCTGGCATTTGGTTTGACTGAACAAAGGGACAAGTGGCAGGGCTGGACCCTTTGGGAGGAGGCACTTCCTTTGAAGGAGACCTTCCTTCATCTCAGATGAGGCCTCTGTCCCTCCCCCCCCCAGCCCCACCCCCCTCATGGCAGCCCAACCCCCTCCTTCTGGAAAGAGGCGCTGGCATGACTTTAGGCAGCGGCAAGCCCACCAGCACCAGCCTTCTGCGAACTGGGGGCGCCGGAGGTTGGGGGGGTACAGATTCATCAGTATCTGATATAGCAGCTCTCAGTTCACCTTGGTTTGCTTTATTGGGTTTTTTGTGTTGCAACAGATGCACTTGGAGGGCAATAAAATGCCAAGGAACCCTCTGCCCTTAGAGATATCACAGGCTTCTGTCGTTTTCTGTGGCTGATGCTGAAAACGAAAAATTTATTCTGAACACGCTACAGATGAAAGCATAATATCACGATCTGGAGCCAGGAGGGGAGGAACGAGCACAGCCGACTCGCACACAATTATGTCAAACGTGGGTGTGGAGGATTGGTTAAAAGGGCCGGATCCACCCAGGGAATATTGGGCTGGTGTGGACTCTGGCTCAGGGATGGTGTCTGGGGTGTGTGTGTGTTTAATGGCTGCCGCGATCAAGGGTGCTCTCCGGGTGCTCGGGCCAAGCACGCCTACCTGCACAGGACCCTTTGGACACCGACAGCTGGGCAGCGGGCCACATCCAGGAGCATTTCAAAGGCCAGGTTTTATTGAATAGCAAACGGGAGGTATGGAATTAGGAAACAAAATTACAGCTATTTTACAAAAGGGAAATGCTAACTCAAAGAAGCAGGCTGGCGAAGGAGAGGGTCTTACATGCCCCCCCTCTCTCCCTCACGCACACGCACACACACACAGACAGACACAAACATGCATGGCAGGGGAAAGGAGGGCGGAGGGAAACAGGGCAGGGCTGCTGAGGGAACCCTTCCCCTCCAACCTTCTTTGGCTGAATCCCTGGGGTGGGATCCAATTTTCGCTCCCTATTAGTAGCCTAATAGGGCCCCCAACCCCATATCCAGACGGCAGCAGAGGAGTTGGTGCAGTGAATCAGCGCCACCTTCTTTCCCCGGGAGAGATCACATGGCCTTCCTGCATGTCCTCCACCTGCCTTCACACTTGGCCACTGGTTTCGGTGACCCACCTCTCTTGTGCCAAGTGTGGAGCCTGGCTAGCATGACCCCCGGGCCGTCTCACCAAGAACAACAGGGGCCTCTTGGCCACCAGGGAGGGGCCCCCTTCTTCCTCTGAGGACATTCCTTAATTTACACCCAGGGGTCCAACCTCTGCTCCCCGTGCCTTGGCCAGGAGGTAGGACCTCCTAGCAACAGTTGCTCCCTCCTCTCTCGAGGCAGGGCTGGGTTCCCCTCCTTCCTTGCCATTGATTTCTCAGCTGCTCTAGAGAAGGAATGACACCAGCCCGACTCCAGAATCCGTCTCAGTGGCAGCTCCTTGAGTTGCCCCCTTGCTTCCTTGAGTGTGGTAATTGGGAGCTGATGAATAAAGATGCTGCCACGGCCACTGCAGCCCTCTGATAGCCTCACGTGGCCCACTGGCTGCCAGTGGTTGTCAACGAACACGGGGTCCATCAATAATAGATGCCCGTAAACCTCAGAGAGTGCTAGAATCTCTCCCTCCCTGATGAATTATGAATGCAGCAGAGCCCGAGGTGGCTCCAGAGGAGGGTGAGAAGCACCAGCCGGCAACGGGCACGGCTTGCCTTTTAATTTGCCATAAACCTGTCCGTCTGCTTGCAGCCTTCCCAATCATTCCCTTCAGACCTCTCCAAGGCCCAGCCACCAATGCCTTCCCTGTGAAGCTGTAAGAGACAGGATGGGTCAACAGATGGATCCAGAACAAAGCTGAGATGTGCCCGCAAAGCCACCCGACCCCTGCATCAGCCTCTGGGCAAGGACGGGCCAGCTGCCCAGGACCCCGTGCCCTGCTGTTGCCCGCGGCTTCTCCTGCAGAGGAAAGGTGGGGCAGTCTCTTAAGTGCCAGGCAGTGGAGAGCAAATGGTGTTTCTTTCTGGAATGAATCCTTGACTTCAGGAAGCTTTCTGCATGGCCAGCCGAGTAGCCTAATAGGGAGGGGGGCTTGCAAGCTTTCTGCTAGCAGGACGGGCCAAGGAGCTCAGGGGAGAGGGTGGAGCTGGGGAAGCCAAGACCTCCCCCTAGCGGAGCTGGCCCCAGATGGCCACTTCCCCAGAAGCTCCATAGCTGGAGATGCCCAGCCCAGCTCAAGAGTGGGACATGCTGTGGCCCTCAGAGCGCCTAAAAGAAGTATGGCTCCCCAAGGCCTGGTTGAGGCCAAGGCTGCAAAAGCTGGCCAATTGCTCCTATCCTGATGGTGCCCTGGCACCTGGATCAGATGAGGGCACCCCACCTCCTGCTGCTGCTCCCAGACCGCCCTGGCCCTCAGAAGTTTGCTTCCCCCCCCCCAGTCATTGCAAAGCAGTGAGACTTGAGTACTTGGTAGGTGGTGGGTGGAGAACGCCCAGTGGCTTTGCACGAGGCCTCTTGCGCTGCCATCGGGCATGGCATTGTGTGGCTTGACTGCATGCCTCCAGACGCTTGTTCTGAAGGCTGAGCCACCAATGACACAAATCAAGCCATCGTCATTCGTAGCAATGAATGGCAGTCACTTAGAACATAGCGCTGAGCCACAGGGAACCTCCACCGTGGCACGTTCCATAATTAAGCGACAGGAAGAAGAAGAAGAAGAAGAAGAAGAAGAAGAAGAAGAAGAAGAAGAAGAAGAAGAAGAAAAGGGCTTTTCAAAATTGCCAGCAATTAGCGCTCTGCCTTTTGCTTTCTTGCAGCAGAAAATAGGGGGAACAATTCCACAGGCAGCAGGACATTTGGGGGAGGGGGCATGTGGAGAAAAGCCTCGCCTCTGGTAGCTCCGGAGCTGTTGCCCAAGCCAGATGTGCCGGTCCGCTTTCATGGTGCTTGCCCCACACAGGGGCTGGCCCCAGGCCGGGGGGGCTTCAGGCGGATGCCTCGCCAGCCAACCTCATAGCCATCCCATTCCAGACGGCCCGGCTACTGGCATGGGGCTCGGATCTGGACTCACCTTTCCCTGCAGGAAAGTCCAGCGTGCAAGAATTTCAGTTGAAACCAAAACCTGGGGCAGCAACCCCAGGTGGCACAAGTGGCAACCACCTGCCCACCTGCCATGGCAATCACCCTCACAGGTGCCCCTTCTCTAGCCTGCAGGGATGGGTGGGATCACTCCATGGCAGTCAGGCCTATGCCCTGGAACATTCCTGGGGCTGGGACACACACACACACACACACACAGAGAGAGAGAGAGAGAGAGAGAAGGAGAGAGTGTGTGAGAGAGCGAGCAGGGTTGTATCTCCAGCCTCTGCCCTCTTTTCTTCCTTCCAAAAGGTCTGCCCGTTTTCCTGGTAATGGGACCACTTTTTTATTGTGATTCTAATCTTCTTAGAGGGTTTGTCCATCTGGCCCTGCACATCAGCAGTCATCATGGCCACGTACAACCCCTCCCTGTCCCCTGATGCCTCCCTCCTCCCAGCATCAACCACTCTAGGGAGGAAAGGATGATTGGAGGGGGGGATGGGCCCAGAAGAGATAGCAAGGCCACTCACCGAAGGGTGGGATCCCTTTGCCCCACCAGCTGGCCAGCAGACCGTGGGCAGTGCCAGTTGCCTAGAGAGTACTCCCTTCTGCAGAGAAGGGAGAGGGCTTAGCTGGAGGGCAGGTAGCCCTTTGTTTCAGGGCTGGACTCTTGGGATTCGGGGCCATCCAAAGGGAGGTACCCCAAATTCTTCCCTCCAATCCATGGTTCTTTCTCTTGGACTTGGAAAGAACGCAAGACGCTGTTTCAGAATCTCCCACTGCTTAAGGAAAGCAAGGACTGGTCGTTTTCTAGGAGCGGCTGCAGGGGCCAGCTTTGACTTCCACCTTCACCTATGGAGGGTTGCCTGTGGATTCTGTGAATGGGGAAGGGGCATTTCACCCAGCCTCTTCCTCCCTTCCTTTCACCCCCCCCCCAGGTGGTGGTGGTGGTGGTGGAATTCTGACATTCTTTGTCTTTGGGGTCATGAGGCTGCCGGGTGAGAGTGGTGATGGGTGGACCACCCACAAGGAGGGCAGGTTGCTTATCCCAACCTGCCCTCCTTGTCGTACGTGGCATGTAGCGGCCCCTCGGGTCAGCCCTTGGGAACAAGCTGCACCGGGAATTGGAGCATCCAGGCTCTGCTGCCAGTCCACGTGCGAGGCACGACTTTCCTTCACTGGCATTGTGCTGCAGGCAGAGCCCTCTAAAGTGGAAAGCGGGGTGCAACCAGCCTGCTTATTATGGCCTCCTGAAAGGTGTCAACGTTGTTTTGGATATTTACTGCCATAATTTAGGGCATTGCCAGCTTAGAGGGATTTTTTTTTTAAAACAGAGCCAAACATTGCAGGCAGGCTCATGCATAGAAAAGAGGCAGCCGTGCGACCCAGTTGCATTCATTTCTAGCAGCCAACAGACCCAAACGATCGCTCAGCCCACCTGCCTGTTCCTGCTCTGCACAGGATGAGAGGCACAGGGCCATTGGGAGCAGCAGCCCACCTTAGCACCCCCCCCACCAACCAGGAGGGGTGATGCTCAGTAGCCCCAGGGGCCAAATCGGTTTAGGTGGGCCACTCTTCCTCACTGGCCCACTGTAGAAGCAGGCTGGTTTCTTGTCCACCTGCAGGCTTCCCCTTGCTGCTAGTCCATCAAGGACTCTTTGGCTGGTAGCCCCGGGCTCGGCAAAAGCAACGGCCTGCTCTGGCAGTCCCCCAAAGGGGCAAAGCACCCAGGCTGCCATTGGCGGGAGGCAGCAGCAGATGCCAAGGGCAGACGGCCAGTGTCACCCTCTCTCGCAGCCCCGGGTTAAGCCCACTCTGAGCAGCCGCATCCTCTTCTCTGCCTGTAATTAATATTGATTGTTTGGAGTCAAAATATAGCCGTACGGCTTAATTTTGTTGCTAAGATTTTTGACATGAGTGTTCCTGAAGATTAACGTTGGGTTTACTGATGGATTTGAAGACTCCAGAATAAGTCTCCTGCTTTGTGTCTCAGCTTCTTAGGGGCGGCGGTTGGGGTGGGGGCAGGGCAGAGGCACCCTGGCTCTTAGCCACATCAGAGCTCTCTTGCTACCCAGGAAGGAGCCCCTCTGGAGACAGAACATGTAAACAGATGGGCACAGGCACACACATCCACATGGGGCTTGAGTAGGGTGTGTGTGTGGAGAGAAAACGATTGTCTTGATAGCCTACCGGGCAGTCTCCCACAGGCTTCCTTGGAAGCAGGTCTTGCTGCTTTCATCAGGAGGACCTGCTGTGCAAGCCTGCCATGGTTGCAGGATTAGGGTTAGGGTTAGGCCAGGGTCTGGGATGAAGAAGCTCCACAGAAGCCCAGCAGCACCCCCCTGGCCGTGGGGGTCACTTGTCTGGCTCACCTCCAGAGCCAGACCCCCCCCCCAGTGCAGGAGAGCAGGAGAAGGAAGGGAAGGGAAGGCTTGCCCTGCCCCCCCATTCCCCCTGCCCCCCCTCATGTGCCAGCTGCCCCTGGCCTTTCTGCATTGCCACTTCTGCCTCTCCCCTTGCATTGATTTGTTCTGAATTCCTTGATTAATCACTCTCCAAGAGATTTCAGCTCTATCAATTACCCCAGTTTAATTAGGGCAAACTTTTAATTGTATCCCTCAGCTGAGCAGAGTTCAATAGGTTCACTAATTAGTGACCCACGGTGGCATTCATGAGCTGTGTGCAGCAAGTGGGCAGTGCCCTGTTGACTGGCGGTGGGCCGGGCTGAAGGGGAGGGGAGCCAACTTCCCACAAGGAGGGGGTGCTTGGGACCCAGCTGGCAGGAGGTGCATTAGCCCCCCCCCTCCTCCAAGCCCTCCTGCCTTCTCAGATCCTGGGCTAAAATAATGCCAACCAGATTCCCAGCACCCCCACCCCCACCCCTGCCAGCCCCAGAGGGTTTTAAAAAGCCACCAGGGCCCTGGGACTGTGGGGCCCACAGGCTGAACAAGGTCAGAGGCAGAACAGGCAGTGGTGCCCCCCCCCCGATCCATAACGGAGAGTTACTGCCACTTCATGACCCACCAAGGGGAAGGGAGGGAGTTGATGCCCCAGGGCACGTGGTCTGCAGCCGTGCCCTCAGGCCCAGAGCATCCCAGAGTTAAGGGGGCAACACCTGGAGTGAGTTGGGGTGTGTGTGCCTCATTTCATTCATTGCCTCCTTCCCCCCCCTCCCCCTGCCCTTCCTGGGTCTCCCAAGGCAAGAGTTGCTCCAGCCACCCTGCAGGGTAGTGAGTGCTGCTGCTGCTGCTGGCAGGGGGGAGATGGCCAAGCCCTTGGAAGGAACATCCTCAGGCCCCCAACTGCCCTGACTGTCCCACTTTCCAGCACCAGGGAAGGGAGGGGGAATGGCATGGTTGGGGAGGGAGGGAAGGAGCCGGATGTGCTCCACGTGGGGAGCTTAGTGGCAGATGTGGAGGGGAGGAGGGGGCGGGCCCAGCACCAGTGCTTCACATGAAAGAGAAACAGGCCGCTTTGATTCTTGGCCTGCTCTAAAGAGCGCTTGATTCAATACTGCTTCCTCACCCCAGTCCTGTTCTTTCACACACGCACCCGCACGCGCACACCCCCCCCCACACGCCAGCACTGAGCCATCATTAATCAGGACAGAACTGGGAGCTGCTGGGTGTGGCTGGAAGCCTCCGCGCTTTGATTTGAGGAGTTCTGAGAGTTCTCTGTTCTCCTTTCAAGCCCATTAAAAAGATTTTTGACAAAAGGCTCTTCCTGATCTGAAGGAGAAGAGAGATTGTGGCTGCAGCACCAGAGCCAGGATGAGGGCGGTCCCAGAGGGAGGCTCGCTGGTGAGAGGGGAAGGGGGGGCTCAAGGTGGTCCACCCACCAGGGCAGTGGTGGAAACTCCAGGGCCAAGCTGCCCACCTCAGACAGGCAAAGGCTCACCCTAGGGAGCCATCCATCCATCCTTCCTTCCTTCCTTCCTCCCCCCCCCTCTCTCCCGCCTCTCTCTTTAAAAGCCAGAGGGGTTTAAGTCCACCTCTGTGTCTTGTCTGTGTCTTCCTCCCAGCC
The DNA here is from genome assembly GCA_023846285.1 of Phrynocephalus versicolor. Taxonomy (NCBI): domain Eukaryota; kingdom Metazoa; phylum Chordata; class Lepidosauria; order Squamata; family Agamidae; genus Phrynocephalus; species Phrynocephalus versicolor. The sequence continues at coordinate 190,472 of JAHTLZ010000054.1, forward strand.
CAAAGTCAAGGGAGGGGAAGGGGACCAGTCTAAGGTGCTGGATGGTGGTGCCCTGTGGTATTACTTACCAACCTCGGAAGTTTCAGTGAAACTGGAGCCGGCTACCTGGGATTGAGCCCCAGGTTGTGAGCACAGTTGCAGCTGCAGTGCGGGGCTTTCAGAGCTGAAAGACGTTTAAAAGGCAGGCTGGCAGGCCCCACTTTCCCTGTCACTGATGCTGGCTGAACTTCTCCCTTCCCCACAACTAGCAAAGGTGAAGGAAGGAGATCTGCCCCCCCCCCATTCCCACCTGTGCCCCTCCTGTCCCCTCTACATTTTGAGACCGGGCGTAAGGGCTCTCCACCATGCCTCCCTCCCCTTTTCTGGCCTACCCACTGGCATAACCCCTCCCCCCCCCAAAAAAAACCCTCAACCCATCAGA
>JAHTLZ010000054.1:201705-239311 GCA_023846285.1 Phrynocephalus versicolor
GTTGTTGTTGTTGTTGTTGTTGTTGTTGTTGTTGTTGTTGTTGTTGTTGTTGTTGTTGTTGAACTTGATTCCATTTGTGGGATGCAATTTGTCCTGGAACAGGCATAATAAGCCTCGAGAATTAGTGGGTCTTAGATATCTAGCCCGTAATTTAAAGCCTCAATGAAAAGAAAAGTGGGATGGGGCGGGAGAGCAACTAAATGGCACACCACTGTAAATTAATTTTGTAATGGCCCATATCGTATTAGCTACCCTTGCTGGTGTAATGAGACCGGCATAAACGTCCATGGCAAATTGGCCGAAGTGGCAAAGTTAGTACAGCAGAAGCATTTCTGTTGTGCCTTGAATTGTTCTACTGATATTTATACTGATCTCATCATGTCAACATAGAAAGACATTGGCCAAAATTCCACGCCTCAGTTTCTGTGTCTGTGCACATGCATGTTAAAGTCATTGGCTTTACTGCTCAACTGGTTTGCAAATGGCAATGTCTGGATCTACAAAGGAGATAGCTAGATACTTTGTATTATATCGAAAATAGAGAGCTAAAATGCACAATATTCAAAACATGCATACCTACGAACAAACACACGGGGTGGGGCTGGTCCAGAGGTTCAAGCCCACCCCGCCGCCCGCTGCTCATGCCATGTGCGTGTTGTCTCTGTTTGCAGGCGCCTGATGCCACGGACACGGGAGAGCCAAATCACCATGGAGAAGACCCCCAGCTACTTTGTCACCCGGGAGGCCCCCCGGCGGATCTTCAGCATGTCCAGGGAGACCAAGCTGATTGTGGTGGTGAGGAACCCCGTCACGCGGGCCATCTCGGACTACACCCAGACCCTCCTGAAGAAGCCCGACATCCCCACCTTTGAGGGCCTCTCCTTCCGCAACCGCAGCCGGGGCCTGGTGGACGCCTCGTGGAGCGCCATCCGGATCGGCCTGTACGCCCTGCACCTGGAGAGCTGGCTCCAGTACTTCCCCCTCTCCCAGATCCACTTTGTCAGCGGGGAGCGGCTGATCACCGACCCGGCCGGGGAGATGGCCAAAGTGCAGGACTTCCTGGGCGTCCAGCGGGTGATCACCGACAAGCACTTCTACTTCAACAAGACCAAGGGCTTCCCCTGCCTGAAGAGGAGGGACGCCAGCAGCCGGCCCCGCTGCCTGGGCAAGTCGAAAGGCAGGCCCCACGTCCAGATCGACCCGGAGGTGATTGAGCAGCTACAGGACTTCTATCGCCCCTACAACGTCCGCTTCTACGAAACAGTGGGGCAGGACTTCCGCTGGGACTGAGGTGGGGGTGGGGGTGGGGGCAGAGGGCCCTGGGTGGCCCCAGCAGGAGGGGCTCGGCTGCTCCTCTTGGGGCTTGGAGACCTCCCTCCCTCCCTCCTTCTTGTAGGAGGAGTGGGGGGGGGGCAGGAAGCACTAGGGCATGTTGGCAGATGCTCTCGGTCCCCTCCCTCCCTCCCTCGGTGTGGTGAGTGGGCAGCTTGGCAGGGCCCTTGGGCCCCTTCTCAGTGGTGCAATCAGGGTAGGTCATGCCCAAGGATGGATTTTATTTTTAATAAGGATGACATAGTATTATATATCTATATCCATATCTATATATATATGTGAATATAAACATACCCTATCAGTCTCACTGCCTAGTCACTAAGTGTCACCTGGCTCACCCGTGTCCCTCCCACCAGACCCAGAGTGTGGACGGGTCTCCCACCCCACCTTCTCTCACATAGCCGTGGCAGGGGCTGCCCTCCCACTCAGAGGCACCCGCCTGCCATCCAGGGGTCAGCCTTGGGGCTTCCTTTCCTTGCCATGCCTTTTAGGGGGAGCCCAGGGAGCCCCCGAGGTTGGCCACCTGCTTCGAAGATGGCTTCCACAAAGACCTCCCCCCAGGGGGGGGGCTGGGAGGGGTCCATTTCTCTCCTGTTAATAAAGCACAGATTCCTGCTGTTACGGGTACTTTGGCACACATGCATTCCGTCCTTGTTTAGGATTGTGGCGCTGACCCCCACCCCACCCTTGTACCTCCCCTGAAATAAAGATTAACCCCCCTCTCTTACTTTCTGCCATCTGGAGATATTTTTTCCCGGGGTCAAGAGTAGGAGTGGGGGTGGAACACCTGCCTTCTCAGTGAGGGCCCCACCCCCCGAGAGAGAGCACCAGGTCTCTGGGTTAGGGGCTCTCCAGCTGCTTCTGGTTCTGAGCAAGAACCCTTGTAGGTCAGGGTTGCCCAGCGGTGAGCAAAGAGTGGATTAAACAGCCGGCTCCTGCAGCCGCTCAGGAACCGAGTCTTGCCTTCTGCCCAGAATGTTGTGCTGCTGCTGCCTCTCGGGGGAAGGCGCCCAGCCAGCCTCCCCAACAGAAGGGGTGGGCTTGCTTCCTCCTTCCCCCAGGCACGGATGGCGGGTGGGGTGGGGTGGGGAACCAATCTCAGGGGGAGGCATGGTCCCCAAAGGGGCTGCCCAAAGTCACGGCTTGAGAGGGCAACTCCCGGGGGTCTCCCTCCAAAGTCCTCCTGGGGCGTTTCTGCTCCCTGAGGAAGGGCTGTGGTTCATCCATTAAATTTCAGGAGCACTTTGTCCTCCTTAGCAAAATGCTGCCCCCACCCTACCCACCCTGGTCTTGGCTTCTCCCCTCCCAGCAATGACCCTGTGAGGTGGGCTGTCAAGGGTAAGCAAAGAATGCAGGCCAAGGGGAGCTGCAAAGCCCCCCGGCTCTTCCCTCATTAGCTCTGCCTGGCTTTTCTCCTTGGCAGGAGATGCTCCCAGGCGCTGCTGGCCTGCTCACCCACCCGGCCGGCCTGCCTGGAGCAATAAATAGGCCCTCGGGCAGGGATGACAGCTGCGTTTCTGTAAACATGTCACCGGAGCCTTGTTGTGCCAGGGCCAAAACAGTGCAGCCAGTGGGGATTTATGGGCCTGCTTAATCGGCACTGTCTGGGAGCCCTACTTCCTAAATGAATGTCAAGCGCTCTCTGAGTTGCGGGCGGGGGGGGGGTTGTTAGGGGGCGGATGGGAGGAGGAAGGGAGCCCAGCTCCTCTATGCGTGCCCTTGCCTCCCCCAAATTAACACTCAGTTCTAATCGGGCCTCCTGCCTTGCACCTTGCTTGGCTGCTCCCTCCTTGGGGGTGGGGTGGGGGACTCCTGTTGATTTGGGGAGGGGGGAGTCAGGGCTTCAGATCCCAGAGGGTTTGAAGCCCCTCTGTCAAAGGAGGGGAAAGGGGGGGGCTGCTGCCGAACTTCCCACAATGGCTCTCCTGGTGACAGTAGGAGCAACTGACTCACCGGGAGTTGCATCTGGGCTGGGATGTTCCCCACCTCTTCAGGAGCAGCAACCCTGAGGGCCTTTCCTTGCCTCAAGGGGGGGGGGGGTCAGGCACCCATCCTGCTTTGGGGCCCAGAGGCCCTGGCAGTCATGTAACGCTTTGGGGAGATGAAGACACACCCCAGGGTGCCCCAGACAACAGGAACCAAACAGAGTAAGGTTGTCATATGGACCTTGGCAACAAAGCAGAAGGGGATTGGTGGAATCTGTGCCCTTGGGCCTGAGCTGCTTAACCCACCCTGAGGGCATCAGGGACTCAAAGGAAGACCAATCTACCCCGAGCCAACTGGCAGTCTCTCTCTCTCTCTCTCTCTCTGTATGGGTGTGTGTGGGGTGGGTGGGTGGTGGTGGTGGTTAGGGTCCCTCTCAGATTTTGCTGAAGCATTAAATTATCCTGTTGGCGCCCATTGTTTTGTTCATAGTAGCTATTGATTTAAGCATGGAACCTCAATTATTCTCTGAAACGCTTGAGAATGCAGCAAAAGAGCGTATCATTTTTTGAAAACAAGCACCAACAGAAAGGGACCGAGATTCCATTAAGCAAGTGGGAGGCCCAGGCCCGTGGCCCCGTGAAGTGTGTGTGCGTGTGTGTGTGCACAGCTAGGGAAGCCCTCCCAGTAGCTACTGGGAGAGTGTTCCACTCATTGTATTTTAATGTGTTCCTCATAAGTAGGCTTCACCCGCTGGCAATGCCAGGTGCCTCCGGGCAGCTGACAATAAAATCCACACAGGGATGGAGCTCAAAATAGAGAGAGAGGGGGGGGGGTAGATGGGCAGTTCTTACCCAGGGTGGTGGAGCAGAGAGTGTGATGGATGAGGACTCCAGAGAATCAGGTTCAAATCCCAGCTCCGCCACTGGAACCCACTGGGAGAGTGGAAAAGGGGAAAACACTCCTTAAGAGCCCGGCTTACCTGTAAAGCCCCATCAGGTTCGCTGTAAGTCAGTTCCAGCTTAACAACACAGAGCCACAGTACCAAAAAGTCCTGCAGTCATGGGTCAGAACCAAGGCATGAGTCAGCTGGCCTGGAGGCATCTGGCCCAGCGGCTGGGCAGGGTCGCCCAGAAAGGGGCTAGTTGGCTTTCCCAGGACCACGCTTGGCAGCAGGGAGACATCTCTCTTCCTGGACCACCCTCACAAGCAACTCCACGCATGAGGAACATATAATAAAATGAGCACCGTAAATGTCCAGGCACGTGTGTGTGTGTGTGGAGGGGGGGTCTTGAGGCCCACGGGGCTTGGCTGGGACCCTTCAGGGTTCCTCCGAGGAGGCGGAGGCGGGGGGCCCTCCCATGTCCAGGTTGGGCTTCCTGAAGGCCAGGGCGAGATCCTCCCTGGGGCCAAAGGAACGGCCCCGATCCTGCTGCCCCCGGCACGAGAGAAGCCTTCTGGGGCTGAAGTCAAGAGGAAGCGGGTTGGGAGATGCTTTTACACAAGGCATTAAAAATAATTGATGCCCAAATCCTTGTTAGCGAGAAAATGTGAAGGCAGCTAATGATCTCCGCCACGATCTATAATTCATAGCCAGCTGGAAAGCTTTGAAGAGCTCCTACCCATTCTGCCTGGGTTTGGGGCCTGATTTTATAAGCGTTGGTGGGGTGGGAGGGGGGGGAGGTCCTGCTGCTTTCTTCGGCCTGCAAAGGCCTCCAGAACGGCAGCCACTCATCTCCAGAGGAGCCCCAGTGCCAGAAGGGCCCTCTCTGGCCAGCAACAACAGCTGGGGAATAGCTGCCCATGAGCTTTCCTCTGGATGCTTGCTTGAGGTCAGGGAACAGAGTTTTGTCCCTCTGAGGGGGCGACAGCAGCGGGGACAGCCTACAATGATACAGTTCTACATCTGGGAAAAAAAGACCCACTTTTCCCCAGCTCCTGGAAGAGTGCAGCTTTCCAGTTTTCTGAGGGGGAAATAGGAAAGCTGGAGGAAGGTGGTGCTCTACCCCTCTTAGAAGGCCCCTCCGGAAGCCAGGAGGGAGTGATGGAGTGGCCAGTTTTGTGCCAGGCTGGAGAATGCCAAGAGATGGCTTTGGGTGGACAGCAGGGCACTGCATCTGCTCCACCACCAGAATATCCAGACTGAGAGAAGGCCTGACGCACCAGGAGAGTTCTAGCACCAGAAGGTTGAGGAAGGTTGAGACCTGATCCTGGAAGCTCACTCTCCAGTGCCTGTGGCAAGCTCAGGGGCCTGGCGGTGTGTCTCCAGGGCAGATCCAAGGCCCACCAGAGAGGTGTTGAGCCCTCCCCTCCCCTCCCCTCCCTCGCCTGTGAGAGAGAATCTTCTCCTGGGAAAAGCTGGTCCCCTTTCCAGCCAAGAGGCTCATTTAATGAGGTTTCCGCACAGGCGATAAAAATACCTGCACCATAAGAAGAGCATCAGATGCAATTCCTCCCTGGGAAGCCACACATGTCCGGAAGACCAGCCCAGGAAGCTGAGCGCATTCGCTCCACCCTGGGGCTGGATTTAGCTATCACCACAAAATGCTGCTTAAAGCACACAAAAAGAAAAGACCCGTTAATGGGTTGTGAAATCAATAGGAATCAGAGCCCCTGTGGCTGTAGAAGAGGCAAATTGCCCAGAGAGCTTGTGCAGCCCCTCCCTTGGCTCCCGGGGGGCGGGGGTGGGGGAACTGTCCTCCTGGCAGCAAAGAAGGGCCCAGGCAGGGACCCTCTCATGCCCTCCTCCTCCTCCTCCTCCTCCTCCTCCCATGAGCTCCCTCCATACAACTTAGGAACAGAAGGACTGGACTGACCACCTCTGGAAGCTCCCTCCTCACCCACCATTTCCCAAACCCTCCTCCCTTAGGTCAGGCCAGCCCCCTTCCTTTCCCAGCCCCTCATGCCCCCCCCCCGTTGGACCTTGGGCTCCCTCTGCCAGCTCAAAGGGGGTGGGCACAGCCGAACAACAGAGGGAAGTGACGTGGGTGGCAGAGGCCAGAGATGGCAAGAGGGGAAGTCATGCCAGACAGTCCCTGCTGGCAGCCTTTGCACCTCCTGCCCACCTCCAGTGAGCCACTTCTGTTCTGTGGCTGCGGTGTGGATGGAACAAAAAGGGCCTCCACCCCTGAAACCCTCAGGGGCCCCAGCCACGGAGGCAGCCTTAATCCAGGCCCAGGAGGGCAAGTGTGGCTTCAGCTGCAGCATGGAACCTCTCCTTTGGGCCTTGCTTTCAGGCATGGAAAGGTGGCAACCCATGCATCATGCTCACTCAATGGCTCCTACATGGGGGAACTCCTCTGCCTTACAAATTAAAAGTTATTTCAAAGGAGAGGCTGAACTCTGAATGACATTGTTTTTTTGCCTGAGGAGACCACATGCCTCTCTGGATTTGGGAGGTGTGTGCTAGGTGTGTGTGTGTGGGGGGGGTAGTGTTGAAAACATCCAGTGCTCAGCCACTTCTCATGACTTGCCTGGAACCGCTAGCATGGCATTATCCCAGCCATGGGAATTTGCCTGCCTGCCTGCCTGCCCTCTAATGGGATGTGTAGGTTTCTTTGCTTGGTTAAGCAGGAGGCTTTCTCCTTGGGTAGGTCTGCCTTCCTCCTGCATGCATGTGTGTGCATACACATGTACACATGCACACATACACACAAAAACACACACTTATTCAGTAGGGAGGAAGAGAGAAGCAGGTGTCCTAACCTCAACTACCATTGACTTTCTTGCGTTTGCCTAGGAAAGTCCAGGGAAGCTGCGAACACACAAATCTAAAGATCGTTTTGGCTGTTGGTAGGATCCCTCGGCCTCTGCAACACCAGGGCTGAGCCCCCGGCCCCCCCCCCCCCCCCCCCCCCCCTTCAGCCGCCCTGGCAATCCTGCCCCTGAATGCCTGGAAGAGAAGGCAGCCCTCTAAGTTCCGCGTGGGAACCGGCAATGCAGGTTGGCAGCACCGCCACGGCCACCTCCCACCTGCCTGCCTGCCTGGTTCCAAAGAATGTCTGTGGGAGAGGCAATCAGGGATGCTTTTGTGGGCTTCCTCCCCCTCGCTCCTCCCCCCTCCCCGTGGCTCGGCTCCTTGGCTTCAAGGGCCGTGAGCCCTGCTGGTGCCATTCACACAAACTGCTTTTGTCGGCTTGAAAGGCACCATTGAAGTGTGTTAGCAATGCAGTGTCTCCCGCTGGGGCCAAATGGAGCAGGAGCTGAGCAGGCCTCCCAAGCAAGCCGCCCCCTCCTTGGATGGCAGCCCACAGCGTAGCCTCTGCCCAAGGCCCGGGCAACAGCCGCCCGAGGGCAGGGCAGGAGCAGAAGAAGCATGGCTGTTCTTAACAGGAAGGAAGAAAGGCCCTGGGTCTCCTCCACTCCACCTGATGGGTTCAGCTTGACCATTCCTGGTGCACTGGGTGGACTCCTCCCAGGCCAGTCGGCCTGGCCAAAAGCAGGCAGGGAGCCTTAGGTACCTTGGACAGCTCCTTTCCTGTCAAGCCAGATTTGCAAAGAGCCCCAGAGTAGAGGGAGGTCACTCATCTCACCTTGCCTGCTCTTTCTCTTTCTCTTTCTCTCTCTTTCTCTCTCTCTCTTTCCATTCTAAAAACCACCAACAGTTTCACATCTCTCCATATAATTTAGTAAATGCAGTTCGATGCAGATCACCACCTGCTTCCAGGCTGTGGCCTCCTGCCACCAAGGGCTGTGCATCCTCTCCTAGTTGCACCTCTGGGGGCTTTCCTTCCACCTTCTGGCTCTCATCCCCACTGGCAGACCGGGCCACTGCTCCCCCCCCACACCCTCCAAAGTCCTCCAGCTTCTGCCCCACCCCTTGGGTCTCCTCCGACCCCTGGGGGCTGGGGTTGCCTGGCTGGCCCTCCCAGCCTGAACCACTTGCAGAAGAAGACATAACAAGGGACACTGCTTTGTACAGAAGGAGCCAAGACTCATGCTTGGTTTGTCCTTCCACAGAGAACACCTTTTGGGGATTTCTCTTGGCCTCAAGAGGCTGAGGGCTAGGAGAATAGTTGGCCTCCAAGAGGTGACACCCAATGTGGGAGGGAGGGTTGCGCTTTGCTGTGCAACAGGCCATCTCAGATGCAGGATGGCTGGGGCTCCTCCAGGGGCCAGCAACAGGGCCCCCTTAGCTGGCCCTTCACCTCCCAGTGCCCAGCTGGGCTCCACCCTCTGCCTTCCTTTGTGTGTGCAAGCGTTGGTGGGCCTGCATGCACCAGTGGGCCCTGCAGAGCTTCCCAAAGTGCCTATTTTGTGCTCAGATGTTGTGCGTGAGGAGTGGGAAATCACTAGCCTTGGCCACGAGGTTTCACCTGGGGGGAGGAGACTTCTGGACCAGCTGTCCTCCCAAAATCAAGGGGGCTCCTGTCTGAAACCAAACTTGTCTAGCTGCAAAATGCCCCCTTCACATTCTTAACCATTCCACCAATGGAAGCAGTCTGGGGCCTTGGGGCTGCTGAAGCCCAGAGGCCTCCTCCAGGCAGCTGGTCTTTCCTCCTCTCTCTCTCTCTCTCTCCAAGGCCTTTCTCTACTGCTGCTGTTTTCACTCACTCTCTATCTATCTCTCTCACGCACACACAATTTCTGCTTCCAGCCCATCTCCTGCTGGGGGACCAGCATCCTGCTCCACCACCCTGCTAAGCACAACAAGGTAGGCTAGAATCTGCTTTGATGCCCCACCACCACCAAACAACAGGGCCGTTGTGCCTTCTCTTGGTTAAGCCCCAGGCTGGGCCTTTTCCTCCGGGCTCTCTGGGCTAAGGGTTGGGCTCCTGCTTCCGGTGCCAGGGCTTGGAGCTCTGCCCCACCACTGGGCAGGCCCTAGCCACCCCTTCCTTCCAGCAGGCTGGGCCAGGGTGGCTGAGCCCTCCATCCTGCCCTCAGCTCCTGCTCAGTGTCCCCATGAGTGCTGCTGAAACCAACAGCCTCAGGCGTCTCTTGATGGAGGTTCAAGAGAGGGGAGGGGTGCTCTCTGTTCTCAGAGGACCAGCCCCGCACGGGTGCAGTGAGTGAGGTTGTGCTGCCATGTTCTCCCCTAGCCCCTGGTGAGAGTCCCTTTGGGCATCTCCCCTTCCAGGTTCCAGCCCACCTGAGATGGACCATGGGCCACATCAGAGGCCTTGTCCTGCCTCCTCTCCCCCTTCCTTCCTCTCTTCCTCCACTCCTGCTTCATGGTTTCTCCCTTGCATGGATGGACCTCCAGTCCCACAAGTCTGCGTGTCTCAGCACCACCCCCATGCCTTCTGCAGTGCCTGCTCTTTCTTCCAAGACCGGTGCCTTTTCTCTCCCTAGTTAAGGCTGTCAGGAGTTGGATGAATGTAGGTATGTGGGCGGATGTTTTTAATATGAAGTCTAGTGAGGGGGAGCCGGTGTTTTAGGGCTTTTAATGCAGGCATATTTGAGCTAATTCTCCCTGACTACTTGCCACTACGAGATGGGGAGCATTGTACGCAGCACAGCACACCTCTGGCTAAGATCTCTTTCCGTCCCACTCACAAGCACAACAGCATCACGTGCACAATCCTTGCTGCTTTCTGCATGGACACCCCCCCCCCACCCCAGCAGTTTGAACCATATAGCTATGCAGTGGGGACAGCTTGATATACCCAGAGCCTGTGCCACTCCTGTGTGGGGGGGGGGCGGTGAGAGCCTTCTCTGCGAGGGTGGGTGACTGCCCTGGGCCTTGGCTGGCTTCCCTTTGCCCTTGACTAGTACTGGGAAGGAGGCCCTCTGCTTTGCTTCTTGCTCCCAGGGGCATGAATGCCTTTGTCATTCCCATCCCTCAAGGAAGGAGGGAGAGCCACCGTCTGCCCCTTGGCCTGGAAAAAAATTCCTCTCTTCAGGGCCAGGGCCAGCCATGGAAAGGCACTTGCCACCAGCACCACCAGCAAAAGTCCCGGGGGGACCTGCGTCCCCACAGCCCAAAGTGCCCTTCCCACTCCAAGGAGGTGAACACCTTTCCCCGCCTGCTCTCCCTCCCCAGTAAGATCTGCCCCCTCCCTCCCTGCTGCCTTTTCCTGGGCTACTTGGGTAATTCCAAAAACCAACCCCAGTTGAAAACAACATGCTAATTTAGGCATGCTGGTATAAATCCAGAAATGAGTTTAGAATGTAAGCAGAATTGCCAGGCACCTCTCACCTGATGGCGAACGGGCAGTCAGCCAGGGACAGAGAAAGGCAGCGACCCCATGATTCGCCCGGCGGTGGCTGCTCTCGGTGGATGATGGGTCCCTTCAGAGTCTCCAGTGTCCATCTGCTGAAATCAGTGCTGCGCCAGAAGCCTTCCAGAGGGAGGATCCCTGGGAGAGGAGGTCTCTTCTGCAATTGCAGAAGCCACGCGGCCACGAACCATTGGCAAAGCTGTCACAGGTGTTGGCTTGCACTGGAGCAGCCCAGTGTGTCAATATGGCAAATGCCACCACCTCCCCCCTGTTGATTCTGGAAATCCTCCCCTCAAAAGCTCAGACTTTCCTACAGAGCAAGGTCTGTCCTGAGATGCCCGTTCTGCTTCATGGCTGGTGGGGCTAACCCAAATCCAAAGCCCCCCCCATGCCCTTGGGCTGTGGCTGAGCCTGGCCCCACCTTGCCTTCCTCCGAGGTCCTCTCCCACCCAACGCCCCCCCTCCTGCTAAAGGTTTAGCGAGGGTCTTCCTGCTCCCTTAAGCTCCGGGGAGCTGGTGGGGCTGAGGGCCAAGCCCACCCAACCCCCAACCCCCAACCCCACCCCAGTTTGGCTGAGCTTCTACTACCTCATGGCTCGTCTCTCCTTAACCCGCCTTTCGGGGTGGCAGGGGCACCTCCTCAACCCAACAACCCAAACGGCTCCCGCTAGAGACCAAACAGGCTGACTCGGCTCTGCCTTGTCACACAGAGTTTGTTATGGGGAGATTAATGGAGGTTATGGGGAAGAGGGGGGGCAGTTTAATCACAGCAATGGTTCTGAAACAAACTCCCGAGCAGATTTATTACTCAGCAAATAAATAGAAGTGGCAGTTGATTTTGCTCACTTGTGAAGGGATGGGAATGTAAGCAAAAATATTAAAAATAAAGTAGATTAAATTCCAGTTTAATTGACCTTTGATTCTCAGCCTAATGTGCCCCACCCCACCCCCCCACCCCCACCCGCCATGCCTGCCCGGCTGTTGATTCAGCCTTTAATTTCTTCTGGCGAAACGGCTGTGCTTGTGATTCATCCCGTCCTGAGGCAAAGCACAGCCTGTAATTGCTTTTTAACTTCCTGGAATGACAGAGTCTGGATTGAAATTTTACGTATCACTCCTCCTACCCCCACCAAGCCCCCCCTCCCCACACACTCACACTCGGCACCAGCTTTAATAATAACATTGCCGAAAGAGCGGCAGATTTACTGCCCCAGAAAAATGTAATCAAATTTCCAGCCGGAAAGCAATAAGTCCCAATGCTGGTTCTCATTTGGAACCATGTTAGATCAATGCAGCTTCACCTGAACAGCTGCCTCCCCCCCCCACACCATCACCCCAAAAACCATTCCTTCCAACTCAGGGTAGGGTGCAATAACAGAGGCCGTCAAAGGCACCGTTGGGGAGGGGGGTCCACAGAGCTGAGCCACCACTGGGACAGGGAGGTACGCCTGGATCCTCACCACCAATACCACTCCCACCAAGGCAGAAGGAGCCTTCAAATCTCATTGGAAAAAGATGGATCTGGCCCCAGGATGTTGACTTGGGCCAGTGACATAGGACCACAGACTCTTTTGCAACCAATACCTGGTCCTTCAAAAGCCCCCCCCCAGGTGAGAGGGGAGCCCTGGCCTTGCCCAGCAGTTCATTCCTACCCTCCCCGCAATCCCCAAATTCCAGGCCACCACCTTGTGATGGGCCTTCCTTGTCCCGGGCCAGTTTCCTGCAAGATGGGCAAGGCTGGTCTCTGCAAACCCACTGAGGCAACGGCCTTCATCAGCAAGGCCTGGGAGCCAGACCACAAACAGCCAGGCTCCATTTCTGAGCCCCCCCCCCCGTGATGGCACAGAACTCAGAGAGGACCCCCCCCCTTCCAGGAGAGCGGCTAGAGAGAAAGGCAATAATTAATAACAACAAATCTGTTACCGCAAGAACAGATGTGCCTTGCTAACAGTGCATACCTTCCCATTGTTGTTCACCCAGCCTTTTAATTCTGCACGTCCCTTCATGGAGAGAAGGAAGCAGAGTCCATCCCCCGCAGCCCGGTTGAAAACTTCAAATGGGACGGAACCATTGGATGCTTCTGGCTGTCGTGTGCCAGCCAGGCAGCTTTTCTAGCCAGCCAGTGGGCCTGAGGACAGTTTTGGAGGGCCTGGCCCTCTCCCATTAAGCGTAATTAATCACTTACAGGGTGCAATAAGTCACTTGCCGGCTGCCTCTCCCTGTGCCAGCATTAACAGATAATCCATAGAGCGAAAGGCCAGTATATCACCAGCTCATTACAAAAAATAAATCACGGAGGAAACATCCAAAAACTCCAGGAGTGTCATCTTAGTGCCCTTTAGAAAGCTCTGTGGTGCAGACACCCCTGGCCAAGAGGGGGGAAAGGGCTATTCACCCCACAGAGAAGGGAGCAGCTGGCTTGGTTCATCAGGCGAAGCTCCCACATCCCGGAGGGGCCTCAAAGTCTCTGGAGGAGAGACTCATCCAGCCATTAGGGGCCAAAGTGGCAACAAAAGAGAAATCGAGGTGGCCCATCCCATGGGGAGCCGTCTGTTTCCAGGGCAGCTCCTGTGGAAGGTGCCGGAAGAGGGCCAGCAAGGGGGGCCCTGAATTCAGGGCAGGAGGGAGGAGAAAAAAGGCGTTGGGGGAGGGGGGCTGTGAGAGGAAATTAAAGCCAACCCCCAACCCCTCGTGGATGTAGCCAGGGACCCTGCTCCCGGCACCTCCCTCCGAGGGATCATTTTAGCACCCAAGGATGGAAGAAGGAGGACCCTGGCCAGATCGACACATTTCTGTGCTGAGTGCCAAGGTGTCCCTACCCCCACCCCAATAAGTTAACACACACACACACACACACACACACACACACACACACACACACACACACACACACACACACACACACAGATACACACCTTGCAGGTGAGGCATAGGGTGTTGGGAGGCTGGCATGGAGGAAGCCCAGGCAACCCTGGCGTGCCTGCAAGCAGGAGCAAAGCCCCCTCACTGGGGGTCTCAAAAGGATGCAATCCTGGTGGCCTCTTTTCAAGGGACCACCCCCCAGGTGCCCCAGGACTGAGGACGGAGGGCTGTCCCCTGACATGACTTGCAGTGTGTCCTGAAAAGCCAGCACCACCTGAGAGGCACTTTCACTTGCCGGGGTGTGAGGTGGGTGGGTGTGCAATGGAGGGCAGCAGCAGAGCAGAGAATGGCCTTTGCTTGCCTGCCCCCTTGCCGAGGAGGGCTGAGTGCCCCCACCCCTCTGGTCTTTGGGTGCCCCCTGGCCCAGGAGGCCTGCTGGGCGCCTGGCCGGCTTGTGGAACCAGAGGCAGGCCCATTCATATCCTCCAAGCCCGAAAGACTGCAGTGCATTAAAAAATGATGAGGCGGGCGCTTCGCAGCCGCCAGTCGCTCCCTGCCTGCCCCTCCTCGCTGCCCGCCTGCACCAGGGGGGGAAGGTGTTTAAAATTGAGCGTCAGCAACACTTGACAGTGGCATCTCTCAGGAAGCTGAAACATCGTTCTGAGAAATATTCAATATGTTCAGGATCGTTCCATCACCAAGAGGGCAGCTGTGAAAGGGGTGGGGAGGGAGGGAGCAAGGCGAGGGAATCGTGTGGGCCAGGAACAACCCACCCCCACTGCCTCCCTTGCCACTGTCCCGCCTCTGTGGTGTCCCAAAGGAGCCTCCCACCCCCACCCCAAAGCCAGTGGGGACCCTTAATCAGGGAGGGACCACGAGTCTTTCTTCTGTCTCTACCCAACCCCCCAAGCAAAAAGAGAGGAGGCAGGATGGGGCAGGGTCACCCACAGGAGGGCTCGGGCCCTGCCCGGATGCAGACACAACTCTCTCTCTCAGTCTCTCTCTCTCTCACACACACACACACATACCAGTGGCTTAGGTGCCGGTGTGTGAATGGTTTGCGACTCAGGGCCCTCCCATTGAGCCGGGGTGTGTGTGTGTGTCTCAGGCCCTCCCATCTGAGCACCAGGCCCATTTGGGCTCTCTGGGCCTTCGGGCTTAAAAAGCAGCAGTGCTCCCACTTGCTGCCACTTCCACGTTTTCAAGGGAGGCTGCGACAGGCAGGGCCCTCGGTTTGCCACTAAAATGCCGCCGTGGATGCACGCAGTCACATTCCAGTGTTTCCACACGGGAGCTCAACTGCTGCTTCCCCCCCCCCCAGGCCATTCCAAGGCTTCTCTGTCAATATATACCAGACCCAAATAAAATAAAATACAAACATCCCCTTTAAAAAAAAGGCTACAGAACATTGTAGCACCTTAAAGGCTAAGTGTTGCATTTTCACATGAACTTTTTGTTACATTGTCACAAACTCTCTTTTTCATCTGTAGGTGTGGGGGTGTTTTTTTTTTTGCGTTCATTTTGTTTTTGCTCGTTTGTCTTGTCTGATTTGCTCCCAGAGAATGACATGTTTGCTTAGTGCTGAAGGCCTAGTGCTGATGACCGGCCTGGCTTTCCTTCTCTTTAGCCTGGCTTTCCTTCTGGCAGGCAGGCAAGCAGGCTCACCCTCAGGGGGACGGTTGGGGGCCATTACTGGCCAGAGGCCACACCTTCACGGGTTGCTGATCCACAGCCGCTCCCTTGGCATGGAGAGGACGGAGCGGGCTGTCCTGATGGCAATTTCACGCACAAGACCTCCGACCCATCGTCACTCTGTGAAACGGGCGGCCGGCCATGGGACCATTCAGTACCAAGTGCAGCCGCATCCAGAGGTCAAAAGCAGATGGTGTGGCTTCTTGGCCATGGAATAAAAACAGCTGAAGAGCTCCGTAAGTCTCTCCCCAACACGGGGCTTCTTTTCTGGACAAAGACGCTGATCCAAAGGGGAGAAGAAACAGCTCCCCACCCCCCACCCCCCACCCCTAAAAGCAAGGAGAACTTGGGTGGCTGCCTCCTTGTGGCCTCCTGGCCGCCATGCCTTTCCGGCAGGGGGAGAGACCGCTTCAGAATTCCCAGCTGGGCAAAAGGCCTCTTCACAGACTGTCAAAGGCCGAGGACGGTTCCTTGCACAGAACAAACCCCTCAACCATTCTGCAACCACGCCTACGGATACCAAGGCAATCTCTCTGTGTGATGGCAGCACATTTGATTAAGGTGCACCATTTTTGAGAAGTGGGTTGGGTTGGGTTTCATAAGCCCATAAATTGTCAACAGTTGGTCCTGTGGAGGAGGAGGAGGAGGAGGAGGGATCAATAAGCATCTCAGAGAGAGAGAGAGAGAGAGAAAGTGCTGAGGCAGGGAAAGGAGAGGCTGGTTAGTGGAGGAGCTCCGGGTGCCGTTGACAGCAATGGAGGGCTGAGTAATTTATGGGCAGCCTCTCTCCACCTGGCTGGGCACCGAGTCAGGGAGAAGCCTCTGGAGGGTTGCAGGAGGTGCACCCGAAAAGCCAGTGTCTCCTGGTCCCAAGGAAAAAAAAGAAAAGAAAAGCCAGTGTCTCCTCCACCTGCTGCAGGAACCCCCCCCCCATGGGGCATTTGGACCAACAGAAGCGCTCCCGGGGATAGACCGGGAAAAAGCGGGTGTGAAGACAGACTGTCTGGACTCCCCCTCGTGCCCATGGCAGGTTCTCCATCGCCAACAGATGCAGGAGGTTGGAGGAGGAGGCACTGAACTGGGCTTATGGGTCACTGGAGGGGACCAGGCGGGGTGAGCAACTGAACTTCTTTTCTTGATCGAAATGTTTCGCTACTCACCTAAGCACCTTTGTCAGTCTGACTCAACTTCCAGATAACCTCTCCTGGACGACTGAGAATCTTCACAGACACTCAGCGGCAAACATTTCCTGAGTGACAAGATGAAAAGTAGACTGACCTCCTCTCCAGGTCTACTGTTTTGTCCCCAAGGCTCCCGTGCCTCTCCCCAAATGGGGGGTGGGGGAGGAGGGGTGAGACAAGAGGGCAGGCAACAGAAGCAGGTCTGTCTGGATATAGCAGGACCTCCGCTTTCGGGAGCAGCGCGCCTCTTTCCACAAGGTGGGTGGGCAGAAATTTGCCCCAGGGATTCTGCCAGGAGGCCAGCAAAGGCATCTGGCAATCCTGACTCCAGCACATCTCAGGACAGCTGAGCTCCTTCTGGCACTCACCGAGTCTGCTCCTGCCCAAACCGTGGTGGCTTTTAAGTGCCACATGGCCACAACACCCTGCCCACACCCCGCATGCTCCACCTGCAGATGCTTCACCTTGGCTGGCCACCTGGAGTCTATACCCCCCCCACTTCTCTCTCTCTGATGCACAAAAGCCCCCCCTCCCCACTACCAAATGTTAATCCAGGGCACCATGGGAAATGGATCAATGGCCTCAGCAGCTCCCTCCGGGCTCCTCGTGATCCAATAAGCTGCCATCAGAGTCCACCAAGATTGGAAAAATAATGGCCAATATAATAAACAATACAGCTAAAACTCTAATTTGGCGATGCCCGAGGCAAGACTAATATAGCTGTAACACGATCACCTATAAATAAATGATGGCCTCGCATTTCGATGTGACATCTATCAGACCCACTTTTGTGTGATACCTAAAAGAGTTACAGGTTCAGAAGCAAAACCGAAGCCCAGGGCATTTGCGCCCCCCCACCCCCCGTCACTGCCTTGGCCACAAGGAAGGAACGGAGCCAGAAGCTTAACTCAAATGCCACATTTCTGGAAGGGAGGCAGTCGCCCCACTTACTTACCTTGCAGCCATTTGGGCGACAGAGAGGGGGGGAGCCGCTGGACCCTCTCTGTGGGCAAGAGGGATCAATGGGAGGGAAGCACAACCTGAACCCCCCCCCCAAAAAAAAAACCTGAGTGCAAAAATGCCAGAGAGCTTTCTTCCATTGGGAAAAAGGCAGGAGAACGGTGGTAGGGCCGGAAGTCTCAAGGGGCCCCCTGACCCATCCAGCCTGTGGCCAGGAGGTGCTTTTGGGGCCCCCAAGGGCTGGGCAAGGAGATCAGAATGACAGCACTTGCTTTATGACAAGCTGAGCAGGGGATCAGGGGAAGGAAACACCACGACCACCTCCCCCGCCTTGGAAGCGTGGCTGCCAGGTCTCTCTCTGGAGCATCCGAGGGGAAAGCACCAGCCCAAGAGAGCAGCTGAGATTACACGCGAGCACACGCACGCACGCACGCACACCCCCTAGAGAAGCCGGCGCCTGCAGGAGAGACCCAGGGAGAGGCCTGCTGCTCCTCTCCAGAGGACTGGCACTCCTGTGGGGGAGCCATGTGGGCTGGGGGGGGGGGCCGAGGTCATGCTTCCCCCCACCCTGGGAACTGGGGGGGGGGGACTTGCTTGAGGGCAGTCTTTGGGCAAAGTGAGCCAGAGGAAAGGGAGGGCTGGAGAGAGAGAGAGAAACCCAAGACCTCTACAGGAAATGCATGCACACGCACGTGGCCTTGTAATAAATTTATTGGACTTTTATTACATTTTCCACTTTTAATCATCCAATACCTTGTATCCAAACTCTTCTTCCAGAAAGAAAAATGATTCTTTAAAACATAAAAATATAAATTCTGCATATTAAAAGTGCATACAAATAAATAAAAGGTATTGACACAGTCTCATGCACTTGCCCTCAAATAAGTTAAAACCCTCTTTTCCTGGTCAACTCCTGGTTCCACTCCAAGAAGAGAGACAGCCTCCCTCCCAGAGTATAGTGTATTTTTTTTTAAAAAAAACAAACAAAACATTGAAACTTTGAGAGCGATATCCAAGGAAAGGCGGGGAAGAGAGAAACCAGTGAAGCATAACCTGTCACCCTTTGTTCGGGAGCCCAATACCAGTGTTTCTGAGATTCTCAAGAGAAGGAGCGCAACTGACAAGTCCCGTTTTAGCCAAAGGGGAGGCAGAACAGAGCAGCGGCTTCCCCAATGGGGTCTCCCGGGGCCTCCCGTTGGGGGGGGGGGGGGGCTGGAGCAGCAGGCGCCTGCGCTTCCTCAAGGCTAGACGGGGAAGTGCTTCCAAAGGGGCTTGAGGAGCATCCACACCCGGGACCCCGGCCAGGTGGGCGGCTATTATGAGAAGCAGCGGCAGGGCAGCCAGCGGACTGAATGGCCAGGGCTCCCCCCCCCCCCCGCTCGTCGTCACCCTCAGTGCAACACCCGCGGCTAATGGGGCTTCTTAACACAGAAAAGCGGAGCGGTGCTTTCTTGTGACCGCAGGTGAGAACTCCGTTCCAGTTGCCGATGCAGATCAACCCTGGCGGCTGTGGATGGGCAGGGGAAGGGCCGCATGCAGGCTGGGGGGCGGGGCGGGGGCGGCAGGCCTTCTGAAGCGAAGAGGCCTCCTTGTGGAGCGGCCAAGAAGCCCCTCCCTCCGGGCAGGAGCCACCAGGGAACCCTGCGTGGATTGGGGGGGGGGTGAGGGAGGGCACTGCCAGCTCCACCGGGCACCCTTCCCCCACCAGCCCTCCGCCTGGGTATCGGCTCCTCTCAGCCGGCCCCAGCGCCATGGCCACGAGGGCCAGCCGGGGATCCAGGGAGGTCTCTCCAAAGATGGGGAGCAGGAGCCCCCAGGCAACCTCTTTTGGACTTGCTCCGGCAGGCCCAGGCAGGCCAGCTCCTACTCCCCAAGGCTGGAGACCGGGGGAAAGGCCGAGGGGAAGCGGAGCCTGTTGCTCTCACCCAGAGAGCAGTATCCTCTGCCACTAGGAGGGAGAGGGAGAGGGAGAGAGAGAGAGAGGGAGAGTCCGCTTGGCCTTCTCGAAGCCCGCCCTGCCTCCAGAGGTAAACGAGAAGAGGTGCACCGAAAGGAAGAATGGCTCGCGTGCAAAGTCAAGTCCAACGAGGGCCCTGGGGGGACTCTGGACCCAGCCCACCCGGGGCCACTCTAGGTCCCGAGGCCCAGCAGGCGCCTCCTGGCTTGCCAGAGTTGCTTGCATAGTTCATGTGGGCATGCATGGCATGGGGGGGAGGGGGGAGGAAAGGGGGAAGACGGCACCACCCGTCCCATCACCAGAGGCTGACGGGAGGGTCAGAATCAACTCTGGTTCTGCTAGGCAAGGCCCCTGAAGAGAAGACCTTGGCTGAATCAGGCTGGCCAGCGGCGCCACCCCAGAAAGGAGGAAGCAGCCGTGTGCAAGGGACCCACAGGGCAGGAGGGAAGAGCGGCGCTCAAGGGCTGGTCCTTCAAGCAGTGCAGCAGCAGCAGGAGCCGCCCGGAAAAGGCAGGGCCCGGTTTCGTGGCAACAGCCCTGCCGAGGGAAAGGGGTGAGAGGCCTTGCCTGGTTCATGGGGCAGGGCAGCACCTCAGTCCCAGGCGTGCAGGCAAAGGTCCCAGCTGGCAGCTCTCTGCACCCACCCAAGTATGCAGGAAAAGCACCAAGGGAGCGGAGCCCAGCGGGACTGCAGGGGCCAAATGAGCCGGGGGTTGGCCAGAGGAGGGGGGGGATCAGGGTGAGCAGGGCAGAAAAACAGGCCAGGGCTGGGAGAGATCCAGCTAGGACCCTCCGCCAGCCCCCCCTCCCTCCTCCACAAAGGGAGGGTCCATCCACACCAGAGCCCTGCCTGGCGAGGGGGGCAGGGGAGGGGTGAGAAGCTACACGGGAGGGCCCAGCCTAAAGCGCCGGAGGGGAGGGGAGGGGAGGAGGAGAGCCGAGGGCGGGAGAGGTGGGGGGGTCAGGAGCCAAGCCCAGTGTGGCTTTTTGAGAGAAAAGAAAGCAACCCAGAAACACAACAGAGACCTGCTGGAAGGAGAAGGTCGCCCCCCCCAGCCCCCCCACCCCAAACACCACAGGCCTCCCTCAGTGAGAGGGAGTTCCTCCCTCCACCCCCCCCACCCCCGGCCTCTTCTGCTCCCTCCAGTCCTGACTGAATGATTACCTGAGAAACAACAATAGCATCGAAATATTGCCCACTTGGGAAGCTTTGGGTGTGTGAGAGTGTGCGTGCACATGCGCCAGAGCTGCAGGGAGGGGAGGGTTGCATTGGGGGTTCACTGCAGCAAAACAGAGAGTGGTCTTGCCCACCTCCCAGACCGCCCCCACCCCGGGAGCGCCCATCATCACCGCCACCATCACCGTCGCCATCATCAGCTTAGAACTGCAGAGCTGGCAGGAACCCAACAGGGGTCCATCGGGGGTGGGGGTGGGGGGAGAGTTGCGCTCCATCCCAGGCTGGTGAGAGGACCACCGTGTTCCTTGGTGGGCCCCGGGCAGCTCCCGAGAAGCCCCAGCCGGGAGGCCCAGGGGATATTTGGTCGGAGGGAGGCATCAAAGGCGCTCGGACAAGGGTCCTGAGTTCTTCCAGCACGTGATGAGGCACATGGGCAGGAAAGCCAACGAGGGGGGTGGGCGGGGGGAGAGGCCAGCCCCAGGCGTGAGTGGGTGGGGAGGTCACTGGGATTTGGAGGAGGGCCGTGCAGGGGAGGCCATGCTGGCGGGGGGCTTGCGCAAGGCTTTCTCGGCGGCCAGCTTGCCGCTGCCAGGCGAAGGCGGAGGCGCCTCCAGCAGGGAGGAGGAAGAGGACTTGCCCTTCCGCCCGGGGAGCAGGGGGCGCTTGGCAGGGGAGGCCTCCTTGCCGGAGGGGTGGCCACCCGGGTGGGGGCGCTGGGGCTGCGGGGCGGGCTTGGGGCTGCCCTTCTCTGGCTTCTCCTCGGCCTGGCTCTTCCCAGAGCCGCCCGCTGCCTTCCGGGAGAGCAGCATGGAGGTGCGGCCCAGGTCGGCCGACCGGCGCGCCTCCTTCTGGCGCAGGGCGGAGCGGAAGAAGGACAGCCCCTTCTCCTCGGACTTGCTGTCCCGCTTCAGGCCCGAGGAGGAGCGGGGCCCGGCACTGGCGGCGGCGGCGGCGGCGGCGGGCGAGCGGAGGCTGGCCAGGGAGTTGCTGCGCACCTGCTTGCCCTCCAAAGTCCGGGCCTCGCTCCGCGGCTGGCCGAGGCGCGGGGAGCTCGTCCGCGAGCTGGTGGTGGCGCTTGCCTTGTCGGAGGCCAGGCTCTGGCGGGAGCCCTCCCGGCTGAGGCTGTGCTCCGGGCCCCGGCTCCGGCCAGAGGAGCCCGAGGGGTTTCTCCGGGCTGCAGAGGAGGAGGAGGAGGAGGAAGAGGGGGGAAGGGTCTTCTGCCTCTGCTGTCCCGAGGGGGCCCCAGGCGCTTCGTGGCCCTTGGCGCCCGCCTCCTTCCTGCCCTGCCTGGGGGGTGTGGGAGAGCCATGGCGCCCGCTGGACCGGCAGGAATCCGGCTTGCTCCGGGACCGGGAGCCCTTGGGCAAGGCCTTCGAGGGTGGCGGAGGGGAGGCTGCCGACCGGCGAGAGGTGGCTGAGTCCTGGCTGGACAAGTCTGTCCTCCCTTTCCGGAGGCTCCTGTCAGGCTCCGAGGGGTCTTTGGGGGCCGCAGAGGTGCCTTTTGGGGCGGTTCCCTCCACCTTTGGGGGGGAGAGGGGTGCCCCACTGAAACTCCGGCCCTCCTTCACCGGGGAGCTTTCCACCGAGTCGCTCTGATCCACAAAGGCGATTTGGTTGTTGTTGTCAAAAGGGCCCAGCGCGGGGCCGCTGCTCGGAGCCGCCGTGCCGCCGTAGGGATCCACTCCTGAGCCTGACCTCCGCCCGGGTGCGTCGTCTCTCAGCACGCCCTCCATGACGGCCAGCGGAGCCCTGCCAAGGGCCCGGTGGTCCAGCCGGCCTCTGGCCGTGGCTTCAGGGCCGCTGCTGGACAGGCTCCTCAGGCTGCTGAAGCAGGAGGTGGGGGACTTGTCATCTGCCGACTCCCCGATCCTCTCCAGGGTGGAGGCCGAGCTGTGGATGGGCGAGTCCCCCGGGAAGCGCGAGGGCGAGTTGGAGCGCCGCTGGAGCTTGGCCGAGAGGGACCAGGACAGACGGATGCCGTTCTCGCTGACGGCCAGGGGACTGGTAACCGAAGACCTGGAGGAGAGGCTCTGGCGCTGGACACTCCGCACGAAGGGCCGGGTGGAGAAGCCTCCTGCAGGAGACCAAGGCACAAGAAGGTGGGGCGGGGCCTCCGGGTGAGCAGGACCACGCCCACCCAAGCCCTTCCCCACCCCCCACCCCAAGGCAGCCCACCTGGCAAACCCCCCCCACCACCACGAATCATTAGGTTCCCAACAAGGGCTTCCTGGAAAAAAAAATACAAAAGCTGCAGCTTCAGGCCCTTGTTTTGCTTCAATTGCTGTTTGTTGTTTAAGATGGGCTGTGAACCCCCCAGAGTGGCCTTGCAAGCCAGCCGGCAAGCAAACGAATAAGCTTTCTGCGGGTGGCCCACTAGGAGAAGCCACCCAAGCGTTGGCCTCTGGTCATCTGAGCTGTAGCATCCCTCTTGAGGCTGCGACCACCCCACCCAAAATGCCCCCTGCTCCCACCAGCTCGACAGATGCCTTCCATCGCCTGGCCGGCCAGGAGCAAAACACCCATCATCCTCATCACCTGTAACCCTGCAGGCCCTCCTGCACCCCCCCATCCCCACCAAGGCAAGAAGCACTTTGGGGGGGGGGTGTCATAGAAGGAGGCCTCCTCCCACAGCCACCCCCAGATCTTGCTGGGACCCCCGTCCCTCCCTCCTCCCGTACCCGCCCCCCGCCCTCCTGCCTACCCACCGTCGTCTTCGCTCCGTTCCCCCATCATCTCCACCGACTCTGAGAGGGAGGCCAAGGAGGTGCGCCGGGAGGAGGCGGCCGAGGCGACGCTGGGCTGCTTGCTCCCCGGGAGCCGACTCACCCAGTGCTCGCACAAGGAGGAGCTGGTGGAGCCTGTGCCGGGAAGGACCGAGAGGTCAGCTTCGTATGGTGTGTCTGTGTGTGTGCGTGTGACCCCCTCCGCACCCCCGACCCCATCGGGACCCGAGCGAGCCAACGTCACCTGCCACTGAGCTGTTGGCCGACCAGGAGGGGATGGCCGTCCGCCTCTGGTAGAAGAGGATGTAGGCCGTTGGCTGGCACACTTCGTTCTCCGGAAGCGGCTGCACGGCGCTGTCGTCAAAGGAGTACCACAGGCCGTCGATGGAGTTCTTGCAGTAGGCTGCCAAAGGAGGACAGATCCTGACCACTGGGCCTGCCCTCGGCAGAGGCTGCAGCCTCCCTCCACAGGCCCCCTTCCCTATGGCTCTTGGGGTGGGGGTGGGGGTGGGGGAGTGTAAAAACACTGGAGTCCTCTGTGCCGGCACCCAGTCCTCAATTGGAGCCTCCCGGGGGTGCCCTCAGAGGCCCCAGCTGGCTAGCAGCACCAGCCCCCCACGCACCTGCCCCCCCCGAGGGAAGGACAGGCCCAGGCGCCGTCTCCTTCTCCAAGCCAAATCTAGCCCTGCGAGGGAGGCCGAAGCCAAAAGATCAAAGAGTGATCGTTCTGGGGAAGTTTTAGCGGAACCTGTCTTTGCCGGTCAGCCCTGGACCCAGAACTGAGCCTTCCAACACCTCCACACGCTAAGCTCTGCCTGGGCGTGGAGGGTTTCAGTTTTACTGAGGGATGAGAAAAGCCAAACTGCTGGAAGAGGAAGAGGCTGAGATCAGCTGAGATCAAGTCGCCCACCAGAGACCACCACGCCAATCAGGAAATGAGCAAATGCTGCGTCACGTCAGGGGTGGAGGGGTGGGGAGCAGGGGCCCAGCAGTCCCCTACCTGTGTAATGCCCCCCCTGCATGTTGCCATGGTGGTTGCAGACGGCATAGAGGTCGTAGACGAAGTCCTCGGGGTCCCGGCCCAGGCCGTAGGGGCGCCTCCAGGGGGACCAGTGGGAGGGCAGGCTCCAGCTGCTCTGGCTCCGCTTGACCACGTGGGGCGTCATGTCCAGGCCCGACAGGGGGAACCTCACCATGTTCTGCAGCTTCACCCGCCGGTCGCCCTCCTGGTGGGACAGGGAGGGAGGCGGGCAGAGGACCCAGGACGAGCTCAGGGGAGCCCAGCAGGGCCACTCGGCTGCCCCCAGAGGGAGGGCCTGGGAGTGCAGTGGGCGCACTCCTCCGCCTCTGCCCACGGGGCCCAGGAGCAAGCCCGTGAGCAGCAGCAGCAGCAGCAGCCCCCTCCCCCTCCCCCGCTCACCTGCCGGAAGCGCTTCAAGTGGATGATGAGGACGTCGGGCAAGGTCCACAGGCTCAGCGTGATGCTCCCTTGCTGCAGCTGCTTGCAGTGCGGGCAGCGCCAGGCGTCATCCGGAGCCAGCTAGAAGACAAGGGGCAGCACACGCTGGCGAGTGCCTACGGCCAAGGTCCCCCAGGCAAAGCCAGCCGCTGGGAAGCAGGCGGGCAAGGGGACTCCCCACGGACCCCTCCTCTAGCCCCCTGGTTCTTCTGGAGGCAGAAGGCAGGGGAACACCCTCTATGAGGGGAGGCAAGCAAGGGCCCCCTCTGAGCACACGGGAGCCAAAGGCCCCCTCTGGCCACTTGTGGGGTGGAGTGGCGGGAGACACCCCAGGAGGCCACCCCAGCGGCTCTGCAGCTCTACCTGCTCCTCTTTGGTGTAGAGCTGGAAACACTGAGCGAGGCTGCAGTTCTGTGGCTGGTGGTGGAGCTCCCTCTGCTGGCGCACGCTCTCTGCATCCGGAATGTATTCCTCCTCCGCGCTGAGGAACAAACTGCCCAGAGGGAGGGAGGGAGAGCAGGCGGGGGGTGGATGGGGGGCAGCATTGGCTTCTCCCTCCCCAAAGGAGCCAGTGAGTCCCCCCCCCTTCTGCAAGCTGGCTAAGGCCCTGCAGCCCCCGCCCTCAGCAACCCAGGGAAGCCCCGAGGGCACCCACCCACTACCATGCCACCACCAGCAGCCAGGGAGGGCAGGGCGGCCCATGGGCACAAAGCAGGCAAGGCCTCCTGCCAGGACCCCCTGCTCCTCCCCCCCGCCTCCCGCGGCCCCCACCGGCTGCTCAGGGGCTACTTACTAGTCCTTGGTCTCCTTGTCCCACTCCACCACCAGCTTCACGTGAGGGGTCCCGCCTTGCCCACAGGACTTCAGGGCTCTGCAACCACAGCATGGCATTGGCTACACCAGCCTGCCTCCCACCCCTCTCCCCCACAGCCACAGGCAGGGAACACAGAGAGAGAGAGAGAGAGAGCACACACACAGAGACACCCAGGATCCCACGCCAACAGAATCTCAGCTGGGCCCAAGTGCTCACCCACCCACCTTCCAAGGTGCTCATGGGGCCACTTTGGGCAGTGCCTTAAAAAGCCCCCTAGACCCCCCCTACCCTCACTCCCCTCATCCCAGCCCACTCATTCCCCCTCCACCCCCTAAACACACACACACACACACAGCCGCGGGGCTCACCGTTCCACCATGAGGTGGCAGAGGGGCCTCTCCTCCTGAGGCAGCAGGTACGTGATGCCCACGGCACTGACCACTCGCAGGCTGAACGGGCAGACCTACGAGACAAGGGAAGGGAGTGCACAGCCTGAGCCACGGCTGCCCTGGGCTCACCCCAGGCGGGCAGGGAGGCGGCTCCCCAGGAAGCCCAAGGCAGGTGGCACAGGACCAGCTGGCCCTGTCCTACGGTCCGTGCCCAGTTGGGGAGCCATGCCCTCTGGGACCCAAACACCCCCACCCACCCCACAGTCACACCCCTGGCACAGGCAGAGTGGCTGGAAGAACAGGCAGCGCCAGTGGAGGGGCTGACACCTGCCAGCCGCCTTCCCAGTCAGCCTTCCCACTCCTGAGGGCCAGCCCCCTCCTCTCCACTGCACCCCCACCACCCGCTTTTTGCAATAGCAGGCAGGAGAAAAACTCTCGGGGGGGGTCCTCAAAAGCAGCCCCCCCCCCCAAAAGGGCTGTGCCTCCCAGCTGGTCCTTAGGAAGGCATGTCGCTCCCAGACCACCACGAGGCTGACATTTCTGCTGGATGGGCAACTCGGAAAGTGCCAGGTCACCCCAGAGCTGAATGCAAAGGGTGGTGGTGGTGTGACCCCCTGTCCGTGGACCTCGGCATGTCCCTTGCCCCCCACCAGCCACCTCCACACCCCCACGCGCACACACACACACACACACCCGGAGCCCAGCCTCACCTGGATGCAGGCAGAAGGCCTTAGGAAATACTGCATCTTCCCCAGGATCTCCTTCTGCAGCAGGTCCCAGGGGATGGTCCTCTCCACGTGCAGCACAAAGGGCTGGCCAAACCTGCGGGAAGGAGGAGAGCAGGGCCAAAGGCTTATGGAATGCACACGCACCCCTCCTTTGCCTCCGACCCCTGGTTTCCAGAAAACTTCTCAACGCCCCTGAGTTTGTGGAAGGTGACCCTGACCCCACCTCCTCCTCCTCCTCCTCCGCCACCGCTCAGCTCAGAGAGCACAGAGTCCAAGGACGTTTCCTCACAAGCTCCGAGGGAAGATCCTCTTGGGGGCTTAAAGTCTTTGCGGCACACAAGAGGTCAGGATTTTACAGCCCCACCACCCAAAGGGCAGCCATGTGGCCTGGTCGTTTGAGGGAAGTGCCAGCTGGACAATGCTGCTGGAGCCCAAACCAGAGGCAGGCCCGCTTCCAGGAACAGCCAGTGCTGCCTTGCCAGAGAGAGAGAGAGACTGGGGGTGGGGGGTGGGTGGGCTGCCCTTTGAGTCTCAGCACGGCCTCCCTGAAGTGGAGCAAGGGGGGAGGGTCGACGCTTCTGAAGGCCTGGGCTCACCTCTTCCCCTGCTGCCCAGTGCATGCCCGGTTGCAGACCAGCACCACCAGCTTGTTGCTGGCAGCTGCAGCCGTGGCCACCGAGGCCCTGGGGTTGGAGTTGTCCAGCAGCCCTTGGACAGAGGGAGAGGCCCGGTGGGGCTCCAAGCTATACTTCAAGTGGTTCAGGTTGCTGTTCACGTGGATTCCTGAAAGAGATGGGGCGAGGGAGAGGCTTCGTGGCCAACATCCAGCAGAGGCCACAGCGGGAGAAGCCCCCAAGCCCAGAGAAGCAGCTGCTCCTGGGAAGGAAGAGGCTGGGGCTCCTGGGCGGGGGGGGGGGTGGAGTTCTGCTGGGGAAAGGGAGGCTGGAAGTCCCATTTCCCCTGTCCCAACACCCCCCCGGGGGGTGCGGCTCCTCCAGGAAAGAGTGTCCCAAGCCCTGCGAGGCCTCTCCAGAAGCAAGCCAGGTGCCACCGCCGCCTCCCTGCTTGCCCCAACCCCCCCCCGGCGGCCAAACCCCTGACCTCTCTGGTTCAGGATCCCTTCCGGGTGGAAGATCTCAGGGGTCTCAAAGGCAAAGAGGCAGTCGCTCTCCTGCACCACCTCCAGGTCATCGAGGTCAGAGAAGGAGCGATGGAACCCGTCGTAGTACATCTCCGTGAGCACAATCTGGGGGAGGGGGGGCGAGGGGAACACGGGCTGTGGGGCAGGGCAGCAGCAAATGCACACCCATGGGCCACGCACGCTTGCACTGAGCCTACCCCCTGGCAGGCAGGCAGGCAGGCAGGCAGGCAGGGGCTGACAGGCCGGCCTGGACAGGGACAGCCCCCTTGTGGGACACACACACACACACACACACACACACACACACACACACACACACACACACACACACACACACACACGACCGAGGCCGTGGGCCAAGGGTCAGCACGAGAGCAGGACCTGATCCCCACACCCTGGGCCTTTTGAGCTTGGCATGCTTGCTAAGGGCACCTCCAGGGTCAATTTAAGGGCATACTTTTGTAAGTTAAGCATGATCCATGTGCCTGAGGACTGTTCCCTCTTTCTCAAGAGAAAGTGGAGAGCTGGCTCCCTCTGGGTCTGCCCCACACGTGTGCAAACCCCCAGGGGGAAAAAAGCCTGCAGGCAGACCCCCCCCCATGCCCTCAGCAGATCACAGGTCACAAGGGAGCAGGCCAGATGGGAGAACCAGCCCCGCCACCCGCCTGCCCCTCGGGCCTCCCGCTGGGCCCCGGTACCTGCTTGGTGGGGATTTTGGTTTCCCTGGAGATGGCTTCCCTCAGCCTGGCCACCGTGCCGGACAAAGGCACTGCAACCCCAATCCGCATGCAGTGGGAGCATTTCCCTCGGTATACCACGGTGACATACAGCGGCCTGCCAAGGGGACCAAAGAGGAATGAAGGAGGGGCAGGAGGGGACAGAGGCTGAAAGGGCCCCAGTGAGGCTCCGCGGGGCTCCCCGGGTGTGGGGGGGAGAGCAGAAGGGCAGCGGATCATGCCCTGCAGGAGGGCTGGGAGCAGAAGCCCCAAACGCACAGCCTTGGCTTGGGCACCCTTCCCGACCAGCCCTCCAGCTGCTGGCTTGGACTCAACTTCCCACGTCAGGCTGGCTGAAGCTCAAAGCCTCCGGAGGAGCCCTCCTCTCCAGTTGGCCCCTCGGCTCTTATTTGGGCACCTCCTGCCTCCTTTCAAAGGAAGAAGCCCCCACCCACCACCCACCCATATCAGAATGCTAAATCTTCAGACCACCACCCCCCCCAAAAAAAAACCCACAAGAACCTGCAAAACCACAGAAGCCGTTGCTTGAGCGCCGTCAGCAGCCCTTTGGCTAACGGCATTTTCATCCTGCCAAAGGGCTGGAGAACAGAGCGAAAAGGCAGGGCCACCCATGCCAAGGCAGAAGAAAGAAGGCCCTTTCAACCGGAAGATGACCCTGGAGGTCACAGGCTACGCCCCCCCCGTTCCCCTCCCCATCCAACTGCTGGGAAACAGGGAGGAGGTGGTGTGCCTGGCGTGCCTGTGATATCCCCTCCGACACCCCGATTGATCCTGGCCTTCTTCTTCCCATGGGTGGGAAGGGGATGTTCCTCCCGGGGCCAACCCCACCCCCGCCCTCCCCCCCCTCCTCTGGGCCCCCTACGTACCGCGTGTGGGGCAGCGGGATGGGGAGGGAGATGCAGAGGAAGGGGTCGAAAGTGTTGCTTTGCTTCTGGCAATGGGGGCACGTCAAGGAGGACCTGCCAACGGAAGGAGCAAAAGGCAGGCAGAAGCTGGTCAGGAGGCATCACGAGACGGCCCCAGCCTGGACATCCACCAAGGGGCAAGAGGCAGCCCTGGGGGAGGGAGGGGGTGGGGGTGCGAAGGAGCATATACCGAGGGGCCGGGCTGCCTACCTGTACTGCGCCTGGAAAAGCTCCTGGATGAAGGTGCTGTTGATCGAGAAGGCTGATCCCTCCATCAGGGCGTCTTCCTCCACGGGGGGCTGGAAGGGAAAAGCCCTTTCAGGAGGGAGGTCTCCCTCACCCACTCTGGGAGGCTGTGCACGTACCCCCCCCACACACACACACCCTCAAGACTGGGCAGAGGAAACCCATGCCTGGTGGCTGCAGGGAGCCCACCCTCAAGCACAGGCGCCCCGCCCCACCCCTCCGATCAGCAACCACCGCCATCCTGCCCCTGGGGAGCAAAGCCCCTCGCAGGAAGCCTGGCACGCGCGGGCACCAGTTGCCGGGTCAGCCGGAGGGGTCAGGCTGGGCTCCTCTGGCTGTTCCGGGAGTGGCCCTCCTGCTCAGCCACAGCCGGGCCAAAAGGGCCAGGCCGACTGGAATGGCCCTGCCTGACCTTGAGCGATGGCCGCCCGCTGTTCTTCACCATGTTGTGGAGGTCCTCGTGGACTCTGTCCAGCAGCCAGAGCAGGAACTCCTGGGCGTCGTGCTGGGAACTCCCCCGGTACTGCAGGGCATTCTTGGCCACGATGGTCTGCGGAGAGACAAGAAATGCACCCCCCCACCCACACCCACACATGCACGTGAGCATGGGCCCCGGGAGGCAGCCCACTTGCCCCCACCAGCCCTCCCCACGGCTGTGGCCCCTCCAGCCCACCACCCAGCCTTTCGCTTCAAGAAGGAGCCCAGCAGGCGGCCTCCAAGCCACAGAAAGAAACAGAAGGAGCTACTACGCAACAGGGTCGCAAAAGCTGAGCAGAAAAACCCACCTCCCCTTTTACTCTCCCCGCAGCAGCAGCCGCCGCCGCTGCCTCCTCCAGGTGGATGGCGTCACTGCCAGGACCCCTCCCCCTTCCAATGATGCCCAAGCCCAGAATGAGGAGCCCACTGGTCACCTAAACCCGCCTGCCTCTGAATGGAGCCCCTCCCCACAGACACACACACAGAGACACAGACACACTCACACATGCACACACATGCACACACCTGGCTCTCACTTTCACCCTGGCTGAGAAGGAGAGTGCAGAGTCACCTGGGAGGGGAGCAGCCGGGGGGGCAGGCGGGGGCTTGCCCTCATCACCTCCCTCATCACCCACCCCACAAGCTCTGGAAGTTGTCCTCTGCTACCGGTCTTTGGGAAGGCCCACAAAATGCCCAGCAACAAACACCCTGCCAGAGAAACCTCCCCTCCCCCCCCACACACACACCGGCCCTCCGCCTGGCACAGGACAGTCGAGGATGGGAATGGCCTCCTTCATCTCTGCTGGGCTGGAGCATCTCTCCGCTCACATATTAAAAGAGCAAGAGGAAGTGAGACTATGGTCCCCCCCCCAACCCATTCCTGCTCTATTGCCTTTTCCAAAAAGGAGAACGGCAGTCTCTACCAAGACGAGAACACGGGTCTGCCACGAGGTGGCACTGCCGCCCTTCAGCTCCACGAGAGCCACTTCTCTGCAAGAACAGCATCGGAGGAGGGAGGAGGAGGAGGAGGAGGGCTGGGGACGGCTACCCAGGCTTCTCTCTTTGCCTGTTCCTTTTCCCTTTCTGTTAACGGGATTTAGGAAACTTTTCTCTCTTTCCTGAGGCCAGCGTCCTGCCTTCTCCACAGACAGGAACTGGCACCACCAAGGGAAGCCCACCCATGCCCTTGCGTGGGGGTGAGGGTGGCAACCACTGCTGAAAAAGGAGGGGCCACAAGGTTTTAGGTTCCTCAGAACTCTTCATCAGGTCAGATCACGGCTTAGCAACTTCCTGGTGTCCCCCCTGCAGACTTGGGGGGGGCACCTCAGCACCATCAATTTAAAAATGCCCCCAAAGGTCCTCTCTGCCCCCGGATGTCAAAGGACCCTTCTGCCTAGCAAAGCCCCAGAACCAGCAGTTTTAAGCACCTTTTGCCTCCCAAAAGTCTTCTAACAGCCACGAACGAGGAGAGCAGGCCCGACCCTCTGCATCAGCAGGTGGAAATCAGGCTCCAGTAAAGTCCGATCCTGCTCAGGAGAGGTCCTGGGCCAAAAGCAGGGGGTGCTCAGCTCTACAGGGCCTCTCCCAGTGCAGAAGAAGCAGGACTGGAGCCCCCCCACCCACCACCACCACCAGCAGCTCTGCCAAAAGATCCCACACTTGCCCCAGGCCCCCTCCCTCTGCAGGGACTGGAATGCACAATAACCCAAAGCTTAAGCCCACACTTGCCCCTTCTCGACACCCTCCACTGCTCAAACGAGCTTTGGCGTCGTGTTATTAAAATTAATCTCCCAAGAATATGGCCTCCCTGAACCAGACGCTGTAATCTGCCCATGGAAGCCAAATGTCTGCAAAAGAAGGAGCACACACACACACACACACACACACATACACACACACACAAAGAGGGAGAGAGAGAGAGAGACAGAGAGAGAGAGAGACAGACAGAGAGAGAGAGAAACACCCTCAGCGGGGAGCTTAATGCCAAGACTGACCCTAGTCCCACCCTCTTTCAGCAGGGAAAGTCCATTTCAGTAGCACTTGGGCCACCTCAGAGAAGAGGCCCCTGTGCCCCCCCCCCAAAGCCAATCACGCTCCAGGGCTCCCTAAATGATGAGAGAGGGAAGGGCATCCGGGCACAGAGCAACCCAGCAGGCCTGGCCAGTGGGCGGGTGAGCCCACTGGCCACTGAAGCGGGGCTGCCAAAGGGTTTGGCCCTGGAATAAACGCTCCTGGAATCACCAGCAGGCACTGAAACAGACACGGCCCCTTCTTGTTCCCTTGACTCAGCACTTGCCAAAGCAGAACCTTTACAAAGTAGCTCTTAATATTTGTAAATATGGCATTACGGTGGCAACATATGAATCCCTGATGTTACAATACATCTCAAATGTGAAACAACTTGACTGCCCTGATAAAACTTACTGCATTTTTCAAGGGCTAATTCATTGGCCGGCTACTGGGCAGCATCAAAGCCTTTTAGGAGAAAGAAGGGCCATCGAGGCTGTATTGGCGTCAACAAGGCCTTTGTCCATTGGGGTCCGGAGCAGCCTTGATGGGCTGCAGCGAAAGAACGGGGTCGGCCTCCGCACTCGACTGTCCGACTGGGCAACCTCAACTCTCAGCAAGGCTCATGGAGAAAGGTCTGAGCTGGGGAGGAGGGGCATTTTAACCCCTGATATGACCAATCCATCTGTACTGTATACATCTTATGGAGAGGGGGAGGGAGGGAGGGAGGGAGGAGGAGGAAGAGGTGGCCCTGGTGCCCTGGTGCCAAGAGGAGCCACCTTCTGGTGCCAAGAGGAGCCACCTTCTGGCCCGGCTGGCCTCTGAGGAACAGATGGCTGTTGCCAGCAGGAAGCGGCTCTGAAAGGGAGACCCCCCCCCCCGGCAGGTAGAACAACAGGCCTCAATGTAGGTCAGTGGAGGGGATTTGTGAGGACCGGGCGGAGGCTTCCCCAGCCACCAGGCAACCTAGATATCCCCTCCGGCATTTCTGCTGCAGATCCCAAGGGAGCTTGGGAAAATCCCATCCTGCCCGACTGGGACGCTCCTTCCTTTGCAAGCTGGGCTTGTGGGTCATAATCCATCTGAGAGGCAAGTGGCCCCACAGCACTCCCTTCGCTTAAGGGAAACAGGTGCCGCCCGGGTGTTGTGAGGAGGAAAGGGGTCTTCTGGATGGGGTGGGCGGGGTGGGCGGGTCCTTGGGCTGCCAGATGAGCAAAATCCTGCGGGGGGGGGGAGCTGTTCTCCTCATGTAGGAAAATGCTGAGTAGACCAAAGGGGCCAGCTGTTGGCACAGGCCGGGCATTCCACTCACTCAGAGGACCAAGAGGTAGCTGCCCAGACAGGGCTGGATTCACAAGTGCCCCAGTTGTTGAGTCTTAATATCTCTCTCCAGGAACAGAACCTCCAGACCAGCAAGTGTTAACGAGACACAGGCACTGATGGGCAGCCTGTCGGTTAAGGACACTATCATATGTCCATATACCCCAAGCGGGCCAAATGGACACTTTCCCTCTGATCTGCCTCAACAATGCTTTCAAACAATGCTTTACTATGATGTCTATTTGAACTGCATTAATTCCCCCACCCCACCACCCCGCACCTTGCTTTCCAAAACATGCTTTAGCCACACTGTTCTGACACAACCGAGTTGCTGGTGACTGGAGGCTTTATCGGTTTTTGCCCTCTCTGTGCCCTAACCAGGAAGAGGGCCTCCCACGCAACAGCCACCCTCACCAACGGGCACTTCCCAAGGGGAAAGAAAAAGGCTGCTGCTGGTGGTGGTAATGGTCTGGCACACGCGAGCAGCTGCCCAACCAGACAAGGCACCCAGGAAAGACCCAGCAGCCTTCTCGGGCTCATCTCCTACATGGCGAGAAAGTGTCCTCTCTCTGCCAGAGGAGAAGGAAAGTGAGCAGAACCACACTCTTCCTGGAATAAATCCAATTATATCTCTGTAACCGAGAATCAGGATTGGAAACAGGCCATATGGATTCCAGGCAACACTCGCTTCTTCCAGGCCTGGTGAGCCACCTGCATGTCCGGGGCTGAGAGCTGGGGGGAGGGGGCGGCAATAGGGCTCTGGACACACACACACATCCCTCACCTGCGACAGGGGAGCTTTTGCATCAGGCGGCCACAGGTGGCAACCTGGAGTGCTGGCCAGCAAAGGGCCCCGGCCGCCTACTTCTGGGCTGAGCTGCTTTCAATGGGGACCCAAGGAGGTCTCCTTAACCCCAGCCATGAGGGGGGGCAAGAGTTATCTGTGCTGTCCAGCACAGTTTCCTCTGACTGACAGCTGATCTCTGTGGTCCCCTCAACCAACCTAGCCTCTTACTCTGGTTGTTCACCACGTGTGCTAAGCAAGCTGGGTGTCTAGTCTGGGAAATGGCACTTTCTTGGCTGTAAAACAGGGGCTGCAGTGGAGTTTAGGGTTAAAGGAATTAATTCATTCCAGACGAAATTATGTTAAACGTATTTGCCTTTATACAAATTTCCCAAAGGAATGCATTGAAAATGGAATAATCCCTAATCACGACCATTTTATGTTGTACAGATTTGCTCCATAGGCAATTCTGTTAAGTAAATTTCTGCTATCTCTGCAATTTTTTATGTTGTACAGATCTTATTTTATACAAACTGTTTGTTATACAAGGGTCCACTGTATACAAATGCTCAATAAATGCTCCATCCCTGCTGTCTTTCTGGAAACAGGCAAAGACCTTTCTCTTCAGACAAGCTTTCTCTGGATGGTGGACTGCCATACATGGCTACACAGACTTGTGTTTATCACCACTTATAACTTTGTGTCTGCATCTCTCCTTGTGAGATGACATTGACACTATGTTATCAATTGTTAGTTCCCATCCCTCATTACTTTTAGATGGTCTACCGCACAATGATTACATGGAATGTATACTCTTTTCATAACTGCTCACATTCTCTTTTAGCTTTAATGTTGCCTTCTAATGCTGTACTTAAACTTGAACATGTCTTTATTATACTAGACTGTATATTGTCCCTTCTTAATGTAAGCTGCCTTGGTTCCTTTTCCAAGGAGAAAGGTGGGGTAAAAATACTAATAAATAAATAAATAAATAAATAAATAAATAAATAAATAAATAAATAAATAAATAAATAAATAAATAAATAAATAAATAAATAAACAAACAAACAAACAAACAAACAAACAAACACATGCATACATACATACATACTCTTAAAACCGCCAACCCTGGAGGCACCCCAAGGCTCCGTCGTAACTGTACAATTATCAAGGTTTACAAGTGCTTCAATTGGCCGAGGGACTGAGTAGAAGGAATATGCCCCTCCTCCGCTCCAAAAGAAAACCACCGAAATGGATTGAAGGCAGGATGATGGGTTTCCCAGCAGAAGAGACCACCTGCAGGAAGGATGCTGCGCATACAGTTGGACCCTCTGAGCCAGGAGAAGGCATGAAGTTGCACATGCTATCATCTCCATTGTACTGACATGCAGGAACAATCATCCTTCCAGAAGCCTGTAAAGGTGTCAAGTGCAAATGGGCTCTGACAAATATAGGGCAACAGGAACGGAAGCCTCCTGCCTCCAGCCGGGAACACCAGGAAAGTGTTGAGCTCGGCAGAATCGGGCTGAACAAAATTGCTGACAACGTGAGGGGGGAGCCATCTTGCTTTGCAGGAAGGCAAGGCCCGGTCCTTTCCAGCAAGGACGCCGGTCAACACACATGCAACGCCTGACCCCTCTGCAATCAACCCCCTCCCCCCCCCAGCTACAGAAAAGCCAGCTGCCCATGCCCACCTTTGCAAAGGGCAACACCAAATTGGGGGGGGGGAGCAGAGCCGGAGAAACCCGGAAATGGAGACCAAGCAGCGGCACATCTTGCATCTGCGCCAGATGGGAAGAGGTGCTTCTCTTTCTCCCTAGGAGGGTGGACAATCTGCTCACAAAACAGGGTCTCAGCACTGCTGAATCCCCAGGGGTGGCACGCCTGCCATCCAATTGCTTTGCCGTGTCAACACCCAGCGGGCACTCTCAAGCAAAAAGGCTCCTAGACATTGTTATGAGCAACCAAAGTTAATTTTTTCAAAAGTGCTGTGATTACAATACATATTTGCTCTCAGCGATGAGCACTGGGAATTCAG
Organism: Phrynocephalus versicolor; assembly: GCA_023846285.1. NCBI lineage: Eukaryota > Metazoa > Chordata > Lepidosauria > Squamata > Agamidae > Phrynocephalus > Phrynocephalus versicolor. The sequence goes on from JAHTLZ010000054.1 coordinate 237,721, forward strand.
ATCCACTCCCTCACTGGGTGGCTCTCCTTTTCCAAAAGAGCTGCAACCCACTCACAACTTGAGCCAGGCTGGATGCACTAGAATAACTCGCCAGCATTGACGGGTGAGGAATAAACCCCTTTTGACACTCCTGAGCGAGGCTGCTGCCTGCTGGGTTCGCCCAGAGCTCAGCTTCTTGGCCTGCAAATGGGAGTGTGTGGTGGGGGTGGGGGGATGGGGTGGCGGTTGACCCCCTAAAGCCTGTGCCCTTTTGCTTCCCAGCGGCAGGAGAGGGAACAGGAAAGAAGCCGGCCGAAAGTATGCCACCGTCTCCCGTCCCGAGCATGAGACAATATGCTCATTGTTCCTCTAAGCCACCTAATCATGAACTGTGCCCGGGAGGGGGGCCTGAGGGCCTTTGCCGCTGAATGGGTACCAGCGGAAGAGAAGGCCAGCGCCTCCCAGGGGTCTCCCAGGCCTGACCTTTACCTGTTCCAACAGGTAGATCCTCACCACCAGCCCTCTGAGTGACACGCGGGAGAGGCCAAAGGGGGTGACGGGACCACAAGGCTTGGAAGGCTTTTGTGGGCCTGCCCTAGAAAGAGAGGCTGAAACGCAGGGCCTCTCCCTGAGCGACTCGGTGGTGGAGGTGGCAGGCGGCTTGGACAGACAGGACCCGGGGTGGGCTAGGGTTGTGGAGACCTCCGCCCCTCCTCAACATCGGGGCACTGAATCAGGCCAACCAGCTTGGCCCTCAAAACTCACACCCAAGAAATCCCCAAGGGAGCAAAGGAGGTGTGCAATTGTTTTTTCTGCTGCCACATTTTAAAAGGCAGCCAGAGTCGTTTTCTCAGAGGTGGCCTGGGCAGAGTTAGACTGAACCCAGGATCTCAGCTGCCTAGGAAGACCAAGCCTCCTGGGGGGGGGGGAGTTGTCTGGGGACCTCCTGCCCCAAGCCGCCTGCACTTCCAGGTCCAGCACTGAAGAACCTGCGCCCGGGCTGTGTTTCCACAGTAGAGCCAAGAGGCCCTGGCTTTGACCCAGCTCTGGCTTGCCCCCCCTCCCCCATTCCACCTGACAAGGCCTTCTGCACATCCAGGCCAACAGAAATGAACCCCGGGCGGGGGTGGGGGTGGTTACATGTTTCAGGAGCACTTGGACCACACAGAGATAACAGCCGGTTCCCATCTCTTCATCCCAAAGCCTGCCAAGGGATCTGGACGAACAAGGGCGGAGCAGGGCCCCTTTCCTTTCCTTGCCAGAGGCAGGGGCCCCAAAGAACCAAGGCACAGGACGCTGGGGGAGCCTCCAGGCCCTCTCCGGCCAGCCTCCTTTCCTGGTCAAACACGCTGGCCCCACTTGCTCCCCGGCCCCCAAATGGACAGCCAAGGCACCAAGGCCAAGGCATCCCAGCCCAAGACGGGGTCCCCTGCCAGCCGGAGGATGCTGGTGCAGGTATGGAGGCAAAGGGCCAAGGATGTGACCTTGGGGCGGCCCTGAGCGCTGGCTTCTGGGCCTGTAGCCGGGATCCAGCCAGGGTGAGGGGAGAGGCCCCACACGCTGCCTTCAGCCCCCCAGCGCGGTGGGAAGAGGCCTAGGAGGGCTTCCTTTC
>JAHTLZ010000054.1:239351-254471 GCA_023846285.1 Phrynocephalus versicolor
GGGGGGGGGGAGGCTGGCCGCCGCTGCTGATGCTGCTGCCGCCGCCGCTGCTGGTGGTGGCGGTGGCGGCGGTGCTGGCGATGCCGATGGCGGCGGCGGCCGGAGCCGGGGCGGAGCCCTCGCGGCGGGGGGACCACGCATGAAGCCGCCCGCGCCATGGCGGGTGAGGGCAGACTCCGCCGCCGCCAGCACTGCGCGCGCCCGCCGCCGCCGCCATCTTGAAGCCGGGCAAGCGCCCCGCTCCCCTCGGCCGTGGGGGCAGGGAGGGGGAGGCTGGTTTAGGGTTAGCGGTGGCTGCGCCCCCTCGTCCTCCACCGCGCCTCTTTGGGCAGAAGGAACGCGTGGACCCTTGGTGCTGGGTCAGAGGGTGCACACCAGAAGCAGCCCCAGCCTCCGTCAGGTCACTCAAGTGGACCTCCCGGAATATTCCGTGGATCTCAAACACACGGAGATGAAGCAGCGGGCTGGCGGGGGATCACGGACACGGTGATCCACCTGGCCCCTCCCCGCTCCACAGTTCTAGGATGCAGCTCCAGCAAAGTACCTTGGGATTCAAAGTTTTATACTGCCTCTGCCTTTATACTGTTTGTTTACATTGTTTGTTGTTGTTTCCTGTTACCTTGTTTAATATTGTGGTGTTGATCTTATTTATTGACTGCTATTGTTCTGTTCTATAGATTGTACTGTAGGTAGGTAGATGGGCATTATAGAAATTTAATAAATAAACCAAAATAAGTAAAGAATGAGATGGTGATTAATGTAGCCAAAGGCTCCTAACCTGCTCCCTGCCCAAACTGGCCCGTGAGGTCCTTGGGCGCTGCCTGCCCAGAGGGCCCTGGCCGGGCGTTTGGGGGGGGGCGGTGGTTCTGGCTGCTTCCAGGCTTCCCTCTGTTTGAGAACGCCAGCGACTGGGCACCAGGGGAGGTCCCCCTGTGTGGGGGGGTGGGGGTGAGGCGGCCAGAGGAAGGGGAAGAAGCAAGCCGGCCTCCCTTCTAGAGGCCCAAGCTGGCATGTGCCTGGCTGGCTGCAAGGTGGTGGTGGTGGTGGGGGGCTTCTGAGACTGGCCAGTCGGCGGCGGGGCTTCTTGCTGGCCACCTGCCCAGAGCCTGCCTGCCTGCCTCAGTTGGAATCAAGCTGGTCTTGGGAACACGGGTGAAAGACGCGCTGCTGCTGCGTGGCCTCGCCAGGTGGCAGTCCTGGAACATCGCAGCGACTGCAGGGCCTGGACAGGCGGTGGAAGTCCGTCCACTGGGCACTTTTCAAGGGAGGCTCCCTTCCCGTCAGTCCCCCTAAAATTAGCGGCGGGTCTTCCAGAATAAGGGCTCAATGCAAGTGATGGGATAAAAGCCCGAGGGCCAACAGAAGCGCCCTTGCTCGTGCGCGCGCCGTTTTCCTCCTCTGGTCCTTGCAGAAGCGAGGAATCGCTCATTACCTGCGGTCCTTGATGCCCTCTGAACCAATTTGGGGGGGGGGGCGGAATCCGGGGGTGCCAGACCCTGCGCGGAAGCCGAGCTGGTGCGAAGAGGTCTCTCTGGCTGGATCCGCTCCTCGCGCGACCTCAGAGAGCCTCCCCGACCGTTTTGGCTCAAAGAGTCGCTTGTTGAGCTGAAGGAAGGGAGGGAGGAAGGAAGGAAGGAAGGAAAGAGGCCGCAGGATTTGGCCAAACGAGACGCGGCGCGGCCGGCAGGGGGCGCTTCGAGCGCGCCGCAGGGGAGCTGCGTCCGCCGTAACCCGAGCCCTCGGGAGGCGTGGCGGCGGCGGCGGGCGGGGGCGGGTTCGGGCGCCACCCGAGGCCGGCCGGGTGGCTCTGGATGCTGCTACTACTGCTGCTGCTGCTGGCGGCGGCAGCGGCGGCGGCGGTGCTGGTGGTGCTCTTGCTGCTGCTTCTTCCTCTTCCTCCTCCTCCTGCTGCTGCTGCTCCTCCGCCTCGCATTGGCACCCGGGCACCCTCGGCCCCTCCGCCGCACTGATCGCTGCTGGAACCGCCGCCGCCGCGCCATGCCGGAGCACCAAGCACCCCCGCCGGCTCCGGACGCCAGCCCGGCAGGTGAGAGGGTTGAGGCGGGCGCGGGCACCCAGAGCTCCGAGCCGGCCCGACGGGAAGGGCCGGCGCGGGGAGCTGGGGAGAAGGCAGGCTCCCTGAAAGAGGCCTGATTCTGGCCCGGTCGTGGCGGGGGTTCCCCGAGGTCCCTGGCCATCCTTGGTTGCTGCCGGAGAGGCGACTTTTCTCGCCTGCCGCCTCGAGGGCATCTCCTCCTCTCTTCCCTTTCTGCCTCGACTGCCGGGCGGACCGATATGGGGCAGGGGGCGCCCCTCGCCCTGCTGGCACGGTTCACCGCCCGTGGCGGGAGGAGGGGTTCCTTGGCGTTGGCGGAGCGACGATCCGTCCGGGTGTGGGATCCAGAAAGGTGGCCTTCGGCACCTGGGAAGGGTGACCCCGCTCTAGGGCCCGGTGCGGATTTGGCCAAGGTCTGACTGAGCTCCCTTCCAAGGGAAGCCGCGGGCTTCCAGAGACCCCCGCCCCCGGGGGGAGCAGGCTTTTCTTCTGGAGGCCGGCGCCATTGCGGAGGGAGCCCCCATCCCCCCGGGCGCCCCCACCCCGCTGGCCTGATGCCACGTGCCTGGTGTCGACCCCCCCACCGCCTTTCCCCTTACGACGGACATTCCATCTGCACCGTCCCCTTCACTTGTCCCGGGAGGGAGGGGGAGGGAGCGAGAAGACACCCCCCCCCCCGTGGCCCCATTCCGAGCAAGCCTCCAGAATGCCCTTCTCGCAAGGCAGGACGCCTTAGTGGCCTCCTGTTGTGGGGAGGTTCATGAACTGCCCCATATCATTCCTGTATCTTTTATGGCACCCTCCTTTTACTTCCAGGCTTGTGACTTCCAGGGTATTTTTGAGGGAACCAGCTTGGCCAGCCTCCTTCATTAAGCACCTCAGGCAGAAAAATCTCCAGAGCTGGCCATGTTAAACACACATAGGACTTGAGGGAGCATTGCTGGGTTTTTTTTGGGGGGGGGGGGGCATTTTACAATGGGCCCCATCCCAACCCCCCTCCATTGCATCTTTTGTGTCTGCCAAGGGGGTCCCGCCGGCCAGGAGCCGGGGAATGTCCCCCCCCCCCCCCCCCTTGCAGCCCCGGCGGCAGAGGGGGGGGGGGCTGGGGGGAGCCTGCAGGTGACTTACCTGGGCTCCAAAGAAGAATGCAGAACTCTGGCAACTGCACGTGGGCAGGGGGAGGCTTCATTTGCTCCCTCTTTCGTGGTCTTCTGTTTTCCCAAGACATTTTAAACTGTCTGCATATAGCTTTTGTTTAATGCTTAGAGAGGCTTGTAACATTGTTCAAATAGTTGTTGTGGTTTAGCTGGATGTGTTTCCAAATGTATATTGGAATATCCCCCCTGTGTTCCTGCAAGGGCGGTTGAGCCAGGGGTTCCCAGGGGAGCCCGAGAGAGAGAGAGAGAGAGAGAGAGAGGCACTAACCCACCCACCTCTCCGTCTTTTGCTTTTGCTTCTCCCCTCTCCCCCCATTAAAAAAAGCTCTGCCCTGCCTGAAGATCAAGGCAGCCATCAAGAAGACGCTGCCGGTGACGGGGCCCCAGGCCCCCACCCTGCGGGAGCTGATGCACTGGTACTGCATGAACACCAACACCCATGGCTGCCGGCGCATCGTGGTGTCGCGGGGGCGCCTGCGCCGGCTCCTGTGGATCGTGCTCACCCTGACGGCGGTGGGCCTGATCCTGTGGTACTGCGCCCAGCTAGTCATCAACTACTACATGGCCTCCGTCTCGGTCACCGTCCACTTCCACAAGCTCCGCTTCCCTGCTGTCACCATCTGCAACATCAACCCGTACAAGTGAGCGCAGCTCCTCGGATCTCCTTTCCTGGGGGGAGGGGGAGGGGTTGCCCTCCTCTTGGCCACAGGCCACAGGACAGCCACGTCTGGGTCAAAAGCAAGGGAGAAAAAAGGCAGAGGAGGAGCCTGCTTCCAGAGCAGGAGGAGGAGGAGGAGATACGGTGGAAGTGTACCATCATTTGGGGCAGAACTCCAGAATCTTCTCTGGCACCCCTTGTCAGAGGAGGAGGAGGAGGCCAGCCTGGCCCCTTGCACAGAACTCAAGGCCGCCTCCCCCCCATCTCCTTGCAGGTACAGCGCCATCAAGGGCCACCTGGCAGAGCTGGACAAGGAAACCATGGAGGCCTTGGCCTCCTTATACAGCTTCTCGGACAGCCCGCCCCGGGAGCGCCGGGAGGCAGGCGGCAAGGAGGAGGAGGCGGAGGAGGGCGGCTTCCTCCAGCGCTTTCCCCTGCGGAGGCTGGATAGCTTTCCATCCCAGGCCACCAGAGGGGCCTCTGCCGGCTACAAGCGCCGGATCGAGGGCAACCTCTTCCCAGGGAACTCCGGCATGGTGAACGTCAAGAGCCCTCAGGACATGGTGGGCTTCCAGCTGGTGAGTCTGCCTTCTGCCCAGATCGGGGGGGCGGCGGGGGGAGGCCCCCCCCGGCCCCCCGCGGCGGGGGGGGGGGGCCGCTGAACCCACCGGGGGGGTTTTGGAGGGGCAAGTCGTGGGGGCACCTGGAAGCACCTTCCTGTTATTACGTCGCTCATGGAAGGAGCTACCTTTCTTCAGAGGCTGGGGGGATCTCAGGGTGGGGAAGGTACCGGATCAGGCCCACAGCTCGGGTTCTCTTTGGATCTGCTTTGGCTTTAGGAAGTTGTGGGGGGGCACAGTTAGTGCCATGATGTATCTTAGTGGGGGGGGCTTTTTTTTGGTTAGACAGTCTTGTTGAGTTTACTGCTGCATGAAGTTCGCTGGCTAGCCTTTAGGGCCTTCCCCTTTTGAGGAAGAAAGTGGGCAGTGTGTTCCACAGGGAATGTGCCGGAGATTATTGGTCCCTGGAGCACGTCCCCTGAAGAGCAGAAAGCACCCTGGCTCTGGCTCTGGCTGAGCCCCTTGGAGCCATTCCACCCCCTCCAGCAGCCCCCCCCCGGATGCTCGGCCCACCGGCCCCCCCTTTCCTCATTTCCAGTGCGATACCACCAACAAGAGTGACTGCGCCCTTTACAAGTTCAGCTCCGGGGTCAACGCCATCCAGGAGTGGTACAAGCTGCACTACATGAACATCATGGCACAGATCGATGGAGAGGAAAAGGAGCGGATGAGCTACTCGGCCGACGAGCTTATCCTCAGCTGCTTCTTTGACGGTGTCTCCTGCGATTCCAGGTCAGTCAGAGCAGGAAAAAGAGAGAGATTGGGGGGGGGGAGAGGAGTCCTCTCCTACTCCAGAGCACTCTCCAGGAGGGAGAGGAATGGCCCTGATTCCACAGGCAGAGAGGGGTCACGTGGAGTCTCTTAGCCACGGCCTCCTCCTCCTCAGCAGCAGAACCTCTCAAGGCTGTGATGAAGATGAATGACCTGAACGAGAAGTGTTGTCGTTTCTGGGAATTGGAAACGGCTCCGTTCTCAAGCGTTCTTGAGAAGGCCAGGCAGGTGGGGCACAAAACACGTTGCATCGGATGTTTGCATTTTGGCAAGCCGCAGCGTGGCCTGGAGTTAGAGGCCGGAAGAAATTCAGCTTTGCTTTCTGTCGGTCTCCCTCTGTGTATGTGTTTGTTTTTACATCACACCTTGAGCCCTTGTGGTTTGCGTAGGTGAGCTGAGGACACAAACTGTCTCTTTGTGTTCTCTCAGGCAGCCCCAGACGTTGGTGATACCAGCTGTGCTGTTTGGGCATAACTGATGTCTGCTCAGAAGGGAGCGCCCTTGGGTAAAGCTGGGGCCTGAGTGCCGAGCAAATACGTTTGTTTGGGTGGGTGGGGGTGTCTTGGTTGCGGTGTCCTTGCCAGACAATGCACCACCCAGAAAAGTTTTTCTCTGAAAGAAGTTCAGCTCAAAAGGGAGGTGGGCAGGCGGGCTGGGCCTTTCCCCAGGGCAGTAGCCCATCCCTGAAGCAGCCGTGTGCCCCTCTTGGTGCTGGGGAAGGCTGACTGTGGAGCCCCCCCCCCCCCGGCCACCAAAGCTGCTCATCCTCACCGGCAGGGGCCAAACCCACATTCCTGAAGAGCTGCTTGCTTCTGCATCTCAGGTGTCTCTGCTCTGAATACCAGCAAAAAGCGCGACCAAAAGGAGTCCAGCCAAATGCGAGGCTGGCTTTGTTGGCCAGGGTGTTGGCGTCACGGCCAGAGCATGCGTCCTTCAGAGAAGAAAAACACAGGACTGCCAGGGACAGCCGTGTTTGGGCCAGACCAAGGATGCCGTCCCTCTATTTGGGCCGGTCCCGTGACAGCCAGTTGTGCCTCTGGGCCTGGCTCTCCTTGTCTCAACATGAATGCCCCCAGCAGGAAAAAAATGGCTTGCACTGGGGAAGAATCCCAACCTTTATTCCCCTTCATGCACTACAGCAAATGGAGTTATTTGATGAGGGCGGTTTCGTTTTGGATTGGTGTAGGGTGGCTGGGGGGAGGGGGAAGAGGAAATAGCGGAGCTTCCAGATAAGCACTGGGGCAAAACAGGTGACCAGGTGTCTTGCTTGGGTCTCCATCAGGAACTTCACTTCCTTCCACCACCCCATGCATGGGAACTGTTACACCTTCAACAGTGGGAAGGATGGGAGGATCCTGAGCACATCTACAGGAGGCAGCGAAAATGGTAAGCCGCCCTACGGCACCCGCCCGGACCCCAAAGGTGAGAGGGCTTGAGCTTAACGGTCGGTCGGTCGGACCTTGGGTGGGAAAGCCCTTCCAGAGAGCTAAAAGGAAGGCAGGGGTCATCCCTCTCCCTCTCCCGCCCCCCCCCCCCAAACCATCCTTTCCACCTCCAACATATTGTCCTACTATGGAGGCTTCCAAAGAAAACCCCCACATCCCCCAGTGACTGCCTGTAGAATGGCTGGGTGAAGCCAGCCAGCGGCCGTTCCACACTATGTCGGCCACCAAGTTCACCTCCAGCCATTCGTTCTGATCCCTGAAGGGTGTGTGGCTACTTGTCCCTCCGGAATGGCTGGCCTGATGGTGGCACAAGGCTCTCACCCAGAGGGTGGCATTGCTGCTGGTTCCTCACCCACCTTTTTCTTCTGTGGGGGGTTCAAAGGGATGCACGGGTTCTGACCGACGCTTTCATCTGACGTGGCCCTGTGGGTTTTGTCGTCATTGCATTGTTCTTAATTTACCCTGGAATTTTTGTCACTAGCTTAAGGTTTTTCAATTTATTTGTTCATTCTTTCAGCTTTTTCTATGCCAGAGCAGGAGAACCTTATTTTGGCTGATAAGTCCAGCCGAAGGCAGTCTGGCAGTGCTCGGTGGTGCCAAGCCAGGCTCCCTTTGCCGCTGCCTCTTCCCGATGCCTAATCCTATGTCCACTTTTCCTGCCCAAGGGCTGCAAGTGATCCTGTATGTCGACGAAGCAGACTACAACCCCTTCCTGGTGACGGCCACCGGGGCCAAGATCGTGGTCCACGATCAGGACGAGTATCCGTTCATCGAGGACATCGGCACCGAGATTGAGACGGCGACAGCCACCTCCATCGGGATGCACTTTGTAAGTGGCCTCCTCCAGGCGTCCGCCCGCCTGCACCTCCGAGAGAAAAGCAAGGGAGGCACCGAAAACCCTTTGGCTACAAAGGCAGATTTCCCACCCACACCCACACCCTGTGCCACCAAGCTTCAGAGCGAGAGCAAGCTGAACACACACACATCCACACACACACACACCCAAGGGCTCCGTTCCAGCTGCCAACAGTGTCCTCTCCTTTTCTCTGTTGCAGACAACATCCCGCCGGCTGGGCAAGCCTTACAGCAATTGCACGGAGGATGGCTCCGACGTCCCTGTGAAGAACCTCTACAACAAAAGCTACTCCTTGCAGGTGAGCCGTCTAGAGTGGATCAGGAAAGGGGCCAAGCAGCACAGCGGCTGGAGGGTCAGATCGGCCTCACTCCAAACAGGGCCACCCTCCCTGCAGCTCACCAGGCAGTGGCAGCAGCCTGCTGGAAGGAGTCTCCATGGGTCTTCCTCAGGAGATAGTTGGCATGGGGTGCAGGGGGCCAGCACCTCCAAGCCCATAGCCAGCACTTTGCTGCGGGGGGGGGGCTTAAAACACCCCCAATGGGATTTTAGAGCGGCTTGGTTCCTTCCTGGCAGATTTGCCTACACTCCTGCTTCCAGGACTCAATGGTGAAGACCTGCGGCTGCGCTCAGTATGCCCAGCCACTGCCGGACGGCGCCGAGTTCTGTAACTACAAGAAGTATCCAAACTGGAGTAAGTCCCCACCCCCACCCCAGAAATGGGCTGGACATTCTGCCCTCTTTCTCCCTCTCCGCCTCCTTCTGGGCTTGGCCGAGAGGTCTCCTCCCTCCTGAGCCCATGCATTAAAGCCCCAGGACACAGATGGGCCTCTTTCTCCTACGAAAGCACCTCCCCCCCCCCGCTGCCGCCTGGCCCCTGCCCTCCAGCAGGGATCCTCCTGCCCCTAAGACCCAGGCAGGGAGCGATGCTGTGGGCTCCCCTGCCTTGGGGTCCTTGTCAGGTTCCCCTCTGCTGGTGGTGGCTAGGAGGTCTCTTTGCTGCCAGGGTGGCCACTGCCACCTCGCTGGTGGCCCAAGAGGTCCTTGTGGCTGCCTCCCGTTGCCCCCCACCTCCTGAGAGTGGAGCCCCCCTTCTTGTACCTGGGTGCTTTGAGGGGGGGTATTGCCGAGGGATCCCAGCCATCTTCTGGCCTGAATCTGGGCCCGTTCTTTCGGCAGTGTACTGCTACTACAAGCTCCACGAGCAGTTTGTGAAGGAGCAGCTCGGATGTCAGCAGATCTGCAGAGAAGCCTGCAGGTAAGGACCCGGCAAGGGGGAGGAGAACGAGCCCCCGGGGTGGGGTGGGATGGGGGCAGGGGCAGACAGGCAGACCTTCCCACACACATGCATGCACGCGTGTGTGTGCGTGCGCGCACACACACACACACACACACACACCTCTGGCATTTCCAGCATCCATAGGTTTCCTGCTGGGAAAAGGATGTGTGGTTTTTGGCTTCCTTTTCCAAAAGGACCTCTGGAGGGGCGAGTGCCAACCCGCTGGGTGCTGAGCTGCCCTTGGCAGAGGCCACCACAAGAACCATCTTCCCTGCTGAGGAGCCCTTTCAGAGGCACCCCCCCCCCCCGCCAAGGGCAAGGCACAGCCGGGAGGTGGGAGGGGAACCTGCCGTGGCCCTGGAGGGGGAGGAGGGGGGGGATGAATCTTAACCTCGTGAAGCTTTTTTCGCTTTGGTCTGTTTGGGACCCTGCCCCGCCCCTGGCCTCTGGGGCTCCCCTTGGTGACCTCTGGCCCATCATCTCTCTGCAGCCTGAAGGAGTGGACGCTCACCACCAGCCTCGCCCAGTGGCCCTCGACTGTGTCCGAGGTGAGTGATCTACCCCCCACCCCACCCCAGTGGCTGCATCTCTCCCCCAGGGCAGGGAGGCCGCCTGACCTGGAAGGCTTCTCCCCGCCCCCCAGATAAGAAGGAGAGCAAACCAAGAGAACGGGTTTTCTGGGCTCCGGGTGGTGGCCCAAGAGCAGGAAAGGGAGGGAGGGGGTGACATTATGGGAAGATGGTGGGCAAGGGTCCTTCCTTGGCCCCAGATTCATGGGGGGTGGGGGTGGAGGGGGGCCAGAAGAGGCTGCCCCCATTAACCCTGGCTGCTCTGTGGCTCCTTCCTCAGGACTGGATGCTCCGCGTTCTCTCCTGGGAAAAGGGCAGGGACAGCAACAAGACATTGAACAAGTAAGTCCTGCCGGATGGAAAGAAGGAGTCCTGCAACTGGACCAGACCGGCCATGCTCCCTCCCACGGGGCGGCTCAACCCTCCTCCTCCTCCTCCTCCTCCTCCTGTTCCTCCAGCAGCCCCTCTGCTGCCTCAACATCCCGCCTTGTCCGCTTGTCTTCCCAGGACAGACTTGGCAAACCTCATGGTTTTCTACAAGGACCTGAACGAGAGATTTATCACAGAGAACCCGGCCAACAACGTGAGTGGCCCAGGGCTTTGGGGCGGGGGGGAAAGGTCCGGGAGAGGGGCTGTATGTTCTGGGTGCCTCTAGCAGAGGTGGGGCAGGGACGGTCCTGCTGGGGCTAGTGGGCACACCGGCCAAGCACTTGGGAGGACAGGATCTCTGGGGAGCCACAGAGGGGCGCAGGAGCTCCCAGCTTTGGAGTGATGCAGCCTTCCCCTCCTCTTCCTCCTCCTCCTCCTCCTCCTTCCGCCACAGCTGGTGGTCCTCTTGTCCAACTTTGGTGGCCAGCTGGGCCTGTGGATGAGCTGCTCCGTGGTCTGCGTCATCGAGATTGTGGAGGTCTTCTTCATTGACACGCTAAGCATCATCCTGCGCAGGCGCTGGCAGAAGGCCAAGAAGTGGTGGCGGGCCCGGAAGGGCAGCTCAGGAGAGGAGGCGGGGGCCGTGCACTCCCCCGGCGGGGGCCCAGAGAGCCTGGGTCACGACAACCCGGCCTGCGTCCGCCACGATGAGGGCGATGATGACGACCTTCCCACCTTCAACACGGCCATGCGGCTGCCGGTCCCCCCGGGCCAACCGCCCCCCAGGACTCCTCCCCCCAACTACAGTGCCCTGAACCTGGCCGGCTCCTTCTCTGGGCAGCTGGACGACACCCTGGAGGCCAGGACCTAGTGATCTCCACCGTGACCCGGGGGAGGGGAGGGGGCCACTTGGTGGTGGAGGTGGCGCCCCCCTCCCCTCCAGGCCGAGGGGGAGGGGAGCTGGGCCTTTCTTGCCAGGAACTGCAGCACAAGGGGGGGGGGGTCAGCAGCACCAGCCCTGTCCGTCCCTCTGCCCCAGGACCCGGGAGGCTGCTGGGTCTTGGCAAGTCTCATTGGCTGAGGAGAGGGAGCTCCACAGGGATCAGGCCTCTGCCCTCCTCGGGAGGATGAGGGCGCTCCGTCCACGGCCACGAACCACAGCCAGGAGCAGCCAGACGTGACTTCTCAAGGAGAAAGCCAGCTGCACTGGCTCTTCCACTACTAGCCCAAAGGGTGGCCCCTGCGTGCTCTGGAGAAGGTGTTCCCCCTCCTAGCAGAAGACCAGCCTGGAGGGGAAGGTCCTCAGGGCAGGCCCTCAAGGGGCCCCTTCGTCCCCAGGCTCACTGCGGGACAGTGGCTTGACTCTGCCTGCCCTTCTCCTTCTCTTTGTGGGGTGGAGGGCAGGGGGGTGGAAGACAACCGAAGGAACTGGGCATTGCCCCTCTTTAGGAGGTCCTAGGCAGAGAGATGCTCTGGGCTGCTGGAAAGGCACCAGGTGTTGGGAGACAGGCATGGATTTTGCCCTGGCACGGAGAGATCCCTGCTGGAAGAGAGGAACGGCATTCCTCCACATCAGCTTCGACTGGGGGTGGGGGTGGGGGTGGGGGGTGGACTACTTTGGGGAAGAACTCCCCTCTCACTGCCGGGGCCCTCCCTGGGCAGCAGCAAAACCCCAGTGCCAACCTCCTGTCTTGGGCCTTTCTGATTTTGTATCGCCATAAATAAATCAGTGATTTATAAGGAAATCCACGTCCACTTGAGTCTTACTGTTTGGGGACACAGAAGCCACCTCCCTTGGTGCCACGTGGAGGGAGCAGGCTGGGGTAGAGAGGAGTGGGGTGGTTGCACCAGGACCCCCATAAGAACTGACCCCTTGGATCCCTTTCTCCAGAGGGAGGGGGCCAGCCCCATGGATCAACACTGGGCCCCACTTGGACATTGACTGCTGGCTCCAGCCTCTTCTGCCTTCTTCCAAATGGTGAAGGCCGAGGGAAGGGCCATCCTCGGGGACGCTGTGGCCCTCTTCCAAGAGAGCCCTCAGCTTCCAACCTTGCCCCAGCAGCCCCTTGATAAACAGAAAGGAGCCCCCACCCCCACCCCACCCCCACCCCGCCTCTGGTAGATGAGGCTGGCCAGGCTGGCTCTGCAGGTGTGGCCCTCGGGGCCCTGGAGCAACGGGCTTGTTGGCTATGCAAGGACAGCCTGGATCAATTCCAGGGGGAAGGGCGAGGGGAGGGAGGGTCTGCATGCCAGAGGAGGAAAGAGAAAAGGCCCTTGTGATATACAAAGAGCCCATGCCCTCAGGCCGGGCACCCACCCACCCCTCCTGTGGCCTGTGGCCTGTGGCCTGAATGGCTTTTTCAGAGGCCACCAGAGAGATTGCAGTCCTTCTGGATTCTTCCTGTGGAATGCCTATTAGGTGATCAAAGGACTGGATCTCCATTTTAATGAGAGCCCCAGCAGGATGTCTGTTTCCATCTGGCCTCTCTCCTGCGTCCAGCTGCAGCAGCAGGATGGGACCCGTTCCCCCCTACGGCTCAAATCTGGCCGCCACGGGGGGGGGGGGCTCCTAGCCCTCTTGCATCTCCGGACGTTGGAGGCACAGGTCCGGAGAGATGTTCTGCGGTGGCTCTGTGTAGATGCCCCTCCAGGCCACCTGTGCTCGGTGGAGCCCTGGAGCCCTGCTGGAAAGCTTTGCCGGAGCTGGGACATGAGGAGCCCAGGCCTGAGACGCGGGGAGGGGGCAAAGGAGGAGGAGCTACGGAGGGGCCACAGGTGGAAGCAGGAGTCCCTTTGTGGCTGAAAGGTGGGCACTTCCCACCTGCCATGTGGACCGCAAATGACCGTTGAACGGGTTTCTCCTCCTCACCGCTGCTTTTCACTGGCAAGGAGCAGAAGGCTTGTGGAGAGCAGGCAACTTTAGGAAGGGGAGAAATGCCGGGTTTCCGTGTCTCTCTCTCTGTCTGTCTGTGTCTGTCTGTCTGTCTGTCTGCGTGTATTAAAAACTGTCAGAGAGGGTGCAGGATTCTGTGAAGAAAAAAGCCCTCCAGGCGCCCCCTTTGCTGATGCCCCCCTTGCCCTCTAGATCCACCCCTTCCCTTGCAGGCCCCTCGGTCTCTGGTTTGGGTGGCATTCGGGAGGGCCCGAGACCCTGCTCCCTCTCCCCCCAACCCCCACCCCCACCCACCAGGTCCAACCAGGTCCGGAGCCCCTCCGTTTCTGACATGGCTGGCCTCTGGCCACTCGGCTCACTGGAGGACGGGAAGGCCTCCGAAACTCTCTCCTGACCCAAGAGGAAGAAGTGGTGCTGGTTTTTCCTGGTCGGGAAGGCTGGAAGGAGACGCGGAGCAAGTTCGACCAGCTGGTGATGTCGCAGGCGGTGACCTCATGGCTGGGGCTGCTCCTCACCCTGCCAGCCCAAACTAGGTCAGGCTGTATTGCTGAGGGCAAGCGGGCGCCGGTGGAGGAGGGTGGCACAGCCCAGGCTCCCCAGGGCCAAGAGCCGCCTTCTTAGAGGCCAACGCCCCTCCTCTCCACCACCACCCCCCTGATGTGCTCATTTACGTTGCTGTTGTTCTGTGCCATCAGGTTGCCCCTGACTTATGGCCACCCTAAGACGGACCCCCCCCCCCAAGGTGTCCTCCAAGGTGTCCACAACCGCCCCTGCACCGCTTGTGCCAACTCAAGCCTGTGGCTTCTTTTAGGGAGGTCGGTCCTTCTTGTGTTCGGCCTTCCTCTTTCCCTCCTCCTTTCCCTCTTTCCCAGCACGATGGTCTTTTCCAGAGATCCCTGCCTTCTCTGGATCCGCCCAGAGTCTCCATCACCTGACCCAACCGGATGGTGCTCTGAGTGCCACTGAGGGGACAACCTGCCGCTCCCCCAACCATCCTGGAGTCAGAAGCAACTGGTCTTGGCCAACCCATGAGCGACAACAGGAACTTCCCTGGCAGCTAGAAATGCATCATGATGGGGCTTTCCATGGCAGGGACTCTTGAGTTCATCTCCACCACAGGCCTGGAAGCCACAGTAGAGCTCTCTGGGCAGGGCCCCGAGAGGCAAGGTGACTCAGGCAGGAGTGGGAAGCCTTCAACTGATGCAACCTCATTGTCACCAGGAGGAAGGGAGGCCAGCCAGGGCAGGCACCGGCCTCCGGGAGGGAGCAAGGAAGGGGAACGGCACCCACTTCTTCCTGGGCCTGTTGGTTTCTTCATCACAACGTGACGCAGGAAGAGAGATCGGAGGAGAGTCGGGAAGAACCGGGTGACGAAGCCTCGGGTCACCTGCCTGCCGTTCTTCTTCTGAGGACTGAGGTCCAGCCACCGTGTTTTGAAAGCAATGCACGAAACAAAAAAGCCGACCGTGACTTCATGAGTGGCCTTTCCAAGCCAACGTTCAGAAGAGGCTTGTTGCAAGAGGTGTTTGGACCAGATCTGCCACTCCCAATCAGGAAGCAGTGGCAACCGGCAAAACAAACGTTGCCGAAAAAGGGACACTTTTCCAGCACTGCAAGCAAGTTGTGACAACCGGCTGCCTTCCAAACTCTGCTTGGGCTGGCCAAGCGGTCCAGGGGTGTGCATGCCCCCCATTTGACCCTTTGCAGGCTGGAAGCCCTTGGGCAGAGAAGCCCTTGGAGCAGCCTGGCTGTTCTCCCCGAGAGCCGTGGTTTATTGGGTCATTGTTCATTTCACACTGCCCCACCTTCCTCCTCAAGAGGCCCCAGGGGTGCTTTCTGCTGCCCAAGTCGCAATAGCCAGGGACAGTGGGTGGGTCTCCGGGGAAGGCAGGGGCTTGTCAGCAAGAGCCAGCTGGGGAAATGCAGGGACCAAAGCCAGGAGGACTCTAGAAGTCGTGCGAGACTCTTGCATTGAGTGGGCAGCAGGCAATGCCCTGAGTCCGCGGAGCAGAATTTCCCAGCCTCCCTGAAATGGGCCCAAGGGGGATGTTTGCAGGGGGCAGTCATTTTCTGTGGTCTGCAGTCCATCTAGCCTTAAGAACACCAGGAATTTGGCTCCCATTTCCAATGGGAGCTCTACAGCCTCTTCGTGAGCAGCCAAATGCCAGGCATGGTCAGACAGTGACCCCTCCATTCCCAAAGAAGTGCAACCAGACTTTTTTATATATATACAAAAAAAGAAAAAAAGCAGGCCCAGAGAAGCAGCTGTCTTGCAGCCCGTGAGGTCAGATCTGAGGGGGAGCTGTTAGAGAGGGTGGCTGGTGAGAGACACAAGGGCAGAAGGTGTGCCGTGTGGAGGCCAGGCCACTGAGTCCATTCGTGGTTGTCCCTGTGGCACCTCTACAGGTGGGCAGCCTGATTAGGATGGTGGGTGCAAAGCAGCAGCCCCC
>JAHTLZ010000054.1:269928-307286 GCA_023846285.1 Phrynocephalus versicolor
TGTGTGTGTGTGTGTGTGTGTGTGTGTGTGTGTGTGTGTGTGTGTGTTGGGGTCAGAGGCCACCATCTCTAGGCTGCTCCTGCTAGATCTGGCCTTTTTCTGTGCTCTCCCTCCCCTTCCCTCTCCCCCCCCTCCTTGCAGCCTTCTGCTATTCCTCTCTGCATGCGAGTGTGGAGCACCGGCAGTTTTGCATCCAGTCTTGCAAGGAGACTTGCAAGTGAGTGGAGGAAGCATCTTAGGGGGAGACCTGCTGGAGGGAGGGAGGGAGGGTCTGGGCTCCCTTCTGCCCTGATCTGAACTTGTGGGGGGGGGGAGGGGGTTTCCTGTGAGAGTTGCCTGCTTCTGACTCTGGGCTCCCGTCTCTTTCTCCAGCAACACTCAGTACAAGATGACTATTTCCATGGCTGACTGGCCCTCGGAGGCCTCCGAGGTGGGCGCTGACTTCTCCCTGGCTTGTCAGAAACTAGTTAAAACTTGCTGGGGGTAGGGGGAGTAGGGTTAACCCACAGCATCCTAGATGCTCTACCTTTGCAGCAGGAGCGAGCTTAGAACGTACCATGAGCGACGCAGCATGATTAAAAGGGATAGGGGTGGGCCAAAGGTCTATATAACCCAAGCCCCCCGCCCCCCAGCACACATGTTGCTGATTCTTTGACCAAGGGCTTTTGCACAGAGTTCTCCCAGCAAACAGCCTCTCGACACCAGCAACCGGCACCTGAGAGCGAAATCCACATTCCTCTTTCTAAACTCCAAGCCAGCCAGGGGTGCCCTAAGGCCCTGGGCCAAGAGGGTGGAAGCCCTGACCAGACCCTCCTGGCCCAGTGGGTCAATGGCTGTCGTGCAGCCAAAACTCTGCTCACAACCCTGGGTTCAGTCCCAGGTAGCCTGCTTGGGGTTCACTCAGCCTTCCATCCGTCTGAGGTTGGTAAACTGAGCACCCAGCTTGCTTGACTTCAAGGGGGTGGGGGTGGGGTGGGGCAAGGTGTAGCCTGAACCATTACTTTTAAACTGCCCAGAGAGCGCCTTAAGGGCTATGGGGCAGTATACAACCAGCACACTTTGCTCTGCTATGCTGCTGGCCTGCCGTCAAGCACCAGCTGACTTTCTATTTGAGCATCTTCTGCCCCCACCCCACCCCCCGGGCAATCCTAGGAATCGCCAAGATCTGTGGGGCAGCCAGGAGCAGTCACAGCCTGCGACGGAGGAGCCCACTAGGATTCCTCAGTGCCAAGCCAGGAGAAGGCGGGTGGGGTCGGGGTGTGGGTTGCCATCCCACTGCAGGGAAGCCATCTCTTTCCCAAGGCAGCTGGCAGGATGGGGGCTCCTGTGGGGCAGCATCCCTATGCCCTCCAGGACGAGATGCACCAGTAACTGTGCAGCATCTCTGGGGGTGCAGGGGGGGGGAATGCCCTCTAAAAGAAAAGCCAGCTCCCCGTTTCCAGCATCGTGGCGGTTTCTTTGTAGGACTGGATCTTCCATATTTTGTCCTACGAGAGAGACACGTCAACCAACATGACCCTGAACAGGTGAGTGACATCCTCCCTCCCCCGTGGCCAGCCAGCACCCCAGTCCCCCAACCGCCGGCTGTGCATGAGCCTGCCTCGAGAGGGTTTCCCAAGGGAGATCCCGCGCCTTCTCTCTGTGCTCCTCCTCCTACTCGGGATGGATGTGGAGGTACAGGAGAGGGTTAGAGAGGCGGCCTGGGCATGAAAGAAGAAGCGGACAGAACTTGGCAGAGCAGCGGTTAACACTCATGCCTTCAAGGCCTGCCTGGCATTTATGGCAAAAAGGCACTGGATGGGTGGGAACCTCACCCCCTACCCACCCACCCCCACCCACCCTTCTGGCCTCTTTTGCAGAAGTGGGATCATCAAACTCAACATCTATTTCCAAGAGTACAACTACCGAACCATCTCAGAGTCAGCAGCTACCACGGTAAGTGGCTGGGGCACAGCCCGCCCAGGGCTTGTGGGGCCAGAGATTTGGGCACCCAGGCTGGGCCAGGGTCAGCCTTTGGGGTGGGGGGAAGACAAACACCCTGCACAACCTCCTCCCCCCCCCCCGGCAGAACACAGGCACCACGAATTCAGTGTTTAAAGCTCTGCTGGTATTCCTTGATTCTTTAAAACCTGCCAGTCCTGTGGTGTGTCTCCAACTCGACCCCCCCCCGCCCCCCGTTAGGAGGCCACTGCCTGGGCTTCTGCTTTGGAGGCCTGGCTCTGTCCCCCTCCCCCCCGGAAAGACCCTCACACAAAAACACCCACAGCCAGGGGGCGAAGAGGGCAGTTGGGTGGGCAGGTGCCCCCCCCAGACACTCACGTTTCCGCTCTGCCCCCTCCCTTACAGATTGTCTGGCTTCTCTCCAACCTGGGTGGCCAGTTTGGCTTCTGGATGGGGGGCTCCGTCCTGTGCCTGATTGAGTTTGGCGAGATCATCATTGACTTCCTGTGGATCACCGTCCTGAGGCTGATCGGCTGGGGCCGGGGGCTGAGGCGGGGGCGAGGGAGGGACCTCCGCACGGCCCTCCCGACCGTCTCCGAGAGAGTGGAGGCCGCCTACACCAACCGGGCCTTCCAAGGGGACGGGCCCCACGGCCAGCCCCGGAGGGCCACCTTCTCCGCCCAGGCTGCGCCCCCAGAGCCAGGCACCCCGCCCCCCAGGTACAACTCCCTTCGGGGCGGCCACCCAGAGCTGGGAGATCCAGACAGCGACGAAGAGGCCTCTGCCGGGGACCCAAAGGTGACTTAAGCCCCAGCCGTTGGTGGGAGGCAGACAAGAGCCCCCCCTCCCCCCCATGTCCGGCATCATCTCCGCCAGGATCCGTGTGGCGCCATCAGCTCTGGCAACCAACCCCCCCAAGCCACCCCCGTCTTTCTTCAGCCGTGCATCCCAACGAAGGCAGGGGAGCACACACACACAAACACACACACACACACACACACACACACACACAGAGCCTCCTGGGAATCTCCCCAAGAGGGTCAGTGTTCCTTCAAAACCACATCAGACAGGGGTGTGTGTGTGTGTGTGTGTGTGTGTCTGTCAGTCAGTCAGTGGCCCCATCCTGAGCCCAAGCACACGATTGGCCCAAAGACTGCGGGGCCCCCACAGCAGAGGGGTCCGTGGACACAAGCGCCCCTCCTTGCCCAGCAGCCAAGGGGCACATCCCCCCCCCCCAGGAGCCGAGGGCCAGGCAGGCAGGAGGGGAGGGAGCCGGTCTCCTCCCTGGGAGGGCTGCCTCTTTGTTCCTGTTTCACCGTTGCTGCCCTGCCTGGAGTCCAGCAATAAAAGGGAAGGAGCGCCTCTGCTCCACTGCCTCCTGGAACAAACCCCTGCCCTGCGTCCGTCTCGTGTGCCCCTCCTTGTCCTCTCCTCTGGGCTTTTCTCGCTCTCCGTACTCTGGGTCACGAGTCCCGGCAAGCACCGCTTTGGGCCGCCACAAGGCCACTGGCCACCGGGACA
The DNA here is from genome assembly GCA_023846285.1 of Phrynocephalus versicolor. Lineage (NCBI taxonomy): Eukaryota > Metazoa > Chordata > Lepidosauria > Squamata > Agamidae > Phrynocephalus > Phrynocephalus versicolor. The sequence goes on from JAHTLZ010000054.1 coordinate 273,391, forward strand.
GGTAGCAAGAGGCAGGGACCCTTCCTCACATCGCCTGCTGCTCTGCCTGGACCACAGACCTGTCAAAAAGACCTGAGGGGGAGGAGCCCCTCCTTTGAACTCTGCAGCCATTCCCTCCCCCACACACACACACCCACTCATGCACCCACACACCCCTGGGTAGCCAAACTCATCCTTTCATCACAAAACACACCAGGTTTGGCCACAAGGACACCCAGCCCTTGGAAGGCCTTGTGGGATGGTGTGGGGGCCCACATCCTTTGCTCCCCCCAGGGGAGAGAAAGGGGCACAGGAGGCCTCCCCTTGCTCCAGGTCAGCCCCACAAGTGGCAGGTGCCCTCCTGGGGGCGGGGTGGGGGCAGTTTTGCCCAGAGGGGAGCTGCAGCCTCACAGCAGCTGGATGGCCACTGCTCCCCACCAGGTAACGGGGAGATGCCCTGGGCTACCATGGGGGGGGCTGACTCACCCCCAGCAGCCCCATCCAGGCAGGCCCCGAGTGGTGCCAGCTCCCCCCTCCCCCCGCCCGAGTGTCTTGCCTGAGGTGGGTCAAGGGCTGAGCCAGGAGCAGCCCTGTAAAAACGGGCCCGGCTGGCCCGGCTGGGGATCCTGCCCAGGGCAGCCCAAGCTGGTTCCAGCAGCAGCAGCAGCCGCTGCCCTCCTGGCTCGGGTAGCCTCCTTTCCTGGCTACTGGGGGGGGGGGGGGGACCAGCCTCACGGAGGGAAAAAGCACACCAGCAGCCACCTGTGCCTCTCATGGACAGTCCACGGTATGGCCACGCCACTGCTGCCTCTCTGGATGAGCCATGGGGAGGCAAAACCAGGCAGTGGGGTGGGGAGACCCTCTTCCCAGAGGTGATGCCTGCCCCCTTTCTAGAAACCCAAGGGCGGAGGCACCCATGCAAATGGGCCTCAAAGCGACCAGCGGGGAGGCACCTGCCTGGGGTTCCCACAAGCCTTCCCACCTCCACCCACGCAGAGCAGGGCCCCGAGAGAGGGGCTGAGCAGAGGGTCCGAACACTGGCAGCCCAACTGGTGCAGGGGGCCAGTCCTCCACCTCGGCCACCCACTCCGCCCCCCCCACCCCCCACTGGCCCAAAGCAATCCCTCCCTGCAACATCGAAAGCTGGAAACCGCCTTGGGTCCTTTTCCAAGGAGAAAGGCGGGGTAGAAACAATCTTACATATATATCTCTCTCTCCTGGAGCCTCCCGCACATAGAGTAGCCAGATCCAGTTTAAAGCGTTTATTCTGAGACCCGGAAAGGCAGCCTCTTCCTCCTCCAGCACCAGCGCCTTCCAGTCTGGCCCCATAGGGCTTCGGCCAAGCCCCACCCACACCGGCCGGCCCTTGTGCCCCCCAGGCTCCCGCCCTCCCGCTGTGTCCCAGAGGTCAGTCGTCCAGGCCCCTCATGGCGGCAATGCGGCTGACCAAGCGCCGGGGGAAGGTTTTGGCCACCTGCTGGTAGTCCTCCGGCTTGGCCTTCAGGAGGGCCGCCGTCCTCTGCAGGGCCCTGGAAGGCTGGAGGCCCAAAGCGTCCATGACGTTGACCAAGTAGTCTGGAAGAGAACAAGAAGAACCTTTTGGCTCTGCAAGGCTGGGGGAGGGGGGGCAGGAGGGGGCTCCTCCTTGCGCCTGGAGGACCAGAGCCGGCTCTCAGGGGTGGGGGGCCCAACCCGAGCCCTGCCTGCTGCTCACCGATATCCGTGGCCAGCTGCTTGGTGGCGTGGGGGGTGAGCTCGGGGATCTGCAGGATGGCCTCGCAGTAGGTCTGCATCGTGGCCCTGGCCAGGGAGCCCAGCCAGTAGTCCGCCATGTTGTCCAGCTCGGGAAGCTCATCACCTGGTGGGGAGGGGGAGGCCGTTTGGTTGGGTGGGTGCGGAGAGGGGAGGGGGCGTCCAAACTCTGCCCCACTGGCATTCCTCCGTTGCCCTCGGGTGGGGTGGCGTCTGTGTCAGCCTTGGAAGAGCAGCTGCCAGTACAGCAACCAGCCAGGGCAGGCTGCCAGGAGGGGCTCCTGGCTGACCACCACCACCCCGTGCTGCCCCCAAGACACACACACACACACACACACACAAACACGAGCCCCCCTGGTGCACAGGAGCTGCCGCCAAACAGGATGAGTAGACGGTGGCCTGGGCCACGGCCAATCCGGCTCTGCCCCGTGGCTGATCACAATGAAGGGGGAATTAATCATGCCACCTCAATGGTGCCCAGCCCCACAGCCCTTGAGCAGGAGGCGGGTGCCAGAGAGAGAGAGAGAGAGAGAGAGAGAGAGGCTGCCCTCGTCCTGCTAGGCTGGGAGGAAAGGGAGGGCCAGCAGGGGAAGGGGCAAGGTAGCAGAGAGGCCAGAGGGAGGGAGGGAGGGAGGGAGGGAGGGAACCCTTCTCCCCTGGAGGGGGCAAGAGCCAAAAGGAGGGGGCACTGCACAGAGACACACGGGGGGCTCCCTTGCCCACAAGCAGTGCTGCCGGGGGGGGCATCTGTTGGGCAGGACCTCAGGGCAAGAAAAGCCCTGGAGGTGCCCCCCCCAACAGCCCCTCCCTGGGGAGGCATGTGCTCACCTTGCTCTGGAGGGAAGGGCAGCTTCCCGGCGCGCAGGGCCAGCTCCAGCCCGGGGTCCTCCTGGGCCACAAAGGGCTCCAGGTGCAGCGGGAGGGACATCAGGTACTGGCCGATCTAGGGAGGAGGGAAGGGAAGAATCAAGACGGCAAGCTGGGGGTGGGGGGACACCACAGAGACCTCCAGCAGCCCCGTCCCCCCCCGCCTTAGGATGCAGGTGGATAGATGGGGGGGCTCCTGGCAAAAGGCCCAGCCCACCCCCCTCAGGCCAGTCCCCGATGCCCAGGTCTTGTGGCGATGGAGGTGCTGCAGCCGGCCTCCCTGGCAGAAGAGCCTGGCCAAAAGCCGTCAAAGGGGTCCAGAGTGCCCCCCCCCCGCCAAGCCCCCCCCCCCCCGGCCCGGCCATGGGGCCTCATTCTGAAGACGTCTATGCCCCTTGCCAGGTCCCGGGAGAGGCCTCACCCGGAGAGGGGGCCCTCGGCTGCTCCCAGCCTCTCTGGGTGGCCCTTCCAGGCTAGCTGGGCCAGTGAAGGGATGTGGCACGAGGCAGCTTTGTCCTGGTCACCCCTGGTGGGAGAGGGGCAGCCCCACCTACAGCCGGCCCTTCTCCCCCTACTCTCTCTCCACTTGCCCCCACTCCCGTGCCGCCACCCACCCACTCCCGGTCGCCCCCATCCCCATCTCACGTTGCTGATGTACTCCAGGGGGGTGAGGCTGAAATTGGGCAAGGTGTCCATTAGCATCTCGCCGGTCCCAGCCGTGCTCCAGATCTACCCCAAAACAAGCCCCCCCCCGAGAATGAGAGGGAGGGAGGAGGGGGGGCTCCGAAAGCCCCAGTCCAGAGCAGAAGGGGGAGAGGGGGGCAGGCTAGGCCTCTTGCCCCTTCTCTACGGGCCAGCAGGGTGCCCCACCCCAGGGAGGGTCTTGCCCCTGTACCCCCACCCCACCCCCACCCCCCACTCAGCAGGAGGAGGAGGGGCAAGACCCCACCTCCATCTTGGCGGCCCACAGCAGCTGCTGCCGGATGCGAAGGAAGACGGCGTCAAAGGCCAGCTGGTGGGCCGACTGGTTGAGGCGCGCCAGGGCCGAACGGGAGGAGGCCAGCAGGTTATGGTTCGTCCCTTTCTCCTGGGGGGGGTTGGGGGGTCAGGGAGAGAACAGAGATGGGACAGAGATGGAGGGAGGGAGGCCTGAAGAGCCCTGGCCCTGGAAGAGGCCTGGGGGCAAAAAGCGAACTCCAGCAGTGCCCGCCCACCCACCGAGGGCTTCCCTGGGAGGGCCACGTCTTCTCCCCGTGGCTGGTGGGGGGAGGAGGGGCCTACGCTTCCCACGGCAGGCCAGCAGGGACCCTCCCCACCCCTCCTGATGGGTCCCTCAGGCTGCGAGGCCACGGGCGAGGGCCCCAGCTGAGCCCACCTTGAGGGTGTAGAGGGTCTCCAGCAGGGCGGCGTAGTCCTCGGGGCTCTCCTGCTGGAGGTAGTTGTGCTCCCTCCAGGGGTTCCGGGGGGGTCCCTGTGGGTCCGGGGCAGAGGCCGGGAAGCCGCTCAGGCCGCAGGGGCTGTAGGAGTCCGAGAGGTACTTCCCTGCCGCTGAGAGGATCCTGAGAAGAGACCAAGGAAGCCGTGAGGGAGCCAAGCCGCCCCCCCCTTCCCTTACCACCACCACCCCCAGCGCTGGAGGGTGGGTGGGTGGAAGCACTCCGGGTGGGACTCCATGGGCAGCAACAGCTCACACTGGGGACGGCTCGCCACGGCCAAGAGGTACCGTGTGGGTGCTTGCTTGCATGTCCGTCTCTCCTCCCTCCCCACCACCCTCCCAACACTGACACGCAGGGGCCCCTTTCCGAGGCGCCTGGTTTGCTGTTGGGAGAGCCAAGCTGGCCCTGCAAGACCCCCCCCTCCTCCTCTACTAGGAGGCCTAGAGCCCCCTCCCCTTCTTGGCCCACCTCCCCCCCCCCCCAGGGCAACCCACCTGTTGGCCAACTGCTGCTCAAAGTCTCCACACTGGCGGAGGAGCTCCCCACAGGTCCCAATGATTCTGGAGGGCGGGGGGGGGGAGGAGGGGAGAAGAGCAAGATAGACATCGCCCCCGCACCTGGCGGGGGGGGGGGCCCGCGGCGGCAACACCCCCCCCCCCCCCCCCCCCGGACCCCCCCCCCGGGTCCGGGGGGGGGGGGGGGGCTTGGCCACAACCTCATCCAGCAGAGCTATGGGATGCCAGATTTGCCCCCCATGACCAAAGATGGCAAACAGCATGTTTTACTCCTGGCGCATGTGAAACTTCACAGCAACAGGAAAGGGGGAACAGGAGGGCCGAGCCTCCCAGGACCTTCAGGAGACATGGACCCCCCCCCCCCCCACCCCCCAGGCCCTTTCTCACCGGACTGCCATCTGGAAAGCGCTCCAGTCTTCCTGGAAAGAGGCGTCCGAAGGGGTCTCCTCCAGCTGGCATTTCTTCCGGATGGACTGCAAGGCGTTGCTGAAGTCCGAAGCGTACCTGCGTAGGTGGGCCGAGATGGAGCAGCCTGGAAGGAGAGCCCCCAGCCTGGGCCGTCCCTGCGGCAGCATTTGGGGCTGAGCTCCAGGGAGAGGAGAGGCCCCAGCAGCACGACACCCCCACCCCCTGGGGGTCAGGCCTGCATGTCCTCTGCACTTCCATGGGCGGCATTGGGCCCCTTGCCGATCCTCCCCCTGCCCAAGGAGTGGCCAGGCGGGAGTTCCCAAAAGCCCTCGAGACCCGACCTCCTTGGGAGACACGGCTGGCTCGCTCACTCGCTCTCGGCATGGGTGCGCTCCCACGGAGAAACACACCAAGGTCTCCACTCCCCCCCCCCCGCCCCTGCCCCCGGGCTCACTTGTGGAAGAGGGCTCGCAGGGCCTTGAGGAGGCCACCCACGCCCAGCCCATCGGTCAGCTGGAGGCAGTGGTCGACGGCCGCGGAGGCCAGGCCAAAGAGCTTGCTGACCGCATGGCTGAGCTCCTGGACACAATCGAGGACCTCGCCGTGCTCCTGCACAAGGAGGACACAAGGGCCACCGTCAGCCCCACCCGTGGCAAGGGCCGGAGGAGGGGAAGGGGGGCAGGACCTACACCAGGAGCCACACTCCCCCCAAGAAATGGCTTCCAGAGAGCTGCCTGGCCCTGGACGAGCGGGACACGAGGGCCTCCAAGGGCCTCTGGCTCCCACGGGTGGCCCACAGCTCTCTTGCCTTCTGCCCTCACGGCTTCTGCCCGGCTTCTCCACCAGACGGAGTCTCAGGCTGCTCCAAGCAGGGCCGAACAGGAGCAACCTGGCCTGCAAGGAGCCGGCGTGACGAGCGGAGGCCAGAGGGAACCTCAGCCCCTGGAGCAGCCGTCCTCCCTGGGGGACATCCCTGCCAAAAAGAACCTGGGACCACAACGCTGGCAGGGAGCCTGAGCACTGGGGGGGGGTCTGTGCTCCAGGGAGGGGGGGCATCGACACCAAGGGAGACCCTCCCGCCCCCCTGCTGGAACCCAGCACCAGAGAGAGCAACAAAGGGCCTTAAATCCACCCACGTCACTAGCTCTCTGCGTTCATCAATGTGGTGCTGCCGTGGCACCCAACGGTTGAGTCCAGAGGCAAGGAACAGAAAGCTTTGAGGAGGAGGAGGAGGAGGAGGAGGAGGAGGCGGCAGTGGAGGGGCCCCTCACCAGAGGAACCGCACTCATCTGGATGAGCAGGTTCTCTTCCTCGAGGGCTCCATACTGCAGCTGGAGAGGCTTGTAGGGCCCATAGATGGCCTCCACCAGTTCCGTCACCTTCGCCAGGTTGCATTCCTCTGAAACCCAAACAGGAGGGGCTCACCAGGTGTAGAAAAGGGGAGGGCGACCCCCCCCCCCTTTTGCCACTGGTCTTCTCCCAGGCCTAGAATTCCCCCTGGCCAGAAGGGCCCCAGGAGGCAGAGGAGGTCGTCAGCCAGAGAATCCCTGCCCACGGGCCAAGACCAGCGCCCGGCAGCCTTGCCAGTAGGGGAAGTGCTGCTCGGGCAAGCACAGAGCTTCTGTCGGGGGGGGGGGGATCCTGGTCACGCTTGGGAAGCAGACCCCGGAGAACTCAACGCGCCACCCCCCCGGGGGCGGGGGTTGGGGGGGGGGCAAACTGCCATGAGCAGCCCAGGCAACCCCTTGCGACCCTTGGTCACCCCAGGCCCATGGGAATGGCCCTGCCTGCCATTTCCCCAGCAACCAGGAGCAGCAGAGAGGCCCCAGGTCCTGCACCCCCCCCCAGGGCAGGTGGGGAGCAGAGGGGGGCCGGACGAGCGTTTGGAGGAAGCAAAAGTGCCAAAATGGTATTTACTCAGGGCAGAATCCGTAATGTTCGGCTTCAGCAAACAGGCTAAGAGCTAAGTCAATAGTGCTCAACCAATTGACACAGGGTTGGGTACAAATGTTACATAACCAGCGAATACCGGCAGTGCAATGCCAACAAACCGTGCTCCGGCGAAAGCTGCCCACAGGCGGAAAGAGGACAAAGCGGCCCACGCCCTCGGGGCCTTCAGTCAGGACCGGCGCCCGGCGTGAGAAGGGGCAAGGAGAGCAGGCACTCACTCAGGTGGGGCAGCATGGCAGCCTCCAGCCCGCGGGCAAAGTAGGTGGTGGCCTCGTACAGCCCCAGCAGCTGGCAGAGTTTGCTTTCAGGTCCCGCGCGCTCCACGGCGGCGCTGAGGCAGACGGGGATCGAGGGCACCAGCGCCCCCAAGGCCTGGATCAGCAGGACCGTCACCACCTGGTGGGGGGCCTTGAACACCTGCAAGAGAGAGAGGGGGGGAGGGAGGGAGGGAGATGTGCCAGTCTCCCATAAGCCAAGGGGAGCTGCCCGTGACAGGCAGAAGCCCTGCCAGGAGATGCCGACTGACCCACCCACCCACACTCACCGGGGCAATGACCGGGGGGGGGCAGACCAGCCCCTTTTAAAGGGCTGGAAAAGAAACCCACCCCAGTCCCCTTTGGGTCTCGATGAGGTTCCAGCAATCAGTATGCACATGCGGACACACGTGTTCCGTGCTGGCCTCCAAGGCTGCCAAGCTCACAGGGGCCATACCCTCCTCCCTCCTCCCTGGTTTGTGCTACAGGACATTATGGCCGGGGGTCTAGCTGCAGACGGAAGAGGCCAACCCAGTCCCTCCACAGGGGAATATGGTCAAAGCAGCACTGCCCATCCTTGGGCACGGATCACCTCCAGGCCCTCTCGGATCCCACCAGGAAAGCAGCAGTGCCAGCGGGCACAGGCAGGGACCGGAAAGAGGGCCAGGAGAGCCGAGGGGTGTGCGTCCTAGTTTGTACTCAGGGAGGCATTCTTAGCTGGTACCAGCCTCCCAGGAGCACAGGTGGCAGGAGGGTTGCCCCCCCCCAAGAGAGGGTGCGGCGACAATGACGACAAACGGAGGCAGCCCCTGCAGCCTTACGGAGAGCAGGCTCTTGGGTCAAGCGAGCTCAAGGAAGGGTCTAGCCCTGGCTACCGAAAGCAGTGCCAGTGCAGGCAGGCCGAGGGAAGCAAGCAGGCCGAGCCCCCCCCCCCTTTGGCTGCCCTGGGACGGATCGGCCTTTGCACTCTGGCAAAAGGAATTCAGAAGCAGAGCAGGGCCAAAGGACCTTCGGGCCAGAGAGGCCACCAATCGGGCGAAGGGACCATCCAGCTCCCGTGGCAGCTCCCTGGACCGGTTTGCCCACTCCGCTCCATCACCACCACCACCACCACCACTAACGCTGGCCCCCTGCTCTGTGCGAGGAAGCACACGGGCCCAAGAGGGACACCCGCCGGAGGAAAATTGGCACCATCTGCTCATCACAGGCTGGGAGGTGAAACACCCCCACACACACACACACACACACTGAACAGAGGAGGAGCTGGATTTATGTCCAAGAGGGCTCTTGTGCAGGTGGAAGTCGCCAGAGGTGAGAGGACTGCTAAGTGCAGGGCCTGCATTTATTGGAAGCAGTAAAACGGCCAAAACCTTCATTACGAACTTTGTAGTCGTTAGTGCCAGATCATTTCATACAAGGAGGTAGCCCGGCAGGGTTTATGGGTGGTAGATCATTACCCTGGTTTTCTTCCTGCCAGAACCTGTGCAGCGGTATAGAAAAAAAAAACCACCAGGAAGGCCACCCTGGCATTTGGCAAACTTCTATCTGCCTTTGCATCTGAGTTGCTGCAGGACATTTGCCGCTCAATACACTGAGCCTGCAACGCACGGGCCTCTCCTTACGATCTGCCCCTTGGGCTGCCCGCGTAGGTACTGAAGCATCACCGAGATGCTTCCTGGTCCGCTGGTGAGATTGCAGAAGAGGGCAGGGCTTTTCGCTGCAGCAAACCTGCCCACAGAACAGGGCGCTGTGACGCTCAGCCCCCTGCACGCCCCCTTTCCGTAGGCTCTCTCTCTCTCTCTCTTCTGTGTGTGTGCGTGCTGGGGGATTATGGGTAAAAATGCTGCACTCCATGTGAAGGACACTCACAGGTTCCCGCATCTTGTTCCACTTGTGTTCCAAAACATTGTCAGCATTTAATTGTAGATGGTAATCGCATCCTCAGGAATTTAGAGAGTGCAAATGTTCCTAAATAATCTTTATGGCAGAATCACGAGAGCCTGCTGGTTTTTCCTGTTTTGGAGCTCGTGTGTCGGTGAATATCAGCAGAGCAGGATAAGACTTAACAATTACTCGAGCCTTATCAAGAGCCTCAAAATACCATCTACTTCAAATATAGATGTAAAATTGAAAGTAAACACTGCGTTGTAAATCCATCAAACTCAAACATCAGTGTTTGCCAGTATGTTTAAAATGCCCTGCATGTTCTGATCAAGGCGATGAACAAATGAGTGGCAGGCGGCAGCCCTTCCGTGGGGCCAGAAAGTCCCCTGTCCCCTGGGGCATTCCTGTGCTCTGGAGGTGCCGCCACCTGCCCTCGGCTCGGGATTGCGCAGGGCAGCTTGGTGGCTCAGAACGGAGGCCAGGCCCTGTGGCCGGGGGAGAAGACGGAGCGGAAGAGCAGAACCAACTGGGTATCCCTGGCTCACCTCTGGCTCCCTTGGAGGAGGAGGAGGAGGAGGAGGGAGGCCAGGACTGGAACCCATCCTGGAAGGGGGACGGTGACACCGACGGCGAGAGGGGGAAATCCACCAAGCTAGCTCATTGGGAACGGCAAAGGCGTGCTGGGGGGGGGCTGTCCTGGCTCAGGAGTGGCCACGACAGACTTGGGGCCAAGAACGGAGCCGTATTCCGGGCCCTGGGCCGAAGGGCCCCCTCTGAACTCCCGCCCGCAGCCAACAGAGATAACCATCAGCTCTCCCCTTCATGGGTGAAAGGCCCCATCGAGATAATCTGAGGAAGTTGGCAGCCTCTGAGAAGCGCAAGAGCGTAAGGAAACACTTCTGCCTCCACGGTGCCGTCGGGCCCTGGAGACCTTGACAAGGAGGAGGAGGCGGCGACAGCTGCAAAGCCGTGGGAAAAGAGTTAAGCAGGGCCGCCAGCGCCGGGCACTGTGACCAAGGGAGCCAGTCGGAACAGCCAGCCTCACGCCTGGGCCTGACAGCCTGGGCCATGCCCTCCCCAAAGAGACCCCCCCCAGCTTCTCCCCCCCACACCCCCCCCCCGCTGCCAGAAAAGACGCTACTTTTCTCTCAGCCAATCCATGCAACTTCTTGTGGGTCACCGCTTCCCTCTGCTTGCAGGGGTGGGGGTGGGGGTGGGGGGGGAAGAGGGGCTGTGGAGAAAGGCCCACCAAGGTCCTTCTCAACCCTCCCTTCATACTTGCAACATTTCTTTGCACAAACAGGCTCTCAGGCAAACAACCCACAAGCTGCCACGCCACCAAATCCCACCTCCCCGAAGAAAATGCAACGCCGGACAAATGCCCCCGAAGGGGATTCAAAAGCTTCCCAAGAATCACCCACCCATCTGGGTGTTGCTGCCATCCAACCAGGGTCCGAGTGCTACTTCTTTACCAAACCTAGCCAAGAATTTTGCAAAGAGCTGAACATTGAGGAAAGTGGTGAAATTTAGCTAGAGACTGTCCCGGGGGAGGGGACGGGAGGGGGTGGGCCAGGCCAGTGGGTCCAGACATAAAATGGGGGCCACCCAAAATGCTGGCAGCTCATCTGCCCCCTCCAGCTGCATCTCAGACAGGTGAAGGGGACACAGCCACCCCCACTCACCCACCCACCCACCCGTGAGGCCACCCTTGTTGCACAGAGACCTCCTGCCGCCACCCCAGTTTGCTGCTGGATATGCAAGACACAAATCCAGGTGGGACCCCTTGCCCACATGTTGCCAACCTACCCACCTGAGCGGCCCACTGCAGCTGTGAGTGCCACGTTCCGAGAAGCACGTCGTAGAGTTCGGTCAGCTGCCGATCCAACGGGAGATCCGACTGGCACAGATCCTGCCAGGCAGCCGTGAGCTGCACCTGCGAGGGGCCGAGAGGGCCAGGGTCACATTCCCACACCCAGAGCCTGCCGTGCTGTGCCCATCGTGGCATTCGGAGGAGCATGGAGTTCCTCAGCAGAATACCAGTTATTATTCGGTCACTTCCCCTCCCGGAGGATGGGGCTTACCAAAGGCTCTGCCTGAGCACAGAAATGCGAAGACACTAGTGTGAAGACACTCAACTGGCCGCAAACCCACTTTTGCATGGAAGAATGGATGCACCCAGAGGTACCTGGTCTCTGAGGGCAGAGTAACCTCCACTAATGGTTGGAGGAAATTTAATAACATTGCACCTCCTTCAGGGATCACCATGGCAGCGGAAGAGTCTGCCACCTCAACTGGTGATCTAAGAGGCAGAAACTCTCCCATGCCAAGTGAGGAAACTTTTAAAGAGGATTCCCAGAGCCACCTACGGAGGCCTTCCTGGACCAAACCTCCCCCCCCCCCCGCTCAGCTTCAGAGCCGCCACGGAATGCAGAAGGCATTCCAAAGAGGTGCTCCCTCCCCCTGGACACCCTCTCTTCTCCCCAGAGTCAATTCCTGGTGGCAAGCTGCCCTAAACAGTTTATGGAACCAACCCCACTGCAGTTGCTCAGGTTCCAGGCATGCCATCTTCCCTGTACAGCTACTCTGGCTGCATCCCAAAAGAAGAGGCAGCCCAGACAGGGCAGGGGTACAGAATACACGGCAAAGATGCACACGACAGCCAATAAGCATCCCAAAAGCCAGGAGGGCCCTTGCAGGAGCAGGCAGAAAACGCGAGCGGAGGCGGGAGGGGGCAGAAGGCCTTCTGGAGGGCGGGGCAAGAGGTACCTTGTGGCATTTGTAGTAGTAAGCCAGCAGCTGAGGCATCCGGTCGATTTCCGTGAAGACTTGGACAAAGAGACGGGCCTGCTCTGAAAGACAGGGAGCCAGTCAGCTGGGCCAAGGACCAAATGCTGAGACCGATGGCGCCAGCGGAGGCAGACCCTCTGATCTGGTGCAACTCAGTGGTGTGTGTGTGTGGGGGGGGGTGTTCTGCCCCATCGCAGAGGGGAGCGGAAAGGCCTGGCGTCCAGGCCGTGGTGTCCAGTTGTGAGACCCAGGGGATACCAGCACACAGACCCTTCGAGACGGAGCCCTGGCCTCACCCCACCTCTGCCTCAAGCACCCAAGGAGGCAACCCCAGAGGAAGAGCCACATCATTCCCCCACCACCACCACCGCTGGCCGGAGGAAGCAGAAAGGCTGCCGGGAGGAGGCCCACCAGTGGGAGGGGGAGCGGTGAAGGGGGGCGGGGGGGCAGGCAACAGACACAGAGTACACTCAGGCCTTTGGGTCACGTCATCTCAGCTGACTTTGGGGGCAGCCTGGAAAATGAGGCTGGCACCCCTGGCTCCCTTGGGCAGGTAAGGCAGCTGGGCGCGGAGGAATACGACCCAAGTCTGCCCGATTTCGTGGCAAAGGTAAGACGTGAACAAAGGACTCTGTGGATCCTGGTGAGGCACCCCTGGCCAGACCGAGAGCTCAGTGCCTCCGTCTCCCACAGAGGAGACTCGGGCGGGAAGCAGGCTTCCTTCTGGACACGTCCTGCCTTGAGGCTCTCCTGAGAAAGGGCCGTCCCGGAGGCTCTCCCCCCATGGGCGGGGGGGGGGACAGAAAGCCCACCTCCGCCTCTCCCTGAGGCAGCCTGCCTTGCGCCTGGCACCCGGGCAAAGAGAAGCGCTGTGCAGCGTCCAGAGAGAAAGAGGGCTCCAGCTGCCTGCCGCGCAGGGACCGCCCTGCAGTGCCCAGTCCCAGAGCGCCCCCTCCTGGTGGCTTCCAGCAGGCCATCCCATCACGGCTAGCCACTGGACGAGGGAACACACAGGCTGGCAGCCCCTGGCAAACGGCCACCCCCTCCCCAGACAGCTGAAGAGTGCGCTCCTGGACCGAGCTGCGAGACATTCAGCCACCCCATTTTCCTCAGCCAGGAAAAGGCCTCCAGGTGGAGCCTGGGTCACTCTTTGTCCCAGCTGTGCTACCCAGCGCACAAGACACAGGCCCATCTCTCCACCTGCCCTGCTGCTCCGCCGGCTCCACAGGCCCTACTGCCCATGAGCATCAGGGATCCTCTACCGGCAGGACCCTCCCCTTGGCAAGAAGGCCAGCCCAAGTACACCTTTGCCCAGAGCTGGGCAGTTGCATGGGTAGGGACCCTGGGCACAAGGGGATGGCTGTCATGGGAGGAGGAGGAGGAGGAGGAGAGCTCAGAAGCAACAGGAGGGAGGCAAGCCCTGGCAGGCGTGGCAGAACAGCCATCCATGCAGAAGGCAGAGGAAAGGACGGGGGACAGGCAGGAATGTCCCGAGAGGGTCTCGGGTCACATCCTGGGAGAACACCGGTCGAGGGAGGAGGCATTTTCTCCTCTTAGAGGCCCTGGGACGGCTGAGGCACAAACAGAAAAGAGGAACTGCAGGGTTCCCGGCAGCAAATAGTTTAGCAACAACCCTCTAGCAAACACCACGTCCCCACTCCACACTCCTGGATTAGGCCAAACTTGCCTTTTAGCCACTGTACTGTCTCTTAGACTTTGGGAGCCTCTGCTCTGACCCATAGGATGCTGAGGGAGGAAACTGCCCCCCCCCCAAAAAAAATAAAGAAATGGTGCAGAAGATGAGGCATGCAGGACAGGCCTGACCTCCAAGCAGCCCACCTGCCGGGACACCCTTTCCTCACAGGCCACCTTCCTGGCAAGAGGCAGGGCCCCGGGCCCCCCCCCCCCCCGACCAGCCAGGGGGGGCCAACCCCAACAGGGCTGGCCCTCCCTTACCGACTGACTGAGTGTTGAAAGCAGACACGATCTGTGGGCTCGCCAGGGCCTCCAGGCGGTTCTTGAGGGCTTCCAGGTGGACACACTTCTCTGCATAGTCTGGGGTGTCCACCAGCACAGCCAGGCTGTTCTGCATGCCGGTCAGCTTGGCTGAGATGACGGATATGTCCTGAACGCAGAGAGGAAGGAGGCTGACCCATCGTTTGGTCAGTAACACTCACTCACAAACCCAGAATCCACACAGAGGGCCCATGCTCCCCCTTCCCTGGAGGAACTCTGGCATGTGCTTATGGCACCATGGCCATTAGAGGAGAGCAAAAACCCAAAGGCAGGTCAGAGCACTTGAAAACAACACCGGCACCTTAGAAGTACTAAAAGACATGCTAAATCTACATTTTTAGCCTGTGAATGTCCCTGAAGCACACACAGCCCAATGCCAGATGGGATTAAAACACCACCTCAGGCGGGACAAGCAGGGAGAGCCCTTGAGGTGATGCTGCCAAGGCAACGCCCCGTCCCAAATCCCACCACGTTGGGATCCCATCTGAGAAACCCCTCTGCAGGCAGGAGGGGCAGCGGCCACTCTATGTGGGTAACGGCACCTGCGTTTTAAACGTCTCTTCCATGTCGGCACTGAGGGTGCTCCACTTGTCTGCCTCCTGGAGGGAATCGGCTGCCACCTGCATCCGGGACTTCACACCATCCAGCTTGACTAAGACCTGGAAAAGGCAGAAGCAAGTTTCGAGGCGCTGTTTCCCTGGCCAGAGAACCGCTGAGTCTCTGACGCCGACTGTCGGGCCAGATGATGCCCTCGGGAAGACAATGGCACCCTTTTCCCCAGAGGTACTACTGCTGGCAGGTATCCCTGGCCCAAGACCTCGCCAGCGGCCCCGGTGGCCCGCAGAGCTCCTGCACACCCTCGGCCTGAGATGCAACAACTACAACTGGATCCGGAAGAGATGGAATAAAGATGCTGGCCTTCTTTGTGGACGCTGCATGAAGGCTCCAGTGTCCTCCAAGCACCCAAGAAGGCTTCAGCCAAGAGGGCAGAACTGCATGCAAGGTGGTCCTGGCTTCTTCTTGGCAATTGGGACGGGTTGAGCACTCAGGCCATATGACAGCGCCCCAATTCAAGTCAGAGAAACGTTGCCACCCAGTGGAGCCGCTCTGCGTGCGAGGGAATGTCACCCACAGGGCCAGAGTAGTGTTTGATTGGCTGAGGATGTGACCACAAGTGGTCGCAGAACTAAAACCATGACAGGTTTCTCGCCTTGTGTGTAATCCGGAGATGGCAGCCATTCTTTCTCTGTGCTTTCTACATTTTATGGAGCCACAAAAGCAGGGCTTCCAACAAAGCTGAAGCCCCAAAGAGCGATACAGAGGACTGGGTTGGCCACCTGATGAGCAAAATGCCACCGCCCCCCCCCACACACACACATGAGATACCTGCATGGACTGAGCCGTGTCCTGCTCCAGCTTCTCAATGTCTTCCCTCACCAGGACCATTTGCTCCTTCAGAAAGGTCGCCTCCTGTTTCAGGGCCTCGACCTCCCGCAGAACTCTGGGCATGCTCTGGAGCGCCTGGTGGCTTGTCTCTAGAGAAAGGAACAGCCCCGGGCAGAAGAGCTCGGCCTGCCAGGGAGAGGGTGCAACCCACAGGCGCCCCCCAGCCCCAGGGCAGCAGAGACGGGGCCTGCAGTGCGGCTGAAGGGCGGAACTGGGCCAGGGGGTGGCCTGGCATGAACAGGACACGGCGGGAAAACTGAGCAAAGACTCTCTTGGGGCCCAGAGGCCTGGATCCGGCCAAGAGTTCAAGCCAGCCTGTGAAACTTGGGGCCTCCTGGCCCAGGGTGAAGGGGGCTCCAAAGACCCATTTCACATCCATTCCTGCCTCTGGGATGTCACAGAAGGGCAGCATAACATGAGTTGTTTTCGGTCTTTTTACAAGGTGCCCCAGGAGTTCTGAGACACTGAGCTGTTCTTTTGTTTCTACAATAAAGTGTCCTGGGCAAACAGAAGTAAGTGCTCTCCTTGTTCCCTAACATGCTACGGTGGCCATAAACACAGCAAAGCAAGCACCGTTTAAATACCGGGATGTATACAAAACATTTGAATATCCGCCCCTTCATGCTAGTGAGTGAGTCTCCTCCTCAGATGCAGTCGGAGAAAGCTGGAAGCGGGGAAAACTGTCTAAAGCTACTGCCTCAGTCTTAGGTGAAAGATCAGGAAAAATAAAGCTGATCTACATAAAGTCTCATTTCCTTCCTCAGATGAAGTCAAGGCTGGCTGACGGATGCCTCGAGGGTCCTGCCGGGATGAGGCTGGAGGCCACCACTGCCTTCGCTTGAGAATTAACCCCTGCCTGCACGCCAGTTTGAGCCGAGCCCAACAGGGCGGTTTGCGCTTTGGCCGCCTCTGTCCCATCCGAAGCCACAGAGAAGCCTCACCTTCCACAGCATTGTTGACCTCCTGGATGAAGAGCTGCAGCTTCATCACCAAGGTGGCCGCGTGGGCATCCACCTTGCCCGGGGCTTCCTGCTGCACGGCCCGAAAGGCCCCGTTCACCCAGGTCTTCACCTCAAAGTCGTCCGCCAGAAACTTGGAGAAATCCATGGTGCCCCCACACACCCTCGCTTTTGGGGTCACCAGCCTGGAAGGATGGAAGGTGAAGAGGCGTGAGCCAGGAGGGAAGGAAGGACTGGGCACAATTTGCACGGCAACAATTTTTCCGGGTTCGGGAAAAGCACAGGAGGAGGAAGAAAGACAGGACTCCCAGCCAATATTAAAAGTCGAAAGCACCAAACAAACAGCAGCCTCTGACCCTTAGGGACTGTGTGTTTAAATATCCAGCAAGAGACAGCCCTTGTGAGGGTGAAAAATGGCACCAAGGAACACACTTCAGGAAAAAGAGCACTGGTATAATGTGGGTCTTTGAAATGTGGGACACAATTTGACCCAACTGTATAGGCCCACATTTCATGAACAACATAATTAACTATTTGGAACACTCAAACCAGTTTTCAGGGTTCTTAGCATCCTGATCTTCGAAGCAATGTAGCTGTTGCAGGCAAGGGAGGCTCTTGCATGGCAAGCAATGTAGCTCTTGCATAGCAAGGGAGGCTCTTGCATGGCAAGCAATGTAGTTCTTGCATGGCAAGCAATGTAGCTCTTGCAGGCAAGGGAGGCTCTTGCATGGCAAGCAATGTAGCTCTTGCATAGCAAGGGAGGCCAAGCTCCCCAGAGGCTTTGGCTGTGGATGGGGACACCCCCCCCCCATCCTGCATGGCCTCCATCACTGGGCAGGCGGCCTGGGGGGGGGGCTCAAGCCCAGCATCCCCTGCCCATGACAATCAACGGGAGAGGTCCGGCCTGTCCGACCTCGCAGGGTTGTTGTTGGGGTGAAGACAGGAAGGGAGGAAGGGAAGAAGGGAGGGGTTGGGCAAGGGCTGGAGGAAAGGCCGGGTGGCAAGGCCACCAGAGCGGCGACCCATGGCCCGCAGCCGGCAGGATGCCCCCCCCCCGCTCGATACCTGCACGAGGTTCCGGCGGCCGCTCCCCCGTCTCCGCCCCTACCCAGAGAGGAGGACCTTTCATCATCATCATCATCCTGATCAGCTAATCTCTCCCTAACCCCAACCCCACCCCACCCCCTCGCCCCCCAGCTGCCCCGCAGCTCTACCTGCCTACCTGGCCGCGCGGGGGGGAGAGAGAGAGAGAGAGAGAGAGAGAGAGACACCTGGGCGCAGGCGCAGTGGCCGCCCCGCGCTCTTTGCCCCCCCCTCCTCCTCCGGGGCCCGTCACTTTCCACCCGGCCTCCCGGCGTCCATCTTGGCCGGAGCCCCGCCCCCTCGCGGCTTCAGCCTGCCCTTTCCTGCCGAGAGATCCGGGAACCTCGGCTCCCGCTCCCGCTGATTGGTTCCTGGCAGGGGAGCGCCGCCCCCGGGATTGGATACCAGCTCCAGAAGGCCCCGCCCCCGCCCGGGCAGGCGTTGGAAGGGAGCCCCGCCTCGTCACTTGGCCAGGGAGGCTGGCGGCAGGCAGGAGGCCAACAGGTGCCGCTTTCATCTGGCCAAGGGCACAGCCAGAAGTCTCCGCGGGCTGCTGCTGCTCCGGGGCTCTCCTCTGAGGGAGGGCAGGGAGTCCCCCGGACTACAAAGCCCAGCATTCCTTGGCAGGACCCGGGGTTCGATTCCAGGTAGCAGGCTCATGGTGGACTCAGCCTTCCATCCTTCCCAGGTCGGTAAAATGAGTGCCCAGCTTGCTGGGGAGGGGGGAGAAGGGGGCAATGTGCAGCCTGCATTACTGTAATTAAAAAACTGTAAACCACCCGGAGACTACTTGGAGTGGCCTGGGGCGGTATATAAGCAGAACACTTTTGCCATTGCTTTGCTTTACAGTTAAAACTGGTCTCCCGACTGCTGTGACTTCCACTCCTGCATACACCCCCGGAGAGGGGCTTTGGGCGAGAAGCCCCCACCCCCACCCTACCCTCGTGCTAGGGCCAGGCGTGGCCCTTCAGTCTTTTGGGTTCCCTTTCAACCAGCGGCTGTCCCAACCGATGGGGACGGAGGGGGTCCATTCCAGCCTAAGCAAAGTGGAGGGCTCCAGAGGTTGAGGCAGGAAAGGGGGGAGTCAGGCTGGGGTTCTCCTGCCTCCCCCCCCCTTTTGGGCATAGGAGGCTCACTCCCAGGACTCCCCCCTCTCCCAGCACCATCTGCAGGACTCCGGCTTCACCCATGGCAAGAGATGGTCAGAGGGGACGGCGCTCTCCCCAAAGGTCTGTGGGGCTTTTGGCAGCCAGCTGCCTCCTGTGTGCTCCCCCCCCCACCCTGCAAAGACCCATCCCATTTAACCCCTGAGCTGCCCAAGAAATGCTTAATGAGACAAAGACAGGAAACCCGCTGTGCTGACGCTTCCCTTTATTCACCCACCACCACCACCACCACCTTGCATAACTCTCCAAGTAGCCGCCGCCAGCTCCAATGGCTCTGCTGCCCCCCCCCCCCCGGCTCCCAAGCCCCTCCTGCGTTCGGAAGGAGCTGCTGTCTCTCTTTCCGCACGGGAGTTTGCCGGCCTTGTGGAAATCTCTGCACGAGTTCTGTTGCAGTTCCGTTCTGAAATTGCTGAGATGAGAGGCGATGCTCCGAACTGGGTGCTCCCTGGTGCCGGACGTAGTTTCTCTCCTCCTCCTCTGCCTCCCCAAAAGCTGGTCAGCGACACAGCGCCCTTTGTATGCGGGCAGAGGCCTCTCTGGGTCCCAGCGACACCAGGATTTCAGCCACACTGGGTCCCTCCTGAAAGAGACACGAGCATGATGGCCTAGGTAGACACTGGCGTTGTGGTTTTTCCTTCTGTATTTGGGTGGTGGTGGTGGTGGTGGTCTCAGCTACAGCTGCCTCTCCAGTTTTGGGCCGGCAGTCCCCTTGGCAGGAGACAAGCAAGGGTCCTTATGGGCCTCTTCTTCATAATCCCTCCTGGGGAAAGCAGATCCTAAGGAAGAAGGCCACTTGGCCCTTGTTTGTAGGGGAATTGCGTAACTCTCCCAGACACCAAACATTTCTCTGGCTACCTAGGTTCAGAGCCACCTGGAGCCGGGAAGGACTCATTTCAGAAGAAGCGCCCAAGCTCAGGCTGGCACCCTTCCTGGCCGGTGACTGCCTGCCTGTGTCATGAATCCCCTCTTGGGTTCCCTTTCCACCTTCGCTGTTACAGAGGGCCACTCCATATCTGTGCCTTATCCCCCTTTTAGGAGTTCCACTTTGGTCCCCATTTGCAGAAACAAAACCACGGCATGCATTTTAGCTAGCGAAGGAAACCTCCAAGCTGGCCACCAGCCCTGGGAAGGCCCTTCGGCAAAGCCGGACTTCGGGCAGGGGGGCTCACCTGTTGCCCACTGAGGGCCAGGCGGAGGACCTTCATCATGCTACTGTAGGGGGTCCCTCCAATCTGGGCGTGCAGCTGCTTCAGGCCCTGGTTCAGCTCCTCCAGGGAGGGAAGGGTGGGCGCCTGGTGCTCCAGCAGCCTTAGGAGCAAGAGAAGGGTGGCCGTCACAAGGCAGGATGGGGCTGCCTGGCCCTGAGACAAGGACATCACCAGCACCGCCCTGCCCAACACAAGGATGGGCCTCCAATGCTCCTGAAAACGAGCCAGGCAGAATCACAGGCATTTTCCCAGGAGGGGAAGAAGGCAAGCCGCCCGCCCAACATCAGGGCCACGCCCTCCCTGGCCCTAAGGCTGCTTACCTGAGAACCTGCCGGCCTATCTCACCCGCCTGGGCCGACACGGCCTGCAGCTGCTCCTGCGGCACAGAGGGCCGGATCCACAGAAAGGCATACTTGGGGGACACCAAGTCCTTCAGGCGCTTTAGGTGGCCCTGAGGAGAAAGGACGCCTGAGGATCCCAGGATCCGTGTCCTGAAGGACCCAAGCCTCTTCACAAGGAATCAGGGGCTAACAACGTGCTGGAGGAGGATGACCCCGTGGGGGGGGTGGCCAGCAGGAGGGCCCATCCGGCCACCTGTCTCACCTGTCTCAGCAAGAGCACCTGCTCCATGTATGTCTTCTCCAGGACCCCTCGGTCCACCAGCTGGCTCCCGTAGGCCTGCTCCACAGAAGCCTGCAGCTCAGTCACCAGCTGTTGCCGCGAGTGCTCATCCCCGATCTTCTGGGACAGATGGAACCTGTGCAAAAAGACCTCATCAGATGCCGGCCGAGAGCAGTGGTGAATAGGAAGTGAATAGGAAGTGCTACCCTAACAGCAACCAGCCACCAGCACAGCCTTTGGGGTGCCTTGCCTGCAACTCATCCAACCTTCAACCCAGTCCAAGGGGGAAGCACCTCCCCAGGCATTCTCTTGGGAGCCCTGGGCAGCCAGAGGACCCCCAAACCTAACAGCAGGCACAGACAGAGCCCTCTTCCAGAAGCACTGCACGAAGAAACCCTGACACCCTCCCGGGAAAAGCCACAGCAAATCTCTTCTGCTTCTCTCTGAAAGAGAAGGAGAAGATGTCGTAGCCAAAAGAATGGGAACTGGCACGGCTTCGGGGCAGGAAGGAGGAAACTGACAGGAACCCAAGCCGGGAGAAGGCAGGAGGGGAAGGGAGGGAACTGACTCCCATGCATGGCAGGGAGCCCAGTGGCCCATTTCCCCCAGAGCCGGCCCTGCTGCACTCTCTCCTCCCCTACAGTCTTCTACCTGTTCAACTCTGGAAGCTTCTGAAGTTCCAGGAGAGCTGAGTGCCGCTCCAGCCGGCCTTCATCAAACTCCTCCACCAACTCCGCCAGGGTCCTTCCCATGCGGTTCTCTGCAAAGGAGAGGGAGGGGCCTGCAATGCTCGCTCAATGTGATCCCTGGGACGGTTGGCAACCTATGGGCACCGTAACGGCCCCAACCCTTATTCCTCTCCTAAGAGGGAAAGGAGAAAAGGCCAGCAGCCAAGAGAGCTCAGGGGGTTGGAGGATTACCAAGGAAGAGCCTCTTGGGCACCCCCAAGTCTGGGTCTTTTGCCTTTTCCATGCCCAGGAAGGGGAAGCGAGAGGCAAACGATTTTGTCAGTAAACTACCTGCAGAAACGGGCAATTTGTGCTCATCCAATCACTCCCCGGGTGGGTGGGTGGGAGGGGGAGTTCAGTCTGATGGCCTCATTACCTGCAAATCCTGAGCCACAACTGGTTATCAGGTCCAGGAGGGCTTCTGGCAAGTAGCCGTCCCGGGCGAACTGCTCCACAAAGATGTCCCCCTGCCTCTTGGACAGCTTGCTCATGTCCTTGTTCAGGAGCAAAGGGAAGTGGCCAAAGCATGGAGGGTCCCAGCCAAAGGCCCTGTACAGAAGGATGTGCTTGGCAGTGGAGATGAGCCACTCCACCCCACGCAGGACGTGGCTGATCTGCATGAGGTGGTCGTCGACCACGTTCGCCAGGTGGTAGGTAGGGAAGCCGTCGCTCTTCAGGATCACCGGGTCCCCCTCCACGGCAGCCACATCATGCTTGCTCCAGCCATAGACCAGGTCACGAAAAGGCTCCGAGTTCTCCTCTAGGCGGAAACGCACCACGTAGTCGGTGCCCTGAGACAGCTTCTCGGCCACCTGGTTTGCACTTAAATGCCGGCACCGGTTGTCGTACCTTTTCCAGGGAGAGAAAGAGCCACCAGTTAACACAGTCAATGGAAACTCCTTAGCTATAGTAGCCAGAATGGTGGGTCCCAGAGCGGTCAAGAACTCCAGGTTCCAGGGCCTGTAAAAATGAGCAAGGGCAGCTCCTCACCGAGGGACCTCCTGCCGCCGCAGTGCTTCCTTCTTCAGCAGTTCCAGGCGGCGCAGGGTGCAGAAGCAGCGGTAGGCTGCCCCTTTCTGGAGGAGCGATTCTATGGCTTCCGTGTAGAGGTCCAGGCGCTGGGACTGCTGATAGGGGCCAGCAGGACCCCCTCGGCGAGGGCTCTCATCCGGTGGGATGCCTGCCAGGGAGAGGAGGCACAATCTCTCAAGCAGCAGCAGCAACGGCCAGGGGAGGCAAAGAGGGCCAGAGGTGTCATCATCCTCTGCCACAAGGCTCCTGGGCCACCCATCATCCTCTCATCCATGAGGGAGCCCTTTATTTAAAAAAACGGGGGTGGGGAGGAAACGTCTGCAGAAATGAATTGAGTCTCTCTGGCTGTTCCAAGTAAAGCCAAAGCCCTTCCTGGGGATGAACTTTTGAGGAGGGAATCACCTGCCCACTCCAGCGCATCCTCGATGCCTTCGGCGGCGCCAGGCACCAGCCGGCTCTGGTCGGTGTCCTCCACGCGCAAGACGAAGCGGCCCCGGTGCTTTTTGGCAAAGAGGTAGTTGTACAAGGCGGTCCGCAGGCCCCCCAAGTGCAGGAACCCTGCAGAGGGGCAGAGGGGGGGGCAGGAGGTCACCGGCGGGCTCCCCCTCCCTCCTCTGGCCCCGTGCAAAGGGCCGCCTCATCATCAGCATCATCAGCATCAGCATCATCCTGCCAGCCCCTGGAGGCCAAGGGTCCGGCGCGGGCAGGAGGGGAGGGGAAGGTGGACACACCCGCCTTCCTCCCGGCAAAAACAACCCTTCCACAACCGCCGAGGTGGTGAGGATGATGGGGGTGGTGGTAGTCCGAAAGGCGAGCACCGGCGGCGCTAAGACCCCCGCGGCCGCCCCGTTACCTGTCGGGCTGGGGGCAAAGCGGACCCGGACGGCGCCGGCCATGGTCCCTGGGCTGCAGGAGAGCCGCGCAGGCGCACAAGGCGCGGGCCGGAGGGCGGCCGCCCTGATTGGCTACATCCCGCGACCAACCCGCGGGCGGCTGTTCTCCGTGGCTCCGCCCACCGCCGGGGCGACGGTGGCCGGCGAGGGCCAATCCCCTTTTTTTTCTTTTCCCGGCACTCTCAGCGGGCGGGTTGTACACAATCATCATGGCGGCCGCCTCGGCGCCTGCTTCTGCCTCGCCCGGTGCGCGTGAGAGCCCGAGGGAGGGAGGCGAGGGGGGGAGGGAGGGAGGTGGCGGGGGTGGGAGGGCGGCCGCCGGTCTCTTCGCCGCAGCCCCCGGGCGAGGAGGCCCTCCCTCTCCCACCCGCCACCCCCGGCCACCCATTCACGGCGGGGCCCGAGAAAAAGCCAAGGGGCGGCAGAGGGGGGAGGGGCCGGTCCGTAGCAGAGCCGAGGGGGGAGGGGTTTCTGTGGGGGGGGGGAGGGACACCCCACCCCCGCTACTGCCATCACCACTGTCGTGCCAGAAGCGCCCTCAGGCGGCAGGAGGCGCAGGGCGGCAGCGGCCAGGGAGGCTTTTGGGACAGAGGGGAGGGGGAGGGCTTCGATTCCGCCCCCCCACACACACGCACACACACAGAGACACTCCCGTGGGTGGGTGGGGTCTCCTCCTGGTTGGGGGACTAAATCTAAGCGGAGCAGGAAGGCCTCCATCGCCACCGAAGCAGCGGGAGGGTCGCCAGCCTTGGCTCCGGCCGGCCGGCCCTGGTTTTCAGTGCTGGGAGGGCAAGCCCTGGTGCCTAGGCAGGGCCCAGGAGAGGGAGAGGTGGTGGGTGGTGGGGGATGCCCACCTGGGATCACTGCCCCCCTCCTCGCCCCACCCCGGCTCCTCTAAAGGGAAGAGCACCAGCCCAGCGTGAGGAGGGGGTGGCTCTCCCACCTGATGCTCTTGGAAGGGCTTGTACTGCTTCAGGTCTGGGTAGCAACACAACAGGTCTGGGTGGTAGTGGTGTTTCCCAAATTGCAACGATGATGTCAAGGGTTTTTTCTTCCAGAGCCATTCTCTCTGCTAGGGGCTTTCCACCTCTCTCATTTGTTTATTCTTCACAGACTCAGAAGACACCAGCATGGACGCAGAAGCCCAGAATCCAGTGCTAGACTGTAGCGAAGGGAGCAAAACCAATTCTCTTTCAGCTGAGAAACCATTGGAAGAGCCCCAGGGTGATCCACCTGATTCCCAGGCTTCTGTCAGCAATGGTAGTGATCCTGAGATGGAGAAAGAGATGGTGGAGCTGAAAATCATCTGGAACAAAAATAAATATGACTTGAAGTTCCCACTTGACAGCACCGGGGCCGACCTGAAGCAGAAGATCCATTCACTCACAGGTGAGCGTTCCCATTGGCTGCTGGGAGGTAATTTGACCACCAAGCCTCCGGAAGAAATTCTGGCGTTAAGTGTTGATCCCTTCTTTGGTTAGGCCTTCCACCTGCAATGCAAAAGGTCATGTACAAAGGACTTCTACCAGAGGACAAAACGTTACGAGAAATCAAGGTGATCAGCGGGGCAAAAATCATGGTAGTCGGGTCAACGATCAATGATGTGTTGGCAGTAAACACACCGAAAGATTCTGTTCAGCAGGAAGTGAAATCAGAAGAGACCAAAAAGGAGCCCCTCTGCAGACAAAAGGTGGGTGAGTTGGTGGCCTGGTCAGAACATGTGCCCACCTATGCCAGGTTTAGTCACAGTCACGTCACAGGGAAGGCTCTTCAAAGTCATTGGTAGCATTGACAAGTTAATGTGAAGCTTCTTATCTTTTGGTCCCTTTCGAGGTTATGAGAAAAACAGATGGAGAAGGTGCATTCTAAGTGTAGTAGAAAGATAACGGTTGAGTAGGTGTTTGCACTTTTTTTTTCAACATCAGCTGGACCCATAGAGTTGTGATTGTGCCTCAGCAAAGAATAAGTTCCTACAGAGAAGTATTGCTATTTTTCAATTAGTCCTGTTCACGGCCTTGTTCTCAGTTAATAGCTATTTTTCCTAAATAGTAAAAATAGATGCTGAGGTGAGACCATTCCTCTATTTTGCCTGTGTTGGCAGTAATTGTTTGTTCCAGTCCTTAAGTAAAAGTTGTCCTTGGGCTTTTAACTACTGGATATTTTTCTGCATTACTGGTGTGATGTTCATTTGTTTCTGGTACGCATCTTAGGCTGCTATTCTTGCAGCTTCACTAAAGAATTTGTTGTTAGGATCAACGCGTCAGCGAGACAGCGTAGATTCTACAACTGGAAAATTTATGAATAGAACAAAGAAAGCTCTATGTTGATTTTGATGTACTTGAAGAATTAGTACACTGAAAATGAGAACATTTTATTTTCATACAATTTAATTGTATTCTGGAGCCTTGGTAGCTAAATACTTTCTAATTAAGAAGCATAATTTTTGGAATTTATGGGGGTCATTTATCCTGCGTTGATAGGTAGGCGAAGGTTTCACCCCACCCCACCCAGCATTGTATTTGATATCTAATTGTCTGGTTTGTTACAGCAACACAGGAAAGTGTTGGATAAAGGAAAACCAGATGATGTAATGCCTTCTGTCAAAGGTGTGCAGGTATGCAAGCAAGCAGTCAAGGCAGGTGGTGGTTTGTGGGTCTCCTCCTTGTCCTCTGTACTTGTGTATCACAGAGGAGGGTGGTTTTTCCAAGTGGGAGACGGGCGGCAACAGCAGCAGCAGCAGCATGATTTTCTCACAGGAGGCCCCTGTTCTCCATCTCTTAGGAGCGCTTGCCAACTGTTCCCCTGTCAGGCATGTACAATAAGTCCGGAGGCAAAGTGCGGCTCACTTTTAAACTTGAACAAGATCAACTCTGGATTGGCACAAAAGGTGGGTGGCCCAGAGCTTATGCCATTTGGTTTTGTGGGGTGCCTAGCAGCTTGTCTTGTGGAGCAAACGATGTTGCATTGGCGGTATTTCATAGGGTAAGACCCTCGCCTAAACATCTCCCTTCCCTTGCAAGCCTTGTTAGAGTTGGTTCTGACGCAGAACAAGGAGGGCAGTGCCTTTCACTGCTGGTTTTGTTCCTGAGGCAGGAAAGAGACTTTGTCAAATAAAACCCTCCTCACAGGGGTTGCCCTGTTCAGTCCTCATCCTACTAACTGGAGGGCCTTTGGGAGTGAGGTGGCGGCCGGCCATCCTCTGGGAGCCGATGGGTCCTTGAAGCGGGGAAGCTGTTTGGGCTTGGTGGGGGTTTGAGGCAACCTTTCCTGCCTGAAGAAAAGGAGCAGATGTAGGAGCAGGAGAAGAGGGAAGGGTTCGATGCTGGCCTGCCCAGACCTGCTCCTTTTTATTTCGACCTAGAAAGAACAGAGAAACTGCCAATGGGATCCATCAAGAACGTGGTGAGCGAGCCTATTGAAGGACATGAGGATTATCACATGATGGTAAGGGACCACCTGCCACTTGGCTGCCGCCTTGGGTTCTCGAGATGCACCCTAGCTGTGTTGAGCTGGGGACCTGGACAGCAGGGCAGAGGAGAGGCACGCTGCAGAAGGGTCAGGGACACGCTTCTGGCTTCGATCTCAAAGGACCCCCCCCCTCCCCGTACTGCACAGCTCTTCCCCGCTGCCCTTGTCATGAGGAGGGAGTGGCGGTGGAGCTCCTGCAGAATGCCCTGACCAGCAGAGGACGACAGGACTTGTCCATTTTGCACAAGGGCCGCCACAGGGGGCAAGCGGGGGCCTCCAGGGAGAAAAATGGACCTTTGCCTTAGAGCGGGCATGAGCGGCAGGGGCCTGCCTTACTGCCCCTGTGTAGGGCCCTCAGGAGAAGCTCTGCAGATTGCTGGCCAAAGAAGCACTGCTGTTTGAAATGAGCATCAAAATAAAATAAAAAGCAATGATGGGGGGGGGAGGGTCCTCCTTTTGGCAGAAGCATGTCAGAAATGTGTGTCCTTGGGAGTTTTCCAAGCAAAGTCAAGCTTGGTCGGTGGTGGGACTGGTGGAGTCTTCTCGAATGACCTGTAGCCAACAGGTCTGCTCTGAGGTCCCCACTGCTTGCACGGACAGGTTTTTCACGCTGTGCCTCCCGCTCCCTCCTGCCCCTTGTAGGCCTTCCAGCTGGGTCCAACTGAGGCTTCCTACTACTGGGTCTATTGGGTCCCCACGCAATACGTTGACGCCATCAAGGACACCGTGCTGGGAAAGTGGCAGTATTTTTGAAGGCACGCTCACCTCTGGCACTGGAGATGGATACGACCCGAGGGACACTACTGCTGGGGGAGGCCTGGACGGGAAGCATCCCGGAACTTCTTAATCGATCACGAGGCTCCCGGAGAGGCCTGCGAGGGCGCCAGAGGTGGGGATCTCACTCGCCCATTAGTTTCTTTTCCACATAAAAAGCGCAGCAGCCACATCTACTCTGCAGTCAAGTTCAGCCCTATTTTAAAACAACAACAGTACAATGGAAACCAATAAATCAATAAATACACAAACCTCTGTGCGTAATACACCTTAACTCTGCCAAGTGTAGCGCTTCTGGTTCTTAGCTTCTGCAAGGAAATGGCTGACCAGCAGCTGTGGAATTTTCTACATGTTTTGGACACGAGACGGATATTTTCAAATTCTTTTTTGTTCCCAAGCGTTACGACCTGAGCTGTATTATGGTGACTGGGAGTTTGGGGGGGGGGGGTTATCTTGCTCCTTTTAAGATTAAAGAAAGAAAAACAACATTTGAAACAGTATGCAAACCTTTTGTTTCATAAGCCATATCTTCCTGATCTGTACGTTCCTTTGTAGCTCTTCTGGTAGGAAAAAGGTACCACTTTCACGCTCGTAACCCAAAGATACTTGCCCCTCCTCTTCAAGTGTTAGCAACCATTTCATGGTCAGGATTTCCTGGGTGTTTGTTGAGAGAAAAAGAGGGTAAAAGCAGGGGGTGATGTGCAGCTAGCTGAATTGGTTTGTTGCCTGTTGAGTCGTCATCCCCCCCCCACACACACACCCTACCCCTCCCACACACACTTTGTTATGCCATTCTGCCCCACCCCCACCCCTCTTGCCTCCTGCTGCCATCCTTTGGGGGATGGGGTGATCTAGACTGCCTTAAGAAACATTTTTGACGATCCCTGTTGAGTTCCTTGGCTGTTTTGCAGCTCAGTTACTTTTACTCCAGGCTCGTGTGCTTGTTCTCGGGCATTTTTTCCACCCTCCTGCCCAGAGCGTGTCCTCAGCTGGCCTCCACAGGGCATCTCAACGTGGGCTGCCCGAGTGGCTCTCTGTTTCTTCTTTTTCCCGTGAGGAGGAGCCTGCAGTTTAACATATAAACTGCTCAGAGTAAGTCTTGCACTAAAGGGCCTATCCTGCACATCAAATCTGCCCCTAAATGTTGTTTGGACCTGGCAGCCAACGGCCTCCAGGCTGTGAGGAGCCTCTGCCCAGTCAGACAAGTCTCTGTGTATCTTTGTAGCTCCTGTAACACACGAGCCCTCCAGGGATCCAGCCTTTTTGGAGGTTGGGGGTGGGGAGGTTGACTCTGCACTTTAAGAGTGTGCTCCTAGGACCCCCTCCCCCCCCCACTGTAATTCCCATGTGCCAGTTCTTCTTGGGGACATAAAGCAGCAGCTAGTGCTGAACAGAGTAGCCGGGGGCATTCCTTTCGGTGCCTTCAACCGCAAATATTGCCCGGAAGGAACAGACCTGTGTACAATCGGGCACGTTCTGCTTGGAACCCCCGGAGGGAACTGCTCTCCCGAGCAAGCACTCCTTGTGTTGTGGGTACAGCGGTAATGACAGCGAGAGACAGGGGTGGCAGCCGTGGGTGACCAACGCTGGTGCTGGTGGAGACAGGGCCAGGAAGGAATTGCTGTTCCAGCTCTGTTCATTCAGGAAAAATATCCCTTCCGGCTTGGTTTTATCTTGAGAACAGCTGAGAGGGGTTGCCCCAGTAGCGGTCTCTGCTGGGCCCACCTCTAGTGCCTTGGTGGGGCTGGGCTTCAGACAACGCCTCAGAGGGTGGGTGAATCAGCCTCGGAGAGAGTGTTATTTTATACCATTGCCCAAGTTTGATTTAGGCCATAGAAGATGGGTTCCTCTTATTAAAATGTCACCTGGAGAGGCGTCAGACTTCCCAAAACCTGAAGACTCTGGAAGAAAATAAGTTTTTCTCCCAGAAAAACAGACATTTTGGGGAACTTTTTAAATATATGCAATACTTTCTTATCAAAAATGAAACTTGCTCTGGTCATTAAGAACATGGATTTTTCCCTGCCTAGTTTTGCGTATACAATTATGCTGTTTGGTATATTTATGATAAATAAAACATAAATGCCTTAATTTTGTTCAGATGATTATAAATATAGTGTGAGTTAGTGAAGGCAGTACCAGCTGGTGCTTGCTAAGATACCCAAAAGCTGCCATCCTGTACCCATGTGTGTGGACGGAGATGCCGGTAAACTTGATAAGAGTTTAATTTTAAGTAGGGCAGGCATTGGATTGCACTGCTATATATAAAAATCAGGTTTATTTGCAAGTATTGGAACGGTGAGGAGAGTAAAGTGATGAGACGCAGAAGTTAAAACATTCTACATTGCAGTGAACAAAAATTTTAATTCATGGGTTTAAACTGTATGTACCTCTCAGCATTATCATGATACGCGTAATTATAGAGAAGACTCAGAAAATGAACATTTCTATAATGTAATTGTGGAGTGGCAATAAACTTGCATATGCTGTTGACCTGTATGTTTTTATTACTTTATCCCAATCCCCCCTCCCCCCCCCAAGAGCTGAAGGTGGCGCACACAGAGTGTCCTTCGTTAGCCCTAGGCCTGGGTGCTGAGGACCCCTTGGCTGCATCAGTCCCGTGTTCATCCCAAAGGGGGTCAGGGGGTCAGCTGTGCCCTTGCTAGCTCAGGCTGCCCTTCAGAGCCCGCTGAATGTGGGGCAGCTGGCCGTGCCGTTGTCTCGGGACCAGAAAGGCACTGCATGTGTTTGGTTCATACCATGCTCCCTCTGGGCCACCCGTAAGAGGCCTCTGAAAGGCCCTGCGCAACTCAGTGTCCCCGGTCTGCCTGCGTGCCAGAGGCCCCTCCTGGTTGCCATTGCCCCCTTCTTGGTCCTTACTGGCTTGCGAGGCTTAGCTGCCCACAGAACAGGTGGGGCTGATCTGTATACCAGGGAGGGACTCCACGTGGGTCTTAAGGAAATAGGAGCTAGCAGCCACTGCCAGCGTCACCACCCTGGACCCCAAAGAGCCTGAGGAGGGGGGGGGAGTCTGCGCTCCTCTTAAAAAGCCCCCTGGGTGGGAAGGCGACTCTAGGCTTGGGCCCTGGGAGCAGCAAGGATCACTCAGTCTTTGCCCCCGTTTGCTCTCCCTGGGCTGCAGGGAAGCTCCCAGGGCCCCCTGTCTGCAGTGTGGGGCGAGGTGAGCAGATTCAAGCCTTAACAGTCCCGTAGGCAGCTTGAGGGGGGACAGCAGGGCTCCCCTGGATGTTTCACACTGAGGCCCAAGAGCGGAAAGGATGGATTTTCCAAGGGTTGGTCCATTACTGGGTCCGCCCTTCAGTTCACACACCCCTTTGTTGGGGGGGGGGAGGGTTCTAAACCCTCTTGAGGTGGCCACTGAGCCTGTGCCAGACCCATCGCTCCGTCCTTGGGCTTCCGGCTTAGGAGAGGAGGAGGCCGTGTATACATTTCCCATGGTTGTGGAATCAAGGAAGAAACACCAGCCGCCTTCTGGAAGTTATGTGTTGCTCTTTGTTCTCCTTTCATTCAAAGGGTGTGTCAACAGAACTGGTGTTTGTTGGATCCTTGTTGGGTTTTCCCCCACTCCAAACTGGAGGGACATGTACTCTGTGTGTGTGTGTGTGTGTGTGTGTGGCTGGGCAGCGTTTTGCTGGCAGGGCCACTTTTCTTGGTCTGAAGGCTGTGTTGGAATGAGTGCCGAAGCACCCCCCTGGGGAAAATGGAAAGCTTTTCATATGCAGTCAAGTGCCTCTGAGCAGATGCAGAGTGGTTTCAATGAAACCTCCCTAGCTCTTCTCCACCCACACCCTCCAAACACACACACACACACACACACACACACACACACACACACACACACAAATAGGGAAATCTTGTGTTTGGGCTGAGTTGTTGGTAGGATTGTGACAACTCGGCTCCTGCTTGCAAAGATTCTAAATAGTGGTTCTGGTTCAGAGGAAATCAGGCTCTTCTTATTCAGCTTCTTCCCTTCTCTCCAGTTTTTAAAACTTGCTGCGCTGATGATGATGATGATGACGACGACGACGACATGATGATGATGACAATAATGCAGCATAGTGATGTGGCCGCTCTCACCAGGATGCTCCTGAGCTCCCTTCCCAGCCACCGGCCCTTTTGGGGGCTGACTTCATCCTGCGTTTTGGGGGGTGGGGTGGAGCTTTTGCATGGAGGGAACATCTTGAAAGCATGCCTTTTGCATGGCTGCCTGTGCAGCCCACCCCCAGACATCTGGGGGGGGGTGTCAGGCTGGAGCTGTGGGTGACATGGAAATCAAGGGGGAACAGCCCGGGAGATCAGGTCAGGCGAACAGAAGTCAATGCTGGGGTGGGTGGGGGTGGAGCCCACCCCCTGCAGCCCAGGGCTCCATCCAGTGAAGGCTCAGGGAGCAAAGATTGGGGGGTTGTCTTTGGGACACCTCGGCCTCCATCCGGGTGCCGCCCCCCCCCCCACACACACACACTGCCTTTCCTCCTTTGGACCTGCAGCAAACCACCACCTGTCCCCCACTGCTAGCCCTCTGGCATTCTCGGCCTCCTGGAAGCCCCCCCCCCCATCACCCCCATGCCTCCTGGCTTCTGCCTGCTGCAGAAAGGCCCAGCACGGGTCCCCAGGGAGAGCAGCCAGGCAGGTGGTGGTTGGCACTCCTCTTTATTCAACGTGGCTTTGGCTGCCCTCCAGGGTCCGCATGCCTCCTCCAGGGTCCTCCTTCTCCATATAGAAGCTCAGAGCGCTCAGTGGGTTGGAGGGACCTCGGTCTCCGACTGACCTCTGGCAAAAGCAGCTGGTCTGGCTTGTTCTGGACTTATGAGAAAGGCTGCCAATCCCACCCTTAATTCTTCTGCCACTTCTTGAGCCCTAGTTTCTCTCTCCTGGAAAGCTCCTTGCACATGCTCAGGAGCACTTTGCACGGACCTCCGCCGTCAACCCTGCCAGGCTCATTTTCTTCCCCTCAAGGTGGAACTCGGAGGGGAGCGGGAGGGGAGAGGGTCTCTTTCGCTCTTGCTGCCGCCCCCTCCTGAGGACCAGCCGGGCTGTGGAGATGAGCCGCCTGGACCCACTTCAGGTAGAAGGGAGGAAGGGCAACCGCGGGCATGCGAAGGACCTGGGGGCGCCTGGGCATGTGCAGAGCGCGCGGCTCTTCAGCCCCACCCTCTGGAGGAACCCAAGGGCACTCGAGGTCGGGCTACCTGGGCGGGGGCGGGGGGGGGGGCGGCGGTGTTGGACGAGGAGTCCCCGCCGAGCCGCTGGTTCCGCCAAGGCAGGGCAGGAGCCGGATCTGGGGCGGAGCAGGGCCGGGGAGCGGCTCCTCCCCGCGCGGCACCCGCCCGGGCAGAGCGCTGGCCACACCGGGGGTCCGGCGGGGCTGGTGGCCGGGCAGAAGGGCCGGTGGGGGGGGGGCGGCGCAGCGAGGCCAGCCATGGGCCAAGCGGGAAAGGAGGAGGAGGAGGAGGCGGCGCTCCGACGGGGCGCACGGCTGCGGCTGCGGCTGCTGGTGGTCGCCGCGCTGCTGGCCCCGGTGAGTCCCGCCGGGCACGGGGGCTGCTGGGGGTGGGGGCGGTGCGGGAGCGGCCTGGGGTGGCTGCCCTAGTCAGGGGTCCCCGGGGCGCTCCTGGCGCTCCTCCGAGCCACTGACCCGGGGCAGCGAGAGCCGCTCCTCTCCACCCTGCGGGGCGCGGGCAGCGGGTGCCTGGGTGGTCGCTCGGCTTCCGACGGGCAGCTCCGCAGAAAGACCGCCTTTGGGCTTCCACGCGGCCAAGAGCGCTCCCTCCCCTTGGTGTCCCTTCCCGGGGCGGGGGGGGGCTCCCTGTTTGACCAGCCTGGCCCTGTTTGACCAGCGGGAGCGGCTCCCAAGGCAGCGGCAGGTGAGGCGCAGGGAGTCGCCGCCGCCGCTGACGCCGCCGCCCCAGTTCCCGCCCCGCCCGCGGCTCCTTGCCCCCCCCCCCCCCGAGGGGGGCGGGCCCGCCCCCCCCCCCCCCCCCCCCCCCACCTCGCAGGCTCTCCCAGGCAGTGGCAGCAGCAGCAGCATCCCCGGCGCCCTTCCGGAGGCGCTGCTCTTCGTGTCCACCCTGGACGGGAGCCTGCACGCCGTCAGCCGGCAGACCGGGGAGATCCGGTGGACCCTCCAGGACGGTGAGCGCCGCCAAGAAAGCAGCGCCCCCCTCCCTCCCTCTGGAAGGAGACCGGGCGGGCGCGGAGCCAGTGCTGCCTCTCTGGCCGGAGGGGGGGGGGCGCCTCTGGCGGAGCAGCACCAAAGGGCCGAGGACCCTCCGCGGGGGGGGGGGGGGTCGGGCTGGTGCCCAGGGCTGGCACTTGGTGGCTGACCCCTGCAGCGCCTCGGGGGGCTGCAATTCCCGTCTTTCCCCTCAGATCCCGCTCTCCAGGCGCCCGTTCACACGGCAGAGTGAGTGTCCGCTCCGGGGTCCGCTGTAGGTTTGGCTCTGGCAGGGAAAGGGCGGGCGAGCGGGCGGCAAGGAGTGGGGGCGGCGGTGTAAGAAGGGAGGCAAGACCCAGGACTTGAAATGGGGGGGGGAGCCTGGGAGGGGGCCAGTCTCTCTTGGCTTTTCCCCGGAGGGAAAGGCAGGAGGCTCCTTTGCCCACTTGGGCCTCCGAGGGGAAGCGCAGCTGTCTGCCTGGATGGGGGGGGGGG